>CAUYUJ010006225.1:176040-356040 GCA_963575745.1 Prorocentrum cordatum | reverse complement strand
TCAGACACCCGGGCCGCCTCCAACACGAGGCCGTCGTCCCGGTGCTCGTCTCCGAGAATGAGGTCATCTTCAGCGCGGACGAGGTGCCCTCGGAGCCCCCCCAGATGATCTTCGTGGAGAAGGGGCTGCTGAAGTACCAGCTCGATGACGAGGCTGTCCAGGACGTGCGCCCGGGCCAGTGGATCTCCGAGCAGGTGCTGTGGACCAACTGGGTCTACCAGGGCACTCTGTGGAGCTCCGGGCACAACAACAGAGCCACAACCACAACAAGGTGATGTTTTCGGGAGGGCCCCTCGGGGGAGAACCCACCGACCTCGTCATGAGCACTTTGGATATGGTAGTGGTCGATGTGGCCGTCCCGGGACGCCACATCGACCACAACCAGTACGAGGCTGTTTAAAAACAACAATTTCCTGGCATGCGCCATGAATCCCCCAGGGTGTGTCCTCGATGTGGTTGTGGTCGCGTACGGTCCCCGCAGGAGTGTCACCCCCTGTAGGCTCCTCATGCTGAACGCGCAGGTCTGGAGAAGAGCGAACAGGATCATAAACACATAAGCTTTTGGAGGTCCGCGAGGGGTTCGTGGATCTGCGCTGGGCCCCCCCCCCTCTCTGGCGCGCGGAGCACGCCAAGGGGGGGGGAGCGGAGTCGCCGCCAGGGGAGCACGGCGCCGATCCACGAGGTCTGGGCCGAGCTCCGAGAGCTCTGTGTTTATGCTCTTGCTTTCTTCTTCTTCGTCTTCGGCAGGTGTTCCAGCAGGTTCTGTTGGCTGCAACTCCTGGGAACCCAGACACACTCGAGTAAGGAACAAAAACACCACGGGAGGTTTTATGACTTCGGGGGTCTGGGAATCTATATATATATATATATATATATATTCAGCATCGGTGCTCGTACGTTCTTGGCTGGGCGCCGGGCTCGTCCGGCATAGTTCTGCGGAGCTCCGCATACTCCCGCCAGGTCAAGCTCAATCAGACTTACACGCCGTCGTCGGAAATAGTTATGCCTGGATTCCCAGATCCCAATCAAGCGCCTTCCTACGTCAATCATCGATATGCGTTTGCTGTTGTTTGTCATTCTCTGGGAGGCCCTGAACCCAATCTACTATCCGCCTTCCTGCTTCATGTTGTTGCCTACCTCTCCCGACCGACGTGCAGTCCACCAAATCTACGAACACAGACGTATACTGTCTCGTAGATCTGCGAACGCTCTTCGCGTTTCTTCTATACACATATTATGTATATATAGACATATATATATATGTGTATCTATAATATAAATAGATACGGTTCCCCCCCGGTCCCCCGGTCCCACACCTCCCCCGAACATCTCGGGAACGCTCCCGCTATCGCTGCCCCGGCCTTTCCGGGGAGCCTCCTCCTCCTCCTCCTCCTCCTCCTTCTATACGATTCCGAGGCTTGCGCAGGGCCTCCAAGGGAGTCCCTGGACGCAAGAAGCGACCAACATGATACTACATGAGTGTGTATATTTATATGTATGTTTTTGTATATGCATATGTATACGTGTATATTTATGTGTATATATATAATCAGCGGGGAGATCATCTCTGGCATGGCCTCGGCGTCCCCCTGGCCCCCTGCCGTGGATCCCCTCCTCGACCCCTGGCACGGCCTCGGCGCCCCCCTGGCGCCCCCCCCCGTCCTCGTCTCCCCGGGCTCTGCGCCGCCCCCTTCGGGCCTCCCACGCGCCTCCGGGGGCAGCCCCCCCCCCCCGGGGCCGCCTCCCCCTGGCCCCTCCCAGGGCAGCACCCCCCGCGCCGCGGAGCCCGTATTACGCCGTGGCCCGTCGTCGGTCGTCCTCCTCCCCACGGCCTCCCCCTGACTTCGCCTGCGTGTGTGGTCTCGGCCTCCCCCGGCCCCCCTCCCCCCCTGGCTTCTGCTGTTCCAGCCTGCTTCTTAGCCTTGGCCACCCGCAAGAAGGTCGAGCATCAGCAGTAAGCACCGAAGGTCGAGGGCTTCAGCGTGCCGGGCCCTGGCAGGCACTCGTCCGACACGGTTTCGACACTCTTGCGGGATGTGGTGCTCGAGTGCGATGGGAGCAACATGCAGTCGGGGCGCTGAAGAAGGAACCCTTTCCGTTGGGGAGGGGCTCGGCGTTCCCTGATTGCTTTGCAGTTTGCTTTGGGGTTTTCCTGAGGTTTTCCCACGTGAAGTCGAAGTTTCAATTATGGGACAAAGGGGCCTCGTTCCTTATTTGGGGTTCCTTAGGTCAACGCCCCGACTGTAGCCCCTGGCCCTGCGTTCTTGGGCGCTGCGCCGCGCCCCATCTGGCCTCCCCTTGGCCGTCCAGGGCAGCCCCCCTGCGCTGCAGAGCTCTTTAGTTTCGTTCGACGAGGCGGAGGAGGAGGAGGAGGAGGAGGAGGAGGAGGAGGAGGAGGAGGAGCAGGAGCAGGAGCAGGAGCAGGAGCAGGAGCAGGAGCAGGAGCAGGAGGAGGAGGAGGAGGAGGAGGAGGAGGACGACCTGGTGTCCGAATAAGAGCCGCGGCGCCGCGCACTGCTTGTGAACCCCTGTGTGCCCGCAACCCTGGCACCTGGGAGTGTACGACTGACGACTCCCTTTCTGGTTTGGTTTTGGCCCCCCCTTGGCGTCCCCCTGGCCTCCTCCGTCCTGGGCCCCCTCTGGTGCTGCGCCGCTCCCTCCGGCCTCCCTGTTTGTGAACCTCCCCGAGGGCGGCGCGCCTGGGCCAAGAGGCCCGCGCCATTCCGCCGGTCCCCAGAAGAGGGACGACGTCCACGGGGGAGGCATTCGGGGCCTCTCTGGTGCCTCCTGGGGGCCATCTGGGGGCCTCTTGGGGGGCATCTCCGGGCTTGTTGGAGGTGTCTCGGGCGCTTGTCGGGGGGGTTCGGGGGTTCGGGGCCCCCTTGGGGTGGAGGGCTCGGACTGTCAGCTGGAGGTGCTTCTCTTGGGTTCCTCGTGGGGCCCTGTTGGGGCCTTCTGGGGCCATCATTGGGCGCCGCCTCTCGGGCCGATTTGGGGCCCTCTTCGGCCGTCTTGGCTTGCGGGGGGCCGGTTGAGCCCTTTTGGACGCTGTTAAGGCCGACAATGGGAATCTGCGAAACAGGTACGTTTTCTCTTTGGATTGGGACGTCGTTCGTCGTCGTTTGTTTTTTTCCCCTGGCCTTCCCCTGACTCCCCCCCATGCCCCCCCTCCCCCTGTCCTGGCGTCCCCGGGCTCTGCGCCGCTGAACTTGGCCTCCCACTCGCCTCCCGGGGCCGCCCCCCTGGGCCGCCTCCCCCAAGCCTCCCAGCCTCCCTGCACCGCGGAGCCGTTTGCTTCCGTCGCTCGTCGCCGCTCGTCCTCCTCCCCACGGCCTCCCCCGACCTCCCCCCCGGCATGACCTCGGCCTCGCCCTGCCCCCCGCCCTCGCCGGCTTGGCGTCCCTGGGCCGCCCCATTGGACCTCCCCTTGGCCTCCCAGGGCAGCCCCGTGTCACCCCCTCCCCCCCCCCTTCGGCATGGCTTCCCTGGGCCCCGCGCCGCCCCAGTTGGCCTCCCCTTAGCCTTCCAGCGCGGCCCCCCTTGGGCCGCGGAGCCGCTTGTTTGCGTCGTGCTTCGTCGTTTGTCCTCCTCCTCTGTTGACCTCCCCCTGACCTCCCCCCCCCCTCTGGCCCGGCTTCCCTGGGCTCTGCGCCGCCCCCCATTTGGCCTCCCCTTGGCCTCCCAGGGCAGGCCCTCCTGAGCCGCCTCGCCCCAGCACTCGAGGGCAGCGTGTCGGAGCCGCGGACCTCGCATCCTGCCCGCACGGCCGTGCACTGGAGCTCCGGGAGCCCGCTGCCCTCGCTGTCGCCTCGCTCGCTCGCACGCCGCCCCCCCCCCCCCGCCGCCTCCTGGCGGTCGCGGTGGCCCCGGGTGGATTGACAGGAGGACGGCCCCAGGCACCGCCCCGCCCGCGTTCCCTCGCCGCGCCCCGGCCCATGCCCTGCCTCGCGCGCGGGCCAGGGCACGCGCGTCGGTAGTCCTGGGCCCCCTCTGGGCGGACCTGTCCCAGGATCTTGCAAGAGGGCTCCGCGAAGGGCTTCCCAGAGTCGAGAGTCGTCGAAACACAAGTGGCACTTGTATGTCTGCTTAGTTTACTGTCCGCCTCAGCATGTCTCCGAAATATGCTGCAGAGGCCTCTGATAGGATTGAGAGGCTCCCACGAAGGCTAGAGCCTGTCCAAGATGCCACTCAAGATGGCTCCACGGTCCCCCCTGACTGGGGGCTGTCAGCCCTTGATCGTTCTGAGGACGACCTCGCCCCACACGTGCGCTATGCCCAGAGTTTCACGGCGCGCGGTCTCTGGATAAGTCCCGACCTGTTCTCTGGGACCGTCTTTGCATATTGTGTCGTTATGATTGACTGTCCCGGAGCTTGGCGAGGGCCCTCAAGGGCCAGACACGACGAGGGTGGTCCGTCGCGATTTTGCTCAAGACGCTGTATGTCCAGGGACCTCCCAGGAGTTGCCTCCTCAGGTTCTGAGCACCAAGGCCATCCAGGGCACCCTCAACGTCGACGTGTCCGAGTACGCCACCGGCTTCCTGAAGGATAAAGGGGCAAGGTCGGGGGGGGGGGATAGGCTCAGGGGGGCACGCAATCGCTCACTCATCACCGATAGGGGCCCGATAGCCCCTTCTCGCCCAGGAGCTCGCCATCGCGAGCCTATCGCCCATCCATCGGCGATGCCTCGCCAATCGCCGGCTCGATGCGCCCCCTCCTGACCCAGACGTGCGACGTCGTGACTTCTGCGAGACGCAGCCCCTTGGAAATCCCGACCCTTTCCCTGCGACCTGCTCTTCATGACGAGTCGCTCCTCGGAAGGTCCCGGGGTCCGGCGAGGGCCCCAAGCTTGGCATCGCTCGGACGTGTGTCTTTTTCCTTCGGCGAGGACCATCCAGGAGCATCCTTGATCATTTGGCGAAAAAGCCACAAAAACACAGGGAATGGACGTCCGAGCGATGCCCGGCCAGAGGCCGAGAACGGCCAGACGCTTGCCGCCGCCCCGATGCTCTGACGGCGCGAGCACGTCCGGGAGCGCTGCCCCCCCCGGAGAGGAGCTGAACGAGTCCGGCCACGAGGCCTGCTGCGACCTGGGGTCCTACCAGGCCTGCGCGCAGCTGGAGGCCCGGATCAGCGGATCGAACCTGCAGGACCTTGGGGCGGCCGGAGACCCACCAGGAGGGAAAGAAACACACAGACACAATTGATCGTCGATTCTCCAGAAAATATGGGAGAATATGGGAAGTGGGGGGGAAGACAGAAACCCAGAAAATATAGGAAAATATAGGGAATCCTTTTATATGTGTGTGTGTATTTATTTGTGTGTCCCAGGGCCCCTTCAACCCAGCCGTGCAGCGCCTCGAGCAGAATCTCGACGGGGGGTTTTGGGTCGACGTCCTCGGCCTCACGGGGGCCCCTACCTCATGGGAGGAAAGGGTACCCCGACGGCTGCCTTTCCCTCGATTTTGCCTTTTTGGGCCTCCGTGGAGGCCCTCATCGCCACCACTGGATTCGCCTCGAGGTCCTGGTCAGATCTCACCCTGGGAGAGGTCTGGGGAGTAGTGGTATAGGTGCATTTTGGTTTGCCCATTACCAGGCCCAGGGACCGTCAACAAAGGACTCAGGATGAAAGGCCGGTCCCAGGGTCCCAGGGAATTCCCCGTGACCGGCTCCTCATCCCGAGTTTTTTCCGATCACATCTCATCGTGGGAGCCTTGTATGTGTCAGGGCTGGACCTAAACGGTGTTTTTGGTGATTTCGTGGGGCGTTTTCGTTTCGATTTCGTTTTGCGGTAAAGGCGGATTCGAGACAAAAGTAAGGGAAAACGAAAACAAAACGGAAACGAAAAACACCGTTTAGGTTCAGCCCAGGTATGTGTCATTGTACTCCCATCTCTGGATTGCGTTGGCGCGAGCTACCACTGTGACACGGAAGGCTCCCACGAGCCTGCCACAGAAGGAATGGGCTCGAGACCTCCGGGGGCCCACGCCGTGTCCACAAGAAAGGCAGGACGCCGGGGGGGGGGGGGGCCGGGAGCGGGGCAGGGGGCGAGCGGGGCGCCGCCCGCCGCCCAGAGATCCAACGCATCGAAAAAATCAAGACGGAGGTGTTTCTGAAATGTCGGCCCCGAGGGGCCTCGCCGGGCCTCGGGACCGTCAAGCAACGACTCGGGATGAAAAGCCAGTGCTGGGGAATGGGTCGAGACTTCTGGGGACCGCGCGTTGAAAGAATCACGACCTCGGATCTCTGGGCCTGCAGCGGGCACTCTGAACGGAGAGAGGCCTGCACAGCGGCATCTCTTGCATCCCCAGGCGCTGGCGGGCGTGCCCGGCGGGGTGCGAGGAGGGGGGCGGCCGGCCACGCCACGAGCCGCGCCGGCGCCGGGTGGGCCTGCCTGAGAGGGGCTAAACTCCCAGGCGGCGCCAGCACGAATCGTGCGCGTGGCCGAGGGGGGCGGGGGGGGTGGGGGGGCAGGGCAGGTCACGGGCGTTATTGTCGGGGGTGGACAGAACCCCCAACAGTGACACGTCGATTAGTGAATTGTCCGTTTTCGCTTCTCGAGGGCGCCGTGGCCGCTATGTTCCAGGCCTGAGCCCGCCAGGTTTGGGCCTCAGGTCGTTTTCACCAAACCACGTTTTACTAAAGGGGGGTCTGTCCATCCCCGATATTGCGAACAATGAGCGATCTGCTCATAAGGTTCGGTCGGGCATGTCCCCCTGCAGGCGGCTTCCGGAGGAAAGTTCACAAGTGGTCACACATATCCAACTGCAGTCAAACATGGTCCACAGATCGCCCCCAGATTCACGCTTGACAGTTCCTGAACATTCCTCCTCCTGCCCTCTCTCCTCTCTCTCTTCTCTCCTCCCTCCTCCCTCCTCCTCCTCCTCCTCCTCCTCCTCCTCCGCCTCCTCCTCCGCCTCCTCCGCCTCCTCCGCCTCCTCCTCCGCCCGACTTTATCGTAAGCATGAGCCTTCGACGGCCCGCGGGCATGTCTCGGATCTGCGCCTGGCCTTGGCCGCGCTCCCGGCTGCGCGTTCAGAAGCACGCGGCTCTTGAGGCTGCGGGAGGCTTCCTCCTCCTCCTCCTCCTCTTCCTCCTCCTCCCCAACCCTCATGCTCGCGAGCGTGGACCCGAGAAGGACAGCTGGCCAAAAACATAAAACTGTTGGAGCTCCGCGCGGAGTTCTCGAACGGGCGCTGGGCCCCCCCCGCTGACGGTGCCTCCGACACCGCCCCTGGCACGCTCGGCGCGCCAAGCTTCGGGCGGTCGGGGGGCAGCGCCAGTACAAAAAAGCCCACTCGTTGCTCACAGAGCTTACCTTCACGCCTTCAGCCTTCCCCTCCAGACGCGGCCAGGTCCATAGCGAGTGCCCTGTGCTCCCCGACAGCCGCTGTGTACGAGGCGCTCCAGAAGCGGCCCCGCCTTCGAGGATCGAAGGAGCTGCCATCTCTTCCTCTCCGGAAGGAGGCGGCAAGCCGGCGGAAGTTGACGGAGATGATACGAGGCCGCCTCCTCCCGCGGCAGGCCGACGGAAGCCCGCGAAAGGGAAAAAAGGCGCCCCCCCCCAGGTGAGGACAAAAGGCTTCTGGCCCAGGGCTTCCAGAACCTGCCGTCTGCTGGGTTCAGACCTGCGTCCCAAGGGGCGCGCACTGCGTCAGTCTTAAGTCGGGCGTGTCCCTCTACAGGGGGAATATTAAAAGATAGTCAAAAAGTAATTTAGGGACGATCTTTTTGACTATTTTTGCCCATTTGGGGGGCATTTGTTGAGTATTTTTCATTTTTCGCCCAAAATCCTTCTGTAGGGGGACGCGCCCGACTGAATCTCAGCCCCGGCCCCTCTGGTCCCCGCTCGCTCCCCGAGGACGCCGAGGCCGAGGCGCCCCGGCGCAACTCGGGCGCCTCGCTGCAGGAGCAGGGGGCCGCATGCGAGCCCTGCCCCTACCCCCCACGACTTCTGAGGGGGAGGGTGGGGTTCACTTGGAGGAGGAGGAGGAGGAGGAGGAGGAGGAGGAGGAGGAGGAGGAGGAGGAGGAGGAACCCCACCCTCCCCCTCAGAAATCGTGGGAGGTAGGGGCAGGGTTCACTTTGCACGTGGCTCCCCCAGGAGTCCCTCCGCGAGTTCCACGCCTGGCTGGGGGCGAAGAGCCCCGAGCAGCCGGGCTCCCGGTCGCGGGGCACCGGAAAAGCAGAGGAGAGCAAGCCGTGGCGAGGCGTCCCGGCGTGCCTAGGTAGCCCCACCAAACCTTGTTCTCCTCCTCCTCCTCCTCCTCCTCCTCCTCCTCCTTCTCCTCCTCCTCCTCCTCCCTCCTCCTCCCCCTCCTCCTCCCTCCTCCTCCTCCTCCTTCCTCCTCCTCCTCCTCCTCCTCCTCCTCCTCCTCCTCCTCCTCTCTGAGAACCGTCTGTGGAGTCCACGAAATGTTCCCAGAACAGTTCTGGTTGAGACGGCCCTGTTTTGACACATCGGGTCAACGTTCTAAGACCAGCGCGTTTGTTCTTAGAGCGTGTTTGGGTTCTAAGTAAGAACACTTCGTGGTAGGGCTGTAGGAGTGCCGGGGCGGTCGGTCCCTGCTCAAGAGAGCAGAGGAGCGGCGCAGCAATGCTTTCGGGCACGCTCCCGGGAGGTTAGATTCCGAGTTCGCCCTGGTCCGACATCCACCTCGATCCAGCTGAATCCCGCTGAATCAGGCTTGAACTTGCGTGACAGCCCCCCCGAAGGGGACGAATTCTGTTTAATCCCTCCGACGAAGGCCTCCCAGCTGTTGCCTCCTAACACTAACATTCTCGCGTCGTGAGAAGACAGAACGGGAGGTGTTTCACCGTCTTCGGACCCTCAAAAAGCAGTCCCGGAGAAAGGTCTGGGCCTCCGGGACCGCGTGCTGGTTAAAAAAAGCAAGGGAGCGCGATCTGCTGTTACTTGATTGGAGACATCCCCCCGCCCCTCCTCCAGGAAACTGGCGGGGGAGAGGGGGGGAGGGGAAATTCTAGACGCTTCGCGTATCCCCACCAGCCCGTCCAGAAACGACGCCCAGGCGAGTAGAGGGTCGTCCTGAGGGGCTTTTCGGCGTCTTGGGTGCCTCGGGGGGGCCTCTTTGGGCCGTTTGGGATCCTCTTGGCGGCCTCCTGGGGGCCTCTTGGGGCCATCTTGGGGCCATCTTGGGGCCTCTTGGTGCCTCCTGGGCGCTTCTTGGGGCCATCTTGGAGGAAATCGATCAAAGAAGAGGGGAGCGGTAATTAGCGCTGCCCCCTCAGAAGGCCAAAATGGGGCCAAAACCTTAGTAAAATCAATGATTTTGGCTTCAAAGAAGAGGGGAGCTTTAATTAGCGCTGCCCCCTCAGAAGGCCAAAATGGGGCCAAAACCTTAGTAAAATCAATGATTTTGGCTTCAAAGAAGAGGGGAGCCTTAATTAGCGTTGCCCCCTTCAGAAGGCCAAAATGGAGCCAAAACCTTGGTAAAATCAATGATTTTGGCTTCCTCGGCGAGGCCGTTTTGGACGCTCTCACCGCTCCCCGCCCCTCCTGTCCAGGTCAGTGGGTAGGGGGTAGGGGGAGGGGTAAACCCCTCCCCGAAGGGGAAGAAGGAGGGTGGAAGAGGAAACTCGTTAAACCACCGACGCCCTAAAGGGCTGGTGGGATTTCACCCTCCCACCCCCCCCTGGGAACTTGGGCGGGTGTGGGGGGATGGGGGCCCGAGATTCGGGCCTTTTCAACCGACACTTCACAACCGAGATTGGAAACTTTGCAACCAGCGAAGGATCAAATCATATGGTTTTCCTTTGGCAGCGTCCACCTTGCAACCAGCACAGGGCGCTTTACAACCAGAGCGGCCCACTTTACGACCCAGACAGCGGCTACTTTACGATAAGAAAGAAGAGCGGCTGCTTTACAACCAGCGTTCAAAAGCCTCTGAACGCTCTGCAGAGGCTTCTGGGGCTTCGGAGCGCCTGAGGGCCCTGCAGCCTCTGACCACTGGAAGCGGGGGGGCCGTGGGAGCAGGAGTCGGATAGGTGAGTGGCGAGGAGGAGGGCGAGGGAGGAGAGGCAAGATGGAGGATGGAGGGCGCCTGTCGTCGTCGGCAGTGGTCGTCGTAGTCAATCATGAGTTGTCAGTCGTCAGTCGTCGTCGTCGCCGTCGTCGTCGCCGCCGCCGCCGTCGTCGCCGCCGCCGCCGCCGTCGTCGTCGTCGTCGCCGTCGTCGTCGTCGTCGTCGTCGTCGTCGTCGTCATCGTCGTCGTCGTCATTGTCGTTCCCGTCGTCGTCGTCATCGTCGTCGTCGCTGTCGTTCTCGTCGTCGTCATCGTCGTCGTCGTGGTCGTCGTCGTCGTCCATCGTCGTCGTACTTTGACGTCGGTCGCCGGCCGTCCGTCGACGCCGCCACCGTGCCCTCTCGCGCGCGCGGCGCCCCCTGGGGAGATGAGGAGAAAGAGGAGGAGAAGGAGGAGGAGGAGGAGGAGAAGGAGGGGGAGCAGGAGGAGGAGGAGGACCAGGAGGAGGAGGAGGAGGAGGAGGATGACGACGAGGATGATGATGATCAGGAAGAGGAGGAGGAGGAGGAGGAGGAGGAGGAGGAGGAGGAGGAGGAGGGGGAGGGGGAGGAGGACAAGCTAGGTGCGCTCGCGTCATATCTGACGTCCTACCCCTCCCTCCCATCCCTTACCATGGCGCTGATTTTCTCTATCCGCGGACGCGTGTCGTAGCGGACCTGTGGCTCCGCGCGCGCGTGCGTAGTGGGTGGTGGTGCGCGTGCGTGCGTGCGTGCGTGTGTGGTTGTGGTGGTGGTGGTGGTGGTGGTGGTGGTGGTGGTGGTGGTGGTGGTGGTGGTGGTGGTGGTGGTGGTGGTGGTGGTGGTGGTGGTGGTGGTGGTGGTGGTGGTGGTGGTGGTGGTGGTGGTGGTGGTGCGGCGGCGCGTGGTGGCGGGCGGATGGGCGCGCGAGAAAGAGGCCCGCGCTGGGGCGAGAACGCCATCCTGAACGACGGAGGCCAAACACCGATCCGAAAATGAGGCCCACGCTGCAGCGGGAGCACGATTCGGAACGATTCGGGAGCAGAAATGAGGCCGGCGCTTCAGCGAGAGCAGCATTTGGAAAAAAAACTTAAGCGAAAACCCGTTTGACGGGAATCTTGTGTGTTAAAAACAATACGCGGGGGGTGTCGGATATCTCCGGGACGCCATCAGGGGAAGTGGGAGAGTATTTTCATATTGTGTAATTGTGGAGGAGGAGGAGGAGGAGGAGGAGGAGGGGGGGGCAGGAGGATGAACATGTGGGGACGCTGACAAGGCTGCTGCTGCTGTTGTTGATGACGATGGTGGTGATGATGATGGGTAGTGGTCATAAGGATTGTCAGCATGCTGATCATACTGATGGTCATACTGGCGATGGTGATGATTGTGATGATGATGATTCTGATCATGATGGTGCTGATGATGCTTATGATGGCGATGATGGTGATGAGGAGGAGGATGAGGATGATGATGACGACGATGATGATGCTGATGGTGAAGATGATGATGATGATACTGATGCTGCGGCTGTTGATGCTGATGCGGCTGCTGATCATGATGGTGTTGATGCTGACGATGATGCTGATGATGATGCTGATGATTATTATGAGGATGAGGATGAGGATGAGGATGAGGATGAGGAGGAGGATGATGATAATGATGATCATGATGATCATGATGTTGATGATGCCAATGATGATGCTGATGAGGAGGATGAGGAGGAGGAGGAGGAGGGGGAGAAGGAGGAGGAGCAGGAGGAGGAGGAGGACGAGGGGGACGGGGACGAGGACGAGGACGAGGACGAGGACCGCTCCCACATGTGACGACTTTCCGTCCCCAGTTCTTGAGGAGCTCTCCTGCACCTCGGGCCGTATCGCGGGTCTCTCGGGTTCCCGTGGGGTTTTGGAGTTTTTTTGGCCGTTGGGCTCCCCTCCTCCTCCTCCTCCTCCTCCTCCTCCTCCTCCTCAAGTGCCTTTTGCTTGGGCACACCCCTACCCACACACAGTCGATAGCGTAGCCGACCAGCTCTCTTGCACTCCGTGGTTGTGTCATGTTCTGCTAAAGTTGCATTGCACCCCACTACTGCATGGATAACATCAGCACGGCGGCCGCTGGCCTCATCAATGATGCAGTACGTCTCAGCATTACAGTACAATCCTCTTTTATCCAGCTGTTGTACCAGGTTGCAGGAGATTGCCCTCATAACAAGAATATGAATTTCGTTTGCTTGAACGGAACAGCAGGACCCCAATGAGGCTCGGAGGTTGCCCAGTGGAAGAGTGCAGCCCTACACGATGGTGTATTTCGCATGGGTGGAAGGGAGGGCCCCACTCGATTCGCCCGGCAGGTTGTGCAATCATTTTGGGCCCTCGCATCGAGCAAAGAGACGTTGTATCAGTAGGGGCAGCCCCACAAAACACAGCTGGCCGAAGCCTCGCGCTGCGTGTAAAAAGCCAACAGTTCGACATCGCCGTGTGCAGCCTTTACTTCCCTCCTCCTCTTCCTCATCATGCGCGCCAGCTCCCAGCACACCAAAGAACCTTCGATATCCTCAGATCTTGGCCACGCACACTACCTATATGGAGGGCGTACAGATGGTTACCAATGGATCGTCGTGATTGGAGTTTTGGGCTCGGGCTACAGCGACTAAGTGCATCGGCGAGGCTCCCCCCCCCGCAGCACGACAGCGTTATGCAGCATATGTATTACTTCCACTATTCGACCAGCTCAGCCTCATCCCGATCAACACCTTCAGAGGAGTTGGAGCCCACATTTTACAGTCTGACAGGGTCCAGCACTCAGTTATATGTCATTCTTATGATTAGAAGCTTGCTGACATCAGTAACTAGAGTGGGGTCTCCCAGAAGATTAGCGACATGACCCCCGACTTTTTCATCCCCATATCATCTGGACCATATTCCAGTTCACGTCCGGTTGCAGTGTTCATTGGCATCTAGATTGGGCCTTGCCACGCATATTACTTCGGCTATACGACCTGGGTTTCACATCGGCCCATCAAATGAAACAGAGAAGCATTATTGGAGGCTTTACGAAGGGGAGCGCACCGCGCGGAATTATTCAATGCTGTGGAAAGCCGCCTCGAAGACGAATCAGAACAGCATCAGCACATCAGACGACAAGGACAGACTCCGAATCATGAGCGGGCATATCTCTCGCAAGTGTTATCGCAGGAGGGACAACGTTTTTTTCACTTCCAGCGTGGAGCCAGCAGACGGATGCACACAGTGAGCAGACCAAGTATTGCAACTACTCCAGCAAAGACGGAAACTCCGAGATCGGCCATTGGCACTCGCAGAACAACAACATGATGTTGGGACCTCTAACGTCGGACGCAGGCCGCGCGTCACGCCGCCTCGTCGCCACGCCCCCGAGTAGGACAGCAAGACTTAGCCTCGAATGAACTCCCCAGGCCCCTGTCCTTACATTGCTCCCTGCGGGGGCCCTCAGAGGCATCGGCCAGAGCGCGACATCCGCATCGATGAGCGAAAAGCCGAAGTATGCGAACAACTCATAGCGCGATCCACTCTTCAGCGACATCAGCGGTGAAGACATATGGTAGCATGGCGAGGGGCGGTTACTCAGGAGCTTCTACTTGCATACGAACAAGGACGCAAAGCAGACGTGGCGCGCCTTCTCCTAGACCGCTCCCAGCACGAGGAACAGGCCCAATAACAACAGAAACCACGCGCGAGATGAATCAGCACTTCCCACTTCGACGGGCTTACGGCAGCTTTTTCCAATTGTCTTTTGGAGATGGCGGCACGGGGGCCGCCGCGGCCCCCAGCTGGGAAGCTCGCGCTGGTGAACAACTCTACGGGCATGAGGGGGCGGATAATGGGGGTTGCGCCTCGCCGCGGCCACGGCGTGGACTTGGTCGGGCGCGCGACAAGCACGCGCGGATTGCTTGTGCTTCCGGAGTCGCGCCAAGGAGAAAGCTTGCGCCACCGTGGCCGACCCCCCTGGAATCTGTCGGATGCCGTTTCGCCCGCGCAGACGAACCTTGCGCAGGCGCAGAGGGGCCGTCTACAAACGACCCGAGACCGACCTGCGCGAGACGCGAACATTCGTCACAAGTATGACGCGCAAGATATACAGAACACGTGGGGCACCCCTATACTGGAATTTATCCAATGGCGTAGCTGCTACATGGAAAAGAGCCACGCACGTTTCAGGTCCGTTTGGAAAAGTATTGCCCCCCACCTGCACGCGTCTATCGCAGCGCAATCAAGATCCCATGTTTTCGCCCGGATGCGCAGCGGCAAGGAGACGAGAAACGCCCATGATGGCGCGGCAGCCATTGGGATGGAGACTTCGACGGGTGGGACTATGTATTCGTGACCACAAATACGCAACTAATGTTTTTGGCAGCGCCTCATAGGCAATGCCCGCGGCCGACAAATCTACCACCGCGCGGGGCCAAGAAGCCCGCCTTGGGCGGCGTCGCTTCCTCAGCTCGGCCGCGCGCTTTCAAGGGCCTGAAGGAGCTTTTGCTAAACCCGACGCCGGAGCTCCACGGGGGGGGCCCTGGGCGGTAAAAGTTTTTACGAGAGACATGGGCGCAGAATATCAGAATTCACAGGACCAGAGCGCAGACACAGGTGACGAGACAGCGAACTGGCGTGCCCCGTGGCACCCCTACGGACGACGGGGGCACTGACGAGCTTGACCTAGCATGTCATAGCTACGTTGGCGACGCCACAGGAGTATTAGTTGCTACATGTACCCGTGGAGACGATGGAGTGAAGCTCTGTAAACAAATCGCTTGCCTACGAGATGGTACTCGCAACGGAAATGAAGGCGCGCAACTTCCGCATCAACCCAAGCAAGAACGAGAGCGCGGTGGCTGCGTTTGGTCCGAGCGCACAGTTGCGTCGCAGAAGATTTCGAGGTGGACAGCTCCCCTTGGCAGGTCTGCCTCAAGATCGAGCGCAACTACTGGGGCGATCCGACGAGCAAACGATTATTGTGCAAGTGAGCTGGCATGCATCTTCGGTGCAATTCATGCTGGATCCGCGGCGATGGGCCGCCATTAGTATCAATGGCTTTTGCCGTCTGTTGAAAAAAGAACGGTCTTCCACTGCGGAATATTAGGCCCTGCTCTTTCAGGCCTGGAAGCCTTCGCCCCTGTCCCGACTCAGCTCCAGAATATGCACTCCCGCATCCTATACTATGCCAGGAAAGCCATGCGAGGGGGGGGGGTCCAATTTCACAGGGCCTCACATAGCCTCGATTCTGGATGACGGCGTTCTTCGCTGCTGGCGCATGACCCCTCTAGAACGAGGGTGCCGATCCAGGGAATACAATAACACCAGTCTTGGGTGAGGGACCATCACGAGCGCGTCACTGAACGGGGAGCTCTTCTTGGAAACGCGCGGGTGAAGGTTTGAAGCGAGACCCAGTATTGTGGATGGGGATGGCCAATATTCTGAATGCGCTTGCCCCCGGGCCCGACGTTTCGTAAAGGACATCGCTTCTTTGCAGGGCCTAGGAGATGGCGAGTGCGGGATGATCCAGGAGTTCAACAGGATGCCCTTCCGCCATCAGTTCCCCAGAGATCGCGGAGCGGTTCGCCACGCTGGACACTGCGCTTATTAGAGCTCCCGGAGAGCTCCCCGGCTTGGAGCACGCACGCCCCCCCCCCCCCCCCCTGGCCACGCCCCGTCACGCACGAATGGTGATCTGATCGCCCCACCAGTCCCAGCTGAGCTAGCAGACTATCGATGTGCAGTCCCAGGTTGTAGTGGAGCTTTTCGCAGCAAGCGACAGCTCCTGGCGCGCCTTCGAAACGCCACGTTCTTCGGTCGATATTCGGACTAGCAGCGTGTTCGAACCAGTGCTTCGCTTGCGCGAGCGTTTTTCGAAACCCTGAAGTTGGCCTGTTAACGCGCCGTCGAACGTTTCAAGACGGGAGTGCGCGTGTACTCTAGAAGCTCGACGTGCCAGCCCAGTGGTCAGTCGATTCCAACGTGCCCTCTATGCGGGGCTCAATGGGAAACATCGCCGCAGCTTCTCTGCCACGTGCGATCGCGCTTCGCACTCCTACCTGTCGTGGGCGATGGAAGCAGTAGTGGCCCCCGACTGGTTCATGGCACCCGAAGGGAACCGCAGCGCAGATGGGGAGCAGGAGCAAGCGCCACGGGACATGCTCGCCAGGCTCCAAAGTGAAGTACTCAACAACCAATCGGGCGAAGGATCGTCACTGGCAGCGTTGATAACTATACTATGCCGCCTCTCCTTGGACAACAGTCGCGAGTTAGCGAGTTAGCAGAGCTCACCGGCGCCCACTGCACATGCTACTCGGTTTCGCCTACGGCAGGGCTGGTGGACATAATTCAGGCTGCAGGTCAATATGAAAAATGCCAAGTGCAATATGGCATGCAAAGATCACGGACTGGGACCCCCATGGCCTCACATATTCATGAGGCTTCTATACTACCTAGTCAGCCTGACGGGCAACATCCCAGTCCCCAGCGACCCGACGCTGATGGTCCACAGGAACAACATAACCAACATGAGCCAAGCTACGGCGCTCCGTACAGTTCAAGAACACGTTTTTTTGTATGAGAGGATGCCACTTCGACAAAAAACACTCGGAGCCCCAGCAGTATAAGTTCAAGTAACTTGTGGCGCCTGTTCTTCAGACCATCCAGATCATTGATCTGGACGCGGAGCTGCCGACCCTGCACGAGGCGATCGCTCAGGCAGTGGAGGCGCAGAGGGGGCAAACTCAAACCAGGATCTGCGCCGAGAGGCTGGGTCGGATCGGACACTGCTTGGTCGGATCGGACTACCCCACGACGCCGTCCAGAAGCAGGCTCACAAGAAATTCCACGGCTGCTTGATTACCATAAATGGATCTGAACGGATGATCGAGATAGTGCAACAATGATGCTTGAAGGATGAGGCTCTTGCCAGAATGCAGCGCGCGTCCGCCAGGCCTGTACTAGAATGCAAAGTTGGTGTTCGATGTTTGTTTATGTTTCATCATGTCGGTACCCCTGTGGAGCCCAGTATCGATATCACAACGCTGCTTCAGAGGCCCCCCAGGGCCCGATTTACGAATAGTGACCTCTCCCTTTCCTCGGTTGAGTCCCCTTCCCCCTTCCCCCTTCTCGCTCCGCCCTCCCCTCCTCCTCAACCTCTGAACCCAGACCTGACGGCACCTAGAAAGGGAAACGTTGGAGGAGGAGGAGGAGGAGGAGGAGGAGGAGGAGGAGGAGGGGGAGGAGGAGGAGGAGGAGGAGGAGGAGGAGGAGGAGAAGGAGGAGGCCACGGAGCGACTACGGTGCCTCTGGGGGGCCACGGAGGGCCCCCCTTTCCCCCAAGAGCGGCCCCTCCTTCGGCCAGTGGAATCCCCCCGCAGGGCCGCTGGCACGCGCATTCTCACGCGTTCGCAGAGCCATATACACATCCAGGGTCTCACTCGTTGAAGTCGTGAGGCCCCCTTCACCCAGGAAGACATCGAACAACTGGCTCGTAAGTGGTTTTGTGTTGTCTTGTCCTCCTCCTCCTCCTCCTGTTCCTCTTCCTCCTCCTGATCATCCAGCTCCTCCTCCTCCCCCTCCTCCTGCTTCTCCTCCTCCTCCTCCTCCTCCTCCTCCTCCTCCTCTCCTCTTCCTCCTCCTCCTCATCTTCCTCCTCCCTCTCTCCTCCTCTCCTCCTCCTCCTCCTCCTCCTCCTCCTCCTCCTCCTCCTCCTCCTCCTCCTCCTCCTCCCTCCCTCCTCCTCCTCCTCCTCCTCCTCCTCCTCCTCCTCCTCCTCCTCCTCCTCCTCCTCCTCCTCCTCCTCCTCCTCCTCCTCCTGCTCCTCCTGACCCCTGAGCTTCTGGCGCCTTTCAGGTCGGACTCCCGGCACACCTCGAGGGGTTCGCTGTCGCCCGTCCGGGCCCGCTGCCCCTGGAGGCCGCGCAGGCGGGTGGTGCGCTCTCGCGAGGGGCGCGCGGGGGGGGGGCGCTGATCTGAAGTCGGGCCGGCCACCCCACAGGAGGAATCTTCAAGAATGGTCAAGAAGTAGTATGGTGACGATCTTTCACGCTCCTTTCTGGGCCATTCTCGAATTTGTTACGATTGTGTCTTATCGTTCTTCGAGGAGCCGCCTGCAGGAGGACATGCCCGACCGAACGCTGTTTTCGAGAACCAGATCGGGGGCAAAGATAGCGGGGTGGAGGGCTTGGTGGGCCCTGGAAGCGACGGGGCCGTTTGGCTGCCGTTCCGTTTGGCCCTTCTCTTGCGGGTTCCGTCGCCGCTCTTTTGGTGGCTCCGTCGCCGTTGGTTTGCCAGTTCCGGTTCCAGCTTTCATCGGGAGCCATTCCTCTGCCGTCTCGGGCGGCCTTTTGTTTTTACTGTTCCCATTGCCGAGGGACTCTTCGTTGAAAATCGTGGAAACACGGCCCTGCTGTTTCTGGGGCCCACTAGGGTCCGCTGGAGAGCCGAGTTCGGGCCACAACGACCTCCTCCTCCTCCTCCTCCTCCTCCTCCTCCTCCTCCTCCTCCTCCTCCTCCTTCTCCTCCGCCTCCTCCTCCTCCTCCTCCCCCCCCGATAGGGGGGAATATGCTCACGGGGGAACGCATCAGCCCCCCATCGCCCACTCGTCGCCGGCAGGGGTCTGGTCGCCCCACCCCGCCCCAGGAGCGCGCGGAGGCGCCTTCGGGGGCCTGCCGCCGACCTGTCGGCGAGGTATCGCCGATTCCTGGTCGAGCTTCCCTCCCCTGGGCCAGCCCCCCTCGATCGCTACCCATCATCACAGGAGCAACTTGGCATCGCTCGGACGTGTGCATTTTTCCTTCGGCGAGGACCCTCGAGGAGCATCCTTGACCATCTGGTGAACAAACCACGCACGAAATCGAAAAGAGCACAGGGAATGGACGTCCGAGCGATGGCCAGGCAAGATGTCATGATAATGGTACGTCTCCGAATTGTCGAGGTTTGCAAAGACATCCCAGATTTCGCAACGCTCCACAGGGGCCGCAGAAGCGAGGGCCGCGAGGTACTCCTTGGGAATCCTGGAACCAAATCCGAGCCAATCCAATCATGATTTCATTCTCGTCCTAGAGAAAGCCCAGGGCTTCATCTTACGCAGAAGGACAGATGAAACATCACACGTTGTTTGATGATTATTGGTTGTCTGTTCAAAACGTATGATGAGCCGATGGGAATGCACATTAGCCCTATAACTCTCGATTGTGATAGGAAAGCGTGTGGCGTTCCATCTCATCTCACGCTTCTGCTATGGGAACCAGCAGCCATAACAACAAACATAAGCCGGGTGATGTTCCATCGAGGCCTTCTCTTTCGAAGCAAGGGCCGGAGGTTCCTGAGAGTGCCCAAGTCGTGCGCCCTCTTAGAACCTCCTGCCCCTGCTTCGTAGGAGGGGGGGGCTCTTAGCAACCTCAAGCGAGGGGGGCCTCTGAGAAGCTTTCTTGGGCTCTCTTTGAAACCTCCGGCCCCTGCTTCGTAAGAGGGGGCCCTCTCAGTAACCTCTGGCGATGGGGGGGCCCTGCGAGACCCTCTTGGGCCCCAGGAGGGCCTCTCAGAGAGCCCCCCCTCGCCGCCGCCCCCGCGGAGGAGGAGGAGGAGGAGGAGGAGAACAAGGAGGAGGGGGAGGAGGAGGAGGAGCAAGAGGAGGAGCAAGAGGAGGAGGAGGCGAGGAGGAGGAGGAGGAGGAGGAGGGGGAGGAGGATGAGGAGGAGGTCGAGGAGGAGGAGGAGGTGGAGGAGGAGGAGGAGGAGGAATGGGAGGTGGAGGACGAGGAGGAGGAGGAGCTTGAGGATGAGGAAGGAGGCCCCCTCCCTCGCGACACGCCCCCGCGGCGCGCGCCCCGCCCCGCAGGGACGCGCCCGTGGCTCCAGCGCAGCCGGCCGCGCCTCTCGGGGTTCAAGCGCCGCCGCTGACCGACGTGGTGTTCACGCGCGCGACGAGCGTGCCGTGACAGCGCGCCCCGCTCTCGCGCGAGGGGGGCTCCTCCTGGCGGCCTCGGCGCCACGCTTACGTCGGGCACGTTCCTCTACAGGAGGCATACACAAAAAAAACTACAAAGAGTTCGGGGAAGGTTTCTGTTGCACGTTCCAGAACTGCCAAACTCCGCCTGTAGGGTGACATGCCTGACCTGACGCCACGCGCGGCGGGTCACCCAGACGTGCTCGCGCAGTTTCAGCAAGATCAGGACGGGAGGCTTGTGGCCGTCTTGGAGCCTCTGGGGGCCCTCGCCGGGCCCCGGGGAGCTCCGAGGAACGACGCGGGATGTAAAACCGGTTCTGGGGAGACGGTCGAGGCTTCGGGGGCCCGCGCCTTGAGAAATTCAGGGCGTCGCATGTCTGGGCAGGGCCCCTTCTCCTTGGAGCCGTCTGGGGTTCTGAGGCAGGCCCAGCACTAGCGCTGGCCAGGAAGAGGGGGGGAGGTTCGAGAGTTTTTCTTGTCCTTTTCGGCCTCCAGGGGCCGTTTTCGAGCCCTGGCTGGGACCGTCACGAACGGATCCGGTGTGAAAAATTGCACCAGATCAGATTGAGGGGGCCGAACGGTCATTCATTGCCACTGGGTGCGTTGCTGAAGTGGGATTCCGCGGTGCGGATTCTTGTTGTGTTTGTGTTGTTGTTGATGATGATTGATTGTTTGTTTGTTTGTTTGTTTGTTTGTTTGTTTGTGTGTTTGTGTGTTTGGTTGTTTCCTGTTTGTCTGGTTGGTTGCTTGCTTGCTTGCTTGTTTGTTTGTTGTTGATGGTGGTGGTGTTGTTGATGTTGAGCGTCGTCCCCCCCGCGACTGGGCCCGCTGCGACCCAACCCGCGACCCGCCCGCGACCAACCCGCGACCCACCCGGCGACCCACCCGCGACCCGCCCGCGACCCGCCCGCCACCCGCCCGCGAGCCACCCGCGACCCACCCGGCGACCCACCCGCGACCCACCCGCGACCCACCCACATTGATATAACGAAAAATCGCCGCCTGCGGCGGGCACGCGGCATAATTTGTAAAAGTTGCGCGCTTGCGGCGGGCTTCTTCAGAGCCTCGCAGACTCCAGACGTTTCCGCCGCCCCCTCGCTTTTATCCGCAACTGTGGGGTGCTTTGTATTTTGAGCGGTATTCGGCTCTCCCCCCCTCACCACCCACCAAACCACCCCAACCCAACCCGAAGCCCTCAATTTGCCTTCCATTTCCAGTGGGAGGGGGGTCGGGGAACGTGGAAAAAGCACATGGTATCCGTACCCCCCCAACCCGAAATTCGGGTCAAATTCGGGTCTTCGGGTTGGGTTGGGGTGGTCTGGTCGGTCTGGTAGGTAGTCACCCCCTGACCGAATTTCTGGGGTGCAAGCCAGTGCAGACACCGCGGCAGCCTCCAACGTGGGGGCCCCTCTGGGTGGCCCAGCGCGCACGCGCGGTGGGGCAGGGCCGGTCCTCCGACTCCTTTTTGCCGCGGGTTGGCAGCTCGAGTTGAACATCAGCGGAGCTCTCTTCGGAATAACGACAGAGGGCGCAGGCATGGTCTTTCGGGAGTCCGCGTTGAGTTCTTTAGGGGGCCACATGTGAACCCTACCCCTACACCCCACGATTTATGGGGGGTAGGGGTAGGGTTCACATGTGGCCCCCTATTCTTGGGTCGGCGCTGGACCCCCCCTGGCGCGCCTCGCGCGCCAGGGGTCGGGGGGCCCAACGCCATCCCACGACGTCAGCGCAGACCTCCGAACATGCATGCCTGCGCCTTTTCTTGTTGTTCTATGACGTTTCCATAGATATTGCTGGCCTCCTTCCAATCAAGTCTTGGTTCTCTTAAACGGAGGGCGAGCTGATGCCCACCCATTTAGTTTTTTCGCGGCACGGCGCTGACAGCCAGGGCGGGCCGAAGGCGAGTTGATGCCCTCCCACTTTGTTTTCAGCGGTACGCATCGTCGGCGCTGACAGCCAGGGCGGGGCCAAGCATGAGCGCTGTCCGCTGGGCCCTCTCTTAGCAGCGCGCCGGTCTTTGTTCTCGCTCTCCCCCCCTCTCTCTCTCTGTCTCCCTCACTACACCCCTCTCCTTTCTGCACCTCCTCGCCCTCTTCATTCGCGCCCTCCTATCCCTCCTCTTCCTCCTCCCCCTCATCGTTACCGTCGTCTTCCTCTTCGTCGAGTTTGCCCTCCTCCTCCTTCTCCGCCCCCCTCCTCCCCCTCCACAATTACACAATGTGAAAATACTCTCCCACTTCCCCTGATGGCGTCCCGAAGATGGCCGACCCCCCCCCCGCGTATTGTTTTTTTACACACAGGATTCCCGGGAAACGGGTGTTTTCGCCTGCGTTTTTCTTCAAAATGCTGCTCTCGCTGAGGCGCCGGCCTCATTTCTGCTCCCGAATCGTTCCGAATCGTGCTCCCGCTGCAGCGTGGGCCTCATTTTCGGATCGGTGTTTGGCCTCCGTCGTTCAGGATGGCGTTCTCGCCCCAGCGCGGGCCTCTTTCACGCGCGCCCAT
This sequence comes from Prorocentrum cordatum, assembly GCA_963575745.1. Taxonomy (NCBI): domain Eukaryota; class Dinophyceae; order Prorocentrales; family Prorocentraceae; genus Prorocentrum; species Prorocentrum cordatum. The sequence continues at coordinate 333,584 of CAUYUJ010006225.1, read as the reverse complement.
CCGCCCGCCACCGCGCCGCACCACCACCACCACCACCACCACCACCACCACCACCACCACCACCACCACCACCATCTCAACCACCACCACCACCGCCACCACCACCACCACCAGCAGCAGCAGCAGCACCACCACCACCACCACCACAACCACGCACACACGCACACACGCACGCACGCACGCACGCGCACCACCACCCACTACGCACGCGCGCGCGGAGCCACATGTCCGCTACGACACGCGTCCGCGGATAGAGAAAATCGGCGCCATGGTGAGGAATGGGAGGGAGGGGTAGGACGTCAGATATGACGCGAGCGCACCTAGCTTGCCCTCCTCCCCCTCACTCTCCCATCCCATGCATTTTGCGCTTCTGCTTCTATCTTCGCCCTCTTTTTGTGCGGCTCTGGGGGGATCTCCAGAGGTCCGCGGAGGGCCCCCCCTGGGCGCCCGGCACAGCAGCCGATCCTTCTTTATTGCTCCTCCTGCTCTCTCTCTCTCTCTCTCTCTCGGTTTCGTCTTCGGGGGTACCTGCGGGCAGTGCTCGGGAGACACTCGGCCTGCTCGGAGCAGCAAGGTTTAATTCGGGCCTGTCCCTCTACAGGGGGAATATCCAACAAATAATCAAACAGTAGACAGGGGACGATGTTTGGGCGTCTCTTTCTTTGAAAAAAAAAACTTGTTTGAATCCTTGTTGCGAATGTTTGGTTTTGTCTAGAATCTGCTTGTAGGGGGACATGCCCGACCTGAAGCAAGGGGTCGGGGGGAGCAGAAGCGACGCCACCACCACCAGGGAGGGCACTTCCGCGAGGAGGCCCACGATGCCTCCCCGGGCTGGGGAGGGGAGCGCCTCGAGGCCGGAGCGGGGGGACCACACCATCAGGGAGCCCCCTTCCCCTGGCTCCTCCCGCTGGTGTCCCTGGTGGTGGTGGTGTCGCTTTCCCTTGTTCCCAGGGGTGGAGGATCGGGGATCGAATTGTCTGTAAGGGCTTCGCCCCCTGCCGCCGGCCCCCTATCTCAAAGCATGGTATATGCAAGAGATGTGGAGATGTCTGGGCGCCGTCGTGAAGCAGTGTCGGAACCCCGAGCGATGGCCAGTGTCGTACGCTACGGCTTGCACTGCAAACCTGAATCGGACCTTTCCATATGAGGACTTTGCAATCTAAACGTTGCTGTCCGACAGCGCATGGTGCCACGTACAACTGATCAGATCGAACACCGCATAAGTTACGAGGGTTTGTGGCTTTGGGGACGCATATCTATATCTATATATATATATATATAATGTAATGTCAATGGTTTATGGCCTCGGGGACGTACATATCGAATGCTTTACAAAGGTTTATGGTCTCGGGGACACGAAGATTGCATACTGTACAAGAGAATGTGGCCTCGGGGACGCGAATATCATGTAATATACAAGTGTTTATCGCCTCGGGGATGCACATATGTATCATTTACAAGGTTTTATGGCCACGGGGACGCGAATAGCGTTAATCATTGATTTACGAAGGATTGTGGCCTCGGGGACGCATCTATCGTGTAATTAGCGAGGGTTTATGGCCTCGGGGGCGCAAACATTGTGTAGGTTACAGCGTTTTATTGCCTCGGGGACGCACATATTGTTTAATTGATTACATGTTATGGCCTCGGGGGCGCGAATATCGTGTAATTAAAGAGGTTTTGTCGCTTCGGCGACGCAGGTTTCATTTAATTGTCAAAGTTTATGGCCTCGGGGGCGCAAGTATGGTGTACTTGACAAGGTGTCAGCCACTGGAACAATAATATTGTGTCATTTACGAAGGTATGGCTTCGGGGACGCGAATCGCATGTATTGTTGCGTGTCCCACGAACCCCTCTGGAATTCAGACAACGCGATCCGGACGTGGTTATTTGGGCCTTTTTCCGCTCCACCCCCTCGCGCGTTCAGTAACAATTCGCAGTACGAAGCAGTAAGTAGAGCTATCACATTGGAAGATGGAACCTGCAACTGGCGCAGGGAGCAGCACGCCTCGTCCTACAGCCTGTTGGCCCCACAAGGGGGCCGGCGGATTTCTCAATCTTTGCATTTTTGGGGTCGCCCTACTTCCCCTGATTCTCCTCCTCGCCTCCTTGTCTGTCTTCCTCAGTCTGGTGCCTTCTTTCGCCTCCTTGCTCTCTTCCTCTTGTAGTCCTCCTGCTCCGCCTCGCCTTTTCCCTCGCTCGTCCTATCGTGTGCTCGCTCTTCTCCTAAACATGTCGTCCCCTCCCCCTCGCCGTTCTGCATCCCTCGTCTTCGTGGTCCTCCTCCTCCTCCCCGTCCGTGTCCTCGTCTCCCTTCGTGTCCTCGCCCTCGGCGGCTTGCCCTAATCCGAGTACGCGTGGAAGTAATCGGGGATATGAAGAGAACGTCACTGATACCAGCGCGCCCCTCACAGGAAACGTATTCCCAGACCCCCTCGAGTTATGAAACCAGTACGACGGGAAGTTATTCATGATTTTCGTTCTTTTGGGGGCCGTTACCGACCCTCGGGACCGTCAAGAAACGACTTAGGACAAAAACCGTTCTCGGTGAATGCGTCCATACCGTTGAGGGTCCACGTCATGAAGAATTCAAGACGTCGGGGGTTTGGTCAGAGAGAGATCCCGATGTAAGGGCGAATGATTATTTCTCAGTGCCGACCGACGGGCGCCCGAGTCTTGAATCTCTGAGCGCGACTTGCTGCATGTGATCCTCGAGCTGGCACTGGCAACATCTTGGAACGGTGCATGCAAGGCAGACCCTTGACGAGGTGAAGTGCGAACCGATTCTATTTTACACATTATGTTAGACAGACAATCGTAATGATCGGGTTGGGAGGATGGGGTTGGGAGAAACGATCAGGTTCTTTGTGTTACTGCGTATGTTGAATGCGTCGATTACACAGTCGTGCCCTGTACCTTCCCGACCCCTTCCTCCCAATCCGATAATTGTATGTCGCACTATGCTATGATCTGCACGTGCATTTCGGACGCGCGCACCACACGAAACGACAACCTGCGCATTGTTCACGTGAAGGGTGGATGATGAGCCATGAAGCGGCCGAGAAGGCATGCGATATCGTATCAGTGGCTGGTCGTCTCCGCCAGCGCCGAGAACGTAGTAGAAGTACGAGCGCCCGCGGCGCTCCGCTAGAGTGCGGGCTCTCACTGCGCCTCTCGAGCCTTGGAGCCGGTGCGTCTACAAGCGGTCGCGCTGTGGGCACGCCTGGGCATGACAGCTGCAGTGGCAAGCATTTGCGATTCATGCAACGCGTCTGCACAATCGTGCTCATCAAATTGTGAAGAAGAGCTCGTGCGTGTGCCGCATTAATGATACCACGTGGCGTGCTCTGGAGCATGCCGACCACGCTGGCACACAGTCGCCTGTGATGCCGCAGTTGGGACCTGAACGTCATTGAAACCAGCATGTCACTTGTCAGGGGCCACTCGCATAGTAGAGTTGAACTTGTGCTGGTGGACTCTGTCCCATCGCATCAGCCTTCTCAGCAATTCGGCCCCAATTCGGCCCTATGGTGGACACACGTACTATCAAAGACCCACTGCACGACTCGATCGACTGTTTTTTTTGTAAAAAAGGGGTCCCCGGTGAAGGCGTAGAGGGAATCATGTGGCAGGAGGGCGACGTCCAGACCCGGCTTCTGCGAGAACACCGTGTCAGCCAGATGTGTATTCGCCACTTTTCCTCCCCAGCACACAGGCCCCTTCGTCGAGTAAAACAAGCTCCTCCTCCTCCTCCTCCTCCTCCTCCTCCTCCTCCTCCTCCTCCTCCCCCTCCCCCCCCCACCACCACCTTGAGCACATTCATCGTGATCAATTTCGAAGGCGGCTCCGGGAATTCGTTTCGCATTCGTAAAAGATCTGCAGCGTCGCGAGCATTTTGCGACTCACACCTGAGCCAAGCCATGTGCAAACTGGGCGCACGCAGCATCCGAAGCACGGGAGGGGTGCAGCATGTCGTGACGAAGCGTCTGGTACATGCACACCACCTCCAATAATGCAGAACTTGGCGGCCCACCGATCAGTATACCTGCAGTCTGTGTCCAAATGAAGGGGGCCGTTTTGAACATACGCATCTCCAACAACTCCGTCATCACACGTTCAACCGCGTCGATGTCCACGACCCATATGTTACGGTAAACCCCGTGAGCCGAATCACCCACAGAAGTTTGAGTGGGGGATGATGTTGTAGTGTTTTGCGCGTTGTGATGTGCGAGAATGGCAGGGTCGAGCGGGCTTGCGAGCAGAAGCAAGAATATGCCTCACCAGTTGACTGGAAGCTTGGCCCGCATCTGATATGAGGATCGTGGGGTGCGTCATTGTCCATTTGCACAACGGACACGCCCCAACATCATTTGGCACAGCAAGGTGCTGTACTCACGCCAGCAGCTCGGAATACAGTCGCAGCAATCCCAGAGGACCAGGCATGCTTGACAATCAACCTGGCCTTGAACATGCAAGCCTGCGTGTATACCCTCCACGTGCTCTTGCATTCCAGGGAATTCTCGCTACGATGACAAACATGCCCATTGCGAGTGCACGCATCCACAGACTGTGGCAGCAAACGGCGCGATACGAAATCGGGGAGAGAAGTCCAACACCTATTTTCGATAGTGAAACACATGTTTCGAACTCTGCAACCGCGTCCGCCAAAGCCGTGCCGTTGGACTCCCATGCGGATGACATGCGTATTCACGGACACACCTGCTCCGAAGAGCGTTAGAGGATGCGATCCAGACAGCGTTTCGATCCGTATCTTCGTACTCGACACATTCTCCAGACCCCAAGGAATGCACATGGTTGAGACGATAGTCGATGCCATGTTGGACGGGACTGGGACGACGAAGATCCAGCCAGCTATCTGGCGGCGCAAGGGCAGCCAACGACTCGCGCACGCAGCAAGTGCCACATGGAAAGGCATCACACCAGCCGGAGTTGCAGGCACCGTCGCGTTGCTGATCAGGGCATGCATGTGAGCCACCTGCCGCTCACTGGCAGTCGAGCAGTGTCGAGACCGGACGCTGCGTATTCCAGCGGAGGAGGGCGAGAGATCGCAGATGCTGCTCATGTGAAGCTTCTTGGCCCAGGGCATATTGCCACTGCAGCACTGCGGAAAGTTTGTGTCGGTGGCGCTCGTTCTCGGTTTCTCGTGTTCAGGCGTGCAGTGGCCGGCAAGCGAGACTCCACAAGAGCAGCGGCGCAGTCTCTGGAACATGTCAGCCAGTGTTGGTCTGGCACGACAAGCTCCCACAAGTGTGGCACAATCGTTTGGTGAGAATATTAACGAGTCCTCAAAGACACTTGTTCGCGCATGCGCTCGTGAACTTGCGTGATCAGACCATCAGTCACGGCTCGTATGTTGGACACTAGCTTCCCTCACGTATACATGTGCCAATCGACCTCGTTGCCCCGATTGGCCGCGTATTGTACCAACAGATGTCGTTGACTGGAACGTACGAATTCAGGGGGTCCTACAACGCAGACGAACTCCCCTGCAGACGTCGGTACAACGATGCGCGCGGGTTTTGCAGCCATCTTCTTGTGACCGCTCTCTCCTTGTGCGCTTGAAGATGCCCCTGCGCTACGTTGCATCTTTGGGGAAACTCGCCTGTCCCCAGAATTGGTGTCTTTTCCTCTGCCCGACGCGGGCTCGATGCGAACTCGACGCGGATTTGGCCAGGATTCGATGTGGATTCGACACGGATTCGACGCGGATAGGGTTTCGACGGGACAGGCAAGGTCCCCCGAAGATGCAACATGAGGTCTCGCGTGTAGCCGAAGAGGGGCTGTGCCCTGTCTCCCTGATGAGAGCTGTGCGTAGCCCGCCTAGCTTTTAGCGGAAGAGGTTCGCTCTCGCCCCGCCGACCAAAAGTGTAGCCGAACCCTGACCATCCAGAGAGCTATTTTTTAGCACTGGAGACCTAAAAACCTAAACAACTGAACGAAACAGCCTAAAACCAAGACGTAGAATAGCTCTGGGATAGGTTTTAAGGTCGGGTGTTATTTTTTAGCCCTCCTGGAGGGTCAGGGAAGAGGGCTGCCCTGCTCCCGAGTCCACCTCCACGACGGGCCCCTGGGATGCAGCGAAGGCAGCGCAGTGCGAGGAGACTCCGAGGACGCCCGGGAGACCAGGAAGGACGTCGGGGCCGCGGTCTCCGCTCGCTTCTCGCTGCTCGTCGTCGGGCCATCGGCCCTTCTCCCGAATCACCGCCGGCAGAGAATGGAGGAGCGTGTCGCTACATTGTTCGACTAGACGTAAGAGTGACCTTTCGCCGGAGTGACCTTTGGTACGGGCACAGATGGGCCCCCATATGGCTGAAAACGAAGCAGTAGCAGCTGCTTGCGCGCCCAGGTTTGGTCCCCCAGCGGCCCCCCAAAAATCGCGCACCAAAGGTTCCTCTTACCCAGGGTCACTCTTGCGTATAGCCGAATTGTTCGCTCGCGGTCGACTGTTCGGAATCTGGAGCATGTACACTACCAGCGGCGGGCTGCTTTTTTCAATCCCCGGATCTCTTGAAGGCCGGGGACGACGCTGGGGTGGTGTGGTGTATATTTGTTTGTCCGTTTCCCGGGGAACCGGCGGAACATGTCTACCAGGATCCCGTACACCAGGACACGCTTTTTTGTTTGCAGGTTTCAGTGCAGGGCCAGAACAAGCGTCGGTGTATAGAGTCCGGTTCCCCACTTGCGCAGCCTGTCGCTACGGTGTTCGCTCGGGGTCGAATGTGAGCACCGTGTGCCGTCTCCATGGCAGATCTTGCTGTGCCTGACATCAGCCGCAAGAGACACACACACACACTCAGTTCGGACCCGTTCCCGAGCCGACGGCCCTGGCATCGCGCATTGTCCGGGAGGACAGGCCCTGGATCTCAAAGGAAGGTGGGCTTGGGCATGTTCCGTGAGCCTGCAGACACCACCGGAGGGGCTCGAGTCGAGGGGCGCAGGGTGGGTCCTCTGCCTGCATACGGCGTCCGCAGCCCGAGGTGGTATCCATGCTTGCGGAATGCTGGTCGCATTTGCACCTGCATCCGATGGACCAGCGCAACGGCCTGAGTGAGTGATCTTGCGCCCTGCCTTGCCAACGCCTGAAGAAGCTCGACGTCTATTCCAAACAATGTTTTTCCGTGTAAGCTCCAACTAATGCCCCCCCTGCTTCGCACGACGTATGTTTAAGAGTGTGAGGCCTATCGTAACGGCAAGAAGGACACATCCTAATGTTCGACCGCCAAACCGCGATCCCGTGGAGCTGCAAGAAATCGGCGCTGTTAGGCGAGAATATTCTCCATGATAATTGCTTCGGTCCGCATGCTTATTACACAAGTCCGAGGCCACGTCACTCACAAGATTCCCAGCGCATGCGGGGAGCGGTGTCGGAAAGAACTGGTACACACGGTCGGGAGACATTGCGATGATATACTCAATTCTCGGGAGGAGGTGCGAATTAGTCATGCACTAAGGAGGCATGTGATGTGCGCACATGAGACATGTAACTATGAACGTGCAGCTGTGGTACACCGCGAAGGCTCCATTCCGCTGCGAATCCTCGGCGAGGTTGTTTGCCCAAACCCGAATGCTCGTGAAAGCTATTGGGAACGCGAAAAGACACTGATGTCAGCGGCGAGCGAGGGGTGAAATGAGAAGGAGAACCCAGAAGGCGGCGGTACCTGTCGGGGCTTTCTGAGATGTCTTCTGTGGCGTGTCGGGGAAGGCTTGGAGCATTTCTCGGAAGGCTGGAGGACTTCCGAGTCTTCTGAGAAGGGCCGCCCCTTCCCACTTCCCCTCCGAGCTCACCGCGAATGGTGCCAGCGCGTTTGCGCGCCGCTTCCAGGAAAGGTTTGGAGAGATTTCGATGTAGAGGAGAAGGATTTTTGTTTCAGTACCGGCCGAAGGACGCCTGAGTGTTGCATTGTTGAGCGCGTCTTGCTGCAGCTAGGCTGCTACTCCAGCTGGCACTTGGAGGCGTCATAGAAGAGTGCATACCACGCAGACCCGCGACAGGGTGAGGTGCAGATCGCATACACGTGACGCGGTACGTTCGACCTGACGCTCTATGTCCTGACGCCCCCTCACCTCTTGAATTTGCTGGTCTTGCCAGCCCTGCTGCCGAGGCCGGTCCTCCCGTCGCCTTGGCGATTCCTCTGGCCCGGCACGGTCGGCCACCTCTGTTTGTTGCTCGACGCCGCAGGCGAGGCAAGGGCCCGGCCGAGGAGGGAATCCATCGAAGGCGCCTTGTGGCGAACCTCCGCCGCCCCCCCCGGGTGCCCTCTGGCAGCGCCCGTTCGGCCGGACGTTGGGCCGAAGTCTTGTCAAGCACTTCGGCCATGTGCTCCCCGAGCCGGAGGAGGGAAAGGCACCCCTACCGCTGCTGTGTTTCTGTCGGTTTCCCTTCGCTGGGCCTCTTTGGAGGCCCTCGTCGCCACAGCTGGATTCGCCTCGGAATCCTGGTCAGAACGCGCCCCAAGAGGGGTCCGGGGAGTAGCGCCATCGGTACGTTTTGGTTTCCTCACTCGGGGGAACGCTTGGGGGACGAAGAGAGAGGAGCAGCCAAGCTAGGTGCGCTCGAACCATACCTGACATTCTGTCCCTCCCTCACATCCCTTCCCAGTTCGCCAGTTTTCTCTCAGTCAGCGGACGGGTGTCGTAGCCGACCTGTAACTCCAAAAAAGACCCCATCAAGTTATGCGCAATCGGAACTGGGGAGCTGCGTACAGAGGGGGGGAGGAGGAGGAGGAGTAGGAGAAGGAGGAGGAGGAGGAGGAGGAGGAGCAGAAGGAGGAGGAGGAGGAGGATGAGGTCGAGGAGGAGGAGGAGGAGAAGGAGGAGGAGGAGGAGGACGACGACGAGCAGGAGGAACAGGGGGAGGATGAGGAAGGATGAGGACGAGGACGAACAGCTGCAGCACGAACTCGAGGAGCAGGAGGGCCAGTCGAAGGCGGAGGCGGGGAAATGATGGGGGCGATACCGATGATAAACGACTCGGAGTAAGGAAAGTGGCCCGCGTTGGGGCGAGAGCGCCATCCTGAAGGACGGAAGCAGCACGCTGATCCAAACATGAGGCCCACAAGGTGCCGTCCTGGAGGCCTCTTGGGTTGTTTTTAGGCCATCTTGGCTCGTCTGAAGGCCCTCTTGAGGGTTTCTTTGGCCGTCTTGGAGCTATCGTGGAGGCCTCTCGGGAAGAATTCGGCTTGCGGAAGCAAACCCTTTCAAAGCCAACGGAGATTCAATGATGTTGGTTTCTTCGGGATCTTTTGGAGGGCCTCTGGTGGCCCTCTTGGGTAGGCTTGGAGCCTCGTGGGCCTTCGAAAGCCATCTAAGACCGTCCTGGGTCCATCTTGAGCCGTATTCGAGGCATCGTTGGGCCATGTTGGGCTCTTTTGGGAGTATTTTGGATGTCCTCGAGGCGTCTTTGGATCGTCTTCGACGCAATCTTGACCGTCTTGGAATTTCCATTTCTGGGCACGAAGATCAGCCCATGTATTTCCTGGTGGCCTGCAGGTCAAGCCGAAGGCCATTTGGATTTGTCCGAATCGGGTTCTCAAATCAGTAAAACATCGCCGTGAACCCATATGATAAACACAGGGGGCGGCGGATCGAAGACGCCTACGGCGCATCCCCGTCGCCCCCTGCAGTTTGGAATTGCCCATGCGGCCGAACGTTGGGCCGAAGTCTGGCCAAGCTATTGGACTGTGTGTTCTCCCAGCTGTTGTGGAAACCCTTGGGTGAACACTTGGGAGAGAAAGAGAAAGGAAGATGAGAGGAAGGAGAAGGAGGATGGGAGGAGGAGAAGGAGGAGGAGGACGAGGAGGACGACGATCAGTGTTAACCAAATGCGCATCACTCATGTTGCCTTAGTCCCTCCCTCTAAGTTCCCTCTTCGCAGGTCCCTACATGCGATTGCACATTGTAGAAAGTGGCGCTTTAGAAGACAACTGCCTGAGAATCCACAATCGTGCCAAAACGCCTTCCTGGGACTTCAACGCCACGGATCAGCCTGAGTGTCAAGTTCTGATCGCCACGCCAGTTCTGGCACTCCAGCGCCGCGACTCAACGTGATTGTTGCGTGCTGTCAATCCGAAAACGTGCCAGAAACCCATTCTTCGAACTGGTGTATTTTTGTATGGCGAATGTGCAATGCCCCCAGGCGAGAGCCACATTTGGAAACTAACAATTGTCCATCTTTCTGTTGCTACTTTCAAGACAAATGTGCGTGGCACTCAGGCGAGAGCCACATTTTGAAGACGTCCCACCCTGCACCTGTGAAACTGTTGTCAGTTTTCAAGACGAGTGCTCGTGGCGCTAAGGCGAGGGCCACGTTTTGAAGTGACCAGTCCTGCATCCGTTAAATGGATGCAAACTTTTAAGACGAGTTTGCGCGGCGCGACAGTGAGAGCCACGTTTTGAACACGACTGCCCTACATCTGTGAAATTATTTAGAGGTATTCGCGACGCTTGTGCGAACGCCTTGTTTTGAAAACGACCCGCCCTGCGTCCGTGAAGTTTTTTGCAGATTTCAAGCTTCAGGATCAAACATGGCCAGGAAGCACCAGGCGAAATGTCCTCTTGGAGCCCTCTTAGGGCGTCTCAGGGGCCTCCCCAGCCGTCTTGGAGGCGCCTTGGGACTGTCTTGGAGGCCCTCTTGGTCCATCGCAGCATTCTCGGAGGCCATAGTGGCTGTACTGCAGCAACTTTGAAGCCATCTTCGGCGAGAACGCCGATGGGTGACCCCTCTTCCGCAGGGCCGGCGCATCACGCCAACACCTCGTTGGGTTTTAGTACGAATAATTAACCCAAGCCACTCAGAAGCCGGTCTGTTGGAGCTCAGTTGGAGCCATCTTGGGCCCTGTTGGAGCCATCTTGGCCGTCTTGGATGCTATCTTGGGATCGTCTTTGGGGGAACAAGCCGCGACTTTTTTCCCGAGATCTCCGGGTGGCCGCCGGGATCGGCCAAGTGCCCATTTGAGGAGTGTTTGGAAAAGCGCCAGAACCACTCAGAAGTCTGGCAAGCCGTGCACCCCTGACAGTGGGCGGCGGATCGAAGACGACTACGGCGAACCACCGCCGCCCCCTGCCTTTCGGAAACGCCTATGTGGCAGAACGTGGCGGCCAGAGCTGGGCCAAGTTCTCGGACTGTGTGTTCTCCCAGCCGTCGTGGAAACGATTCAGGGAACACGTGGGGGAGAACGGAGAAGAGGAGGAGCAGAGGGAGCAGCAAGGAGGAGGAGGAGGAGGAGGAGGAGGAGGAGGAGGAGCAGTCTGGCACGCCGTGCACCCGCGTGGCGAGCCCACGGCGGGGGGGCGGCCTCCTGGATGCCCGTCGGCGATGCCTCTTTCCTCTGGCCGCGGTCGGCCTTTTTTTTTTTGCTTGACGCCGCCCCGCGTGAGGCGGCTGCCCTCGGCCCGGTCGTCGCCGTCGCCATCCTGTGCCTCCTCCTCCTTCTCCTCCTCCATCCCTCATCCCTCATCCCTCATCCCTCCTCTCCTCCCTCTCCTCCCTTATCCTCCTTCTCCTCCTCCTTGTTCTCCTCCTTATTCTCCTCCTTCTCCTCCTCTTCCTTCTCCTGCTGCTGGTGGCCATCGACGTTCAGCTGGCGGCGCGCAGGCGGGGCAAGGGCCCCGCGGAGGGGGGCGTCTATCGAGGGCGCCTGCGGCGAACCACCGCTGCCGCCCCCGTGCCTGCGCCACCAAAACGTCTGGCCGCCATCTCGCAAAGCTGTGGGGCCCGGTGCTTCCCAGCCGGTGCTGGAACACCTTGGGGGAATATTCGGGGGAGGGAGAGAGGGGAGGAGGAGGGGGAGGAGGAGGAGGAGGAGGAGGAGGAGGAGGAGGAGGAGCAGGAGCAGGAGCAGGAGCAGGAGGAGGAGGAGGAGGAGGAGCGGAGCAGGAGCAGGAGCAGGAGGAGGAGGAGGAGGAGGTGGAGGAGGAGGAGGAGGAGGAGGAGGAGGGGGAGGAAAACAGGAGGGGGAGAAAGAGAGAGGAGGAGGAGGAGGAGGAGGAGGAGGAGGAGGAGGAGGAGGAGGAGGAGGAGGAGGAGGAGGAGGAGGAGAGGAGGGTGGTGATGATGAGAAGACGGAGGAGGAACAGTGCAAGCCTAAGACGCATCAGCGATATTGCAAGGAATCCTCCCTCCAAGTCCCCTCTTCAGATGCCCCTACGAGAATTTATGCTCATTGCGGGGAGCTCAGGACAATTGCCTGGTGACTTCTGCGTCCTGACAGTCCTAAATCGTGCCAGAACGCAGTTTCTGGGACTGCAGACCCGCGAATGAAAGATAATGTTGCGTCTTGGTAGTTCAAAGCCAAGCCAGAACAATATTCTTTCTTTCGACCATACGGATATCTGATATTGGCGCAAACCTTTAAGTCGAAAGTGCGCGACCCTGAGGCGAGAGCCGCGTTTTGAAAAGAACCCACCCTGCATCCGTTGAACAATTGCAAACTGAGAAGACGGTGGTGCGCAGTGCTAAGGCGAGAGGCGAGAGCAACAGCATGACAATGTTTTCCTTGTTTCCCTTTGCAGCTGCTTCAAACTGCTGAGGCGGCTGCGCCCGGCGTTCGGGCGAGAGCCACATTTGAGAATGACCTGCGCTCCATCCTTGAAGCTGCTGCAAACGGTTAGGACGAATGTGCGCGGTGCGAAGACGAGATGCAGATTTTGAGCAGAGCCCGCGCGCGGCGCTGAGGCGAGAGCCACATTTTGAAGACGGCCCGCCCTGCACCCGTGAAGTTGCTGTGCAATTTTAAGCTTCAGGGCCGTACATGGTAAGGGGTACGGACGTCTCAGGTGAGACGGCGGGTGCGACAGGGAGGCGTTATCTATAAGGGGAATGGATTGAAGAAGAAGCAGAAGACGAAAAAGAAAAAAGAGGAGAGACAACGAGGAGGCCTTTCTGGAGCCTCTTGGGGCCTCGTGGGGGCTTACTGGGCACCTCTTGGGGGCTCTTGGGGTCTAGGTGAAACCTCTTTGCCTTCGGATGCTGCCTTGTTTGCCTCACTGGGCGGTCTTGGGGGATTCGTTGGACGCTTTCGAGTCATCTTGAAGGCTTCTGGGGCCGTCTTGGTGGGGCCGTCTTGGGCCCTCTTGGGCCGTCTGCGGCCCTCTTGGCGTGTCTTGGCGCTATTGGAGGCCTTTGGGGCCCCTTTGTGCAGTCGAAAGCTCGAGAGGGCGAACAGCATCAGTGATGTGTGACCCACTGGGAGCTTTCTGGAGGCCTCTTGGAGAAACTTGGAGCGTCTCGGGGGATTCTTGGGCCGTCCTGGATCCATCTGCGGCCGTCTTGGAGGCACCTTTGGGGCCATTTGGGGGACTTCTTGGGGCCACCTTGACGTGTAGGAGGAGGAGGAGGAGGAGCAAGAGGAGGAGGAGGAGGAGGAGGAGGAGGAGGAGGAGGAGCAGGAGGAGGAGGAGGAGGGGGAGGAGGAGGAGGAGGAGGAGGAGGAGGAGGAGGTGGAGGAGGAGGAGGAGGAGGACGAGGACGAGGAGGAGGAGGAGGAGGAGAGGAGGAGGAGGAGGAGGAGGAGGAGGAGGAGGAGCTGGGGGCCATTGTGGGCATCTGAGAGGCGGAGGGAAGCTTCTGACGTGCATTCGGGGTGGCCGGCGGGCGGAGGCGGAGGCCGCTCACAGCAAGCTTCGGAGGCAGCTCGCGGGAAGTCTGCGCTCCGAATGCCTTATTGTGGTGGCTTTCGGCCAGTGCCGCCGATCCGGGTCGCTTGGGGTGCCCCCCAGACTGGCCGGCGACACTTCGCCGACAGACACGCACGCACGCCCCCCCCCCCACCTCCCCTTACCCCGGCAGAGCCACCCCTGTCACCCCCTCCCCTTCAAACTCACACGCCAGATCGGCGGATTCCTCGTCGGTGAGCATCGGCTCGCGCCGATCGAGCGTCGGTTGAGCGTCGATGGGCGTCGACTGGCGTCTGCTCGCAAGAGCCGGCCATCTGGCACGGGTGGCCCCCGGGAGTTGCCACCGATAAACTCCCAGAGGAGCGAGGCCCAGACCCTTCGGGTCATGACAACATCACGGCGGGAGGTTTGTCGCTCTTTTCGGCCTCTTCGGGGCCCCTACTCCAAATCCCTTGTGAATCGTCTCCCGGGTCCGGTTTTTGAAGGCACCATCTTTGTATCTGTGGGGGGGGTCTGGTTTACGGCGCTCTCTGGGTTGGAGTTTAAGGGGGTCTGGTTGATTAAGGCGCCCCGTCGTTTTGTTTTTGTTTCGGGGGGGGTCGATTAATAAGGGATTTGGAATATGTCCTCGGAGTTTTGTTTTTAGGGTGCATTCGCGCTGGCGTCTGGTAGTCGTTGGGAAAGCGCCGATGAGCGTCGACTCGCGTCGACTAACGTCGACTGGCTTCCAACCGCAAGAACCAGTAATATTACATGGAAGACTCCCGCGGTTTGCTGAAGGACAGAACAGTCCAACATCTGCTACGCAGGCAACCCCTCCTGTAAGCAACACGGGGCGGCAGTTCGAAGTCGCGTAATTTGGGCGAACTGCTGCCATGTGTTCCCCCAGCCGTTGTGGAAACCCTGTCGGGGAACACGCAGTGGACAAATAAGAAGAGGGGGAGGGGGGAACAAGGGGGAGGATAAGTAGGACGCCTCTTGGGGCGCTCTTTGTGGCCTCCCTGGAGCTTCTCGGTGGCCGCCTGGAGGCCTCTTGGGAGTTTCCTTCGGCCTCTTGGGGGGGCCTTTGGGAGCCCCCTGGGAGGCCCTTTCGCTGCCTAGGGGCGTTCCTGGCCCGCCCGATGCCGTCGTAATCCGTCTTGGGGGGCCTGTCTGGGCCGTCTGAGGGCCTCGTTGGGGCGCTGCTGGGCCGTGCCGTCTTGGGGGGCCCTTTGGCCGCCAGGGGGCCATCCCGGAAGCCTCTTGGGTGCTCTTGGGGCCATCTTGGGGGCTGCTCGGGCGGCTTTTGGCCGTCGGAAGGCAGACAAAGAGTAAAGGCCCAAATTCGTCAAAGATAGTTTGGCCTCTTCGAGCCTTCTTGGAGGGCCGTCTAGGAGGCTTCTTGGGAGCCTCTGGGTCCGTCTCGGGCCGTATGGAGGCCATCTTGGGCTGTCTTTGGGGGCGCCTCGGGCCGTACTGGAGGCATCCTGCGGCCATCTCGGGCCCTCTTGGGGCCATCTTGGCCGTCTCGGAGGCCATCCCTGCGGTTTTGGAGGCCATCTTGGGGCCACATTGGCGGGGGAGACCGAATGGAGAACGAGTTTTCCAGGTGGCCGGCTGGATCGGCGGAGGCCCCGCTGAGGAACCTCTACAGACGACCAAGACAATCTAACGTTCGACGCGCCGAGACAACACGTACAACAAAACAAGTTGGGAATTTTCAGCAACAGTAACGCGATACGATTACCAAACCAACCGCAGATCTTGTGGCCTTCGGCGCTTCCCGCCACCGCGCCTGGGTCGTAGGCAAGGTGCCTCTCGATGACCCGTGCGCGACCCTAGTCAGGGGAGCGCTTGCTACCGGCATTGCGTGGCATTGCTTGGCACAGCACTGCCTTTCGTTGGCATTCCATTGCCTTGCGTTGCTTGGTGCTTTTCGGCAGCAATAAGGCAAAGGAGCTGGGGGAATCCGAGGACGGCACTTCAAACACAGGAAACAATACAAAGAAACCTGGGGGACTGGAGGAATGCCTGTTCTGAAACAGTACGGAAAAAAAGACACATGAACCCGTGGAACCCGAGGAAGGCCTTTTTGAAATGCGCATTACGGAAAGAAGACCGAGGAATCCGCGGAACCAGAGGGAGTTGCTTGTTTTTCCCAACCATCCTGAGTGGGGTTCTTGTTTTCCCAGAACACCCTCTCCTTCCCACCCACCTCCCGCTCCATCTTCCATACAGCACAATATTATTCCTACCACACACACCATACCATACCATAGTTCCTACCACACATACCATACCATACCATACCAGGGAGGCCCCGCCTGAGCGAGGAGGACATCCGCAAACCATACTATTTACATGATTTCGTGCCCCTCCCACACCTCCAGGGAGGCCCCGCCTGAGCGAGGAGGGTATCCGCAAACCATACTATTTACATGGTTTCGTGCCCCTCCCACCTCTCCAGGGAGAACCCCGCCTGAGCGAGGAGGGTATCCGCAAACCATACTATTTACATGGTTTCGTGCCCCTCCCACCTCTCCAGGGAGGCCCCGCCTGAGCGAGGAGGGTATCCGCAAACCATACTATTTACATGGTTTCGTGCCCCTCCCACCCCTCCAGGGAGGCCCCGCCTGAGCGAGGAGGGTATCCGCAAACCATACTATTTACATGGTTTCGTGCCCCTCCCACCCCTCCAGGGAGGCCCCGCCTGAGCGAGGAGGGTATCCGGAAACCATACTATTTACATGGTTTCGTGCCCCTCCCACCCCTCCAGGGAGGCCCCGCCTGAGCGAGGAGGGTATCGGAATACCATACTATTTACATGGTTTCGTGCCCCTCCCACCCCTCCAGGGAGGCCCCGCCTGAGCGAGGAGGGTATCCGAAAACCATACTATTTACATGGTTTCGTGCCCCTCCCACCCTCCAGGGAGGCCCCGCCTGAGCGAGGAGGGTATCCGAAAACCATACTATTTACATGGTTTCGTGCCCCTCCCACCCCTCCAGGGAGGCCCCGCCTGAGCGAGGAGGGTATCCGAAAACCATACTATTTACATGGTTTCGTGCCCCTCCCACCTCTCCAGGGAGGCCCCGCCTGAGCGAGGAGGGTATCCGAAAACCACACTATTTACATGGTTTCGTGCCCCTCCTCCCTTCCAGCGGGGCCCCGCCAAAGCGAGGAGGGCATCAAGAAAATGGGTCCCACGAAATCGTTAATCTTTTTATGTGGGGAACTCCGTTAGCATAATTTCTTATTATCTTGGCGAAGGACCCAACCGTATGCAGTTCCAAGTGCCACGTTCATCGCGAAACGATTTTCGGACACGGACCCGGACTTTGTCACAACCTAGTCTTGGATAGTTTCGAGGAGTGTCCTTGGCCTTTCTCGCATCCAACATAATCAATTTTCCGAAGGCCTACGATGGAAGGTGGCCGACGCGCGCCAGCTGTGGCACTGGGCCTTGGATCTTACTTGGAGCTCCCTCTGGGGCCACGCGACGTATGAGGCGAGCGCCAAATTCGCGGGGGGACCGCCTGTGGTCCCCTGGGGCATTAGTTGTTCAGAGCGTGAATTACCTACCCCGCTTTCGCTTCCAGCCATACCATGCGCCTCCTCGTCAAGCGGCCTGACCAGTACAGGCTGCAATTTGGCATCGTTTGGTATCTCTTGGAAGCGAGGGTGGTCAAAAACGAGGTAGGTTTGTTTTCCCCCCTAGTTGTTGCCTCCCCATGAGGCCACGAAGCGTGCGAGGGGTGCGCCGACATGGCTGGAGACCGTTTTGTGGCCCCCCCCGGGGGTCTTCGTTGGAGCTCCTCGTGCGGCCACGGAACGTGTGAGGGGTGTGCCGAGATGGGCACGCGGAGGGCAGAGGCGGGGGAGGGAGGTGGGAGGTGAGGTGACGGCGCTGTCTCTTCCCCCAAAAAGGCCCAACACCACAGGATGGTTAGGACAGGCAGTCAAGAAACAAGGCCAGGGAACCTGGGGAACCCGAGGGAAGCCTCTTCGAGGAGCTTGGGCGGTGCCGTGCAAGGATGCAAGACCAAGGAACCCCTGGGAATGAGCCCCAGGGAAGTCCCGTGGCATGGGAAAAAGACCAAGGAACCCTATGGAACTGGGTGACGACCGCGTGTCCGACACCAATTCTTTCTGTACGAACAAGTCAGAACCCTGCTGATTACACGCCTCTATGAAAAAAAAACCTTTGGGGCCTTGTGGGAGGCGTCTCGGAGGCCACATTGGAACGCTCTTTTGGACCTCTTCGAGGTCTATTGGGTCCTATCGGTCACTTCGTTGGCCTCTTGGGGCCTCTCGAGGGCCCGCTGTCAGTAATGGGGGCCATCTTCAGGGAAAGGGCTCCAATTATCACTTCATGCTCTACCGCCCCTCGTGGGGCCGGCTTGGGGCCTCTTGGTGGCCGTCTTGGGGCAATGTTTGGGGCCTCCGTGGCTTGCTTGCGCGCTCTTTCCCAGACGGCCGAGCATACCAAAGTCGCACACGGGCCTGAGGGATCTAGGCGTTTTGTGATGCCTTTGGGGCCAGTCATGACGGCTCGCAAGACTGGGCCCAGAGGCCCCCAAGTCAATCAGTGGCGAAGCGTTCTGACCTGCCTTGAGGACCACCAAGGAATGTTGTAAGAACTGTCCGTGGTTTGTATGAGTTGTTCATCAAAGCATGTTCTGTTGAGGCAGGCTTTGTTTTGAGACACCAGACTTATTGTTGAAGAACCTATTCTTAGAATATGTCTTCCTGATCTAAGAGCATGTCGTGGTAGCCCTACAGGAGTCCAGGGACGGTCTGCCTTTGCTCGACCGAGAAGCTTCAGAAGGGGCTTCAGCGACCATCTTATAGCTCGTCGGGTGTACATATCCCGAGCATCGCTCCTGAGGTCTCAAGAGAAGTCACGCGGAACACCCGCAGGACCGCCCAGAAATCCAAGCAATTCAGGGCCCCGGGCCCTTGAACGAGCTTTTCCAATCGTCAATCGATATTGAGAATTCGGAGGAACCTGAGGACACGTTGACACTCCATTCAGTGCTCACGGCACGGTGGTGGTGGTGGATTCAGAGGGAGGACGGATGGATGATTTGCTGTTTGGGCGCCGACTGGAGCCCCGGAGGCCTCTGGGAAGCCTCCCTGCCCCCGGGGACCTCGGGTGTTTCTGGAGACCCACGGGACCAAACCTCCGACATCGTGTGCGCCCGATGTCTTGCTTTCGGTCTCTCTCGAGGCTGGCGCCCGAGCGCCGCTGGCGGGCCTCGCGGTCGTCAGGAGAGGGCCCTGGTGTAGGAGTCAGTCAGGAAGGGTTGCGTGACGGCGGAGGGAGAGATGGGGGGGGGAGCAGAGCTGCCACACTCTGTTGTTTCTTGCAGTGCCAACGCTAATACTTGGCACTGCTGTACACATTCCAGCCTTCGACCTCACAGGCTAGCCTACCAGACCGTACATAGCTTAGTCTGGCCATATATATATATATATACACACATAGATATATGTTAACGCAGCAAGCCAAGCGGCACATTGGGAAATTGGGTTGTAGGTGGAGGTGAGGATCTCTTCTTTCGTCATTATGCTGTTGCTGCATTCCGCTAAGGTTAATATCGTCACAACTGACGGGCGCTTAGTCTCACCAACAATCTTCTCCTGTGCTCGTTCTCTTCCATTTTCCGCAGCGCCCGCAGGGGGGTGTTTTTGTTGACCCCAGTCGTTCCCCCCCACACATCGTAAACGCGACAGGCCCGGTCTTTACGTTGGTCCAACGTAGAAAGGAGGAAGAGGGAGGAAGATGGGTAGGATGAGGAGGAGGAGGAGAAGAAAGAGGAGGAGGGCGAGAAGGGGGAGGCGGAGGAGGAGGAGGAGGAGGAGGAGAGGAGGAGGAGGAGGAGGAGGAGGAGGAGAGGAGGGGAGGAGGGGAGGGGAGGAGGAGGATGGATGAGGAGGGAGGAGGAGGAGGAGGAGGAGGAGGAGGAGGAGGAGGAGGAGGGGGAGGAGGAGGAGGGGAGGGAGGAGGAGGAGGAGGAGGAGGAGGAGGAGGAGGGAGGAGGAGGAGGAGGAGAGGGAGGAGGAGGAGAGGGAAGGAGGAGGAGGAGGAGGCGGGGGGTGGCCTGCCGAGGAAGAGGCCATGGGGCCTCTTGCAGGGGCCTCCCCTTGGAGCGCCACAGACCCCGCACCAGCTTGAGGGGGAGGATGCAGCGGGGGCCCGTGCCAAGAAACACCCTGCTTGCCTCCAGGGTGCCCTGGGTTTCTTTGGTGCCGACTTTCCCAAACAATAATATGTATTTCAAAAAAGTCATATGATTAGCAATAACACAAAGAATAAGAATATTCTCTGTTTTATCAAAAATAATTTTATATATATATATATATATAAACGAGAAGAAGAGACAGCGTGAGGTTTCCACGCGAAAAGTCCATGGACGTGTTTGGGTTTTTGGGTTGGGTTTCTTGCGGTAGGTTTCTTGTGGACTGGCCTGCACTGTAAGAATCCGCTCCAGGGCGTTCTCGAAGCGTTCCCTGAGCGTTCTGGAACGCTCACTGGAAAGGCCGCGGCGCCAGAGGCATCTTCCAGAGCCGCCTGATCTCAGAGATCTTCGATCTATCCTTACGTGGGGCATGTCCCTCTACGGGGGGAATATCCAAGATTGGTCAAAACATAATCTGGGGACGAATTTTTGGATTAGGTTTAAATGTGTTTGAGTAGTTTTGGTAACTTCTGTTTTTTCTTCCAAAACCTGCCGTGCCTGTAGGAGGACATGCCCGACCTACATCTATCCTCACCCGATGTTGTCTTCGCCCAGGCCTCGTCTTAGACTTCTCTCACAAAGCCACCCCCTCTCGCCCCGGCGCCTCCCGCGTGGCGCCCCAGCAGCTCCAGCTATCCTCCCTTTCCTCCTCCTCTTCCTCCTCCTCCTCCCCTTTCTCCTTCTTCTCCTCTTCCTCCTCCTCCTTTTCCTTCTTCTCCTCATCCTCCTCCTACTACTCCCCCTCCTCCTCCTCCTCCTCCTCCTACTCCCCCTCCTGCTCCTCATCCTCCTCTTCCTCTTCCTTCTCTTCCTCCTCCTCATCCTCTTCCTCCTCCTCCTCCTCCCCTTCCTCCTCCTCCTCCTTCTTCTCCTCCTCCTCCTTCTTCTCCTCCTCCGTCTTTCCCTCGCTCCCCGATCGCGCTCGTCCTCCATTCTGGTCGGAGAATGAAAGACGGAGCCCTGAGGGATGGGCACCCAAGGATAAGGATGGGTCCAACGGTGGACTTACATTATTTGAAGCATCTCGTCCTCAGGACCCCATCCCTCAGGACCCCATCTTTGAACCACCGATCTGGGATGCCGGGGCTGGCTGCGAGCGTCTGATGCTTCGGTGTTGTTGTTGCCTCCCGTTGGTCAGTTCGGGTGTTGCTACAAGTGATGGGCCTGTTTTCCACCACCGCCACCATAGGTTGGAGGGGCGGGGGTCCTCCTCCTCCTCCTCCTCCTCCTCCTCCTCCTCAACCTCCTCCTCTTCCTCCTCCTCAACCTCCTCCTCCTCCTCGTCCTCCTGCTCCTCGTCCTCCACCTCCTTGACCCCTCCAACTTATGGTGGTGGTGGTGGAAAACAGGCCCATCAACAAGTGCCCCCCCTGGCCCAAGGTGTCCCCAGGATTTCCAAGGAGGCTCTACGCCGTCCAGAGCGCCCCTCCTGAGGCGCAGAGGGCCCCAGGGGCTCCAAAGTGGAGCGAGAAGCGCGGGGCACCTTCGGCCAGGGGCACCCTCTGGCAACCCGCGATCGGTGCGCGCGCCACGGAGCGCACGGAATTTCGAGCCTAGGTCTGGCGATTTACGGCAAGCCACTGGAGGTCCTACGAGTTGCGACAGGTTGTCGTGCTGAATGGCGTTCCACTCAAATGCATTCTGATTCTGATGGGCACATTTCCCACCATCACCACCACCACCACCACCACCATATGTAGGACGTTGGAGAAGGGAGGATGAGGAGGTCCTCCTCCTCCTCCTCCGCCTCCTGCTCCTCCTCCTCCTGCTCATCCTCCTGCTCCTCCTCCTCCTCCTCCTCCTCCTCCTCGCCCCTCTCCTACATATAGCAGCGGTGGTGGAAAATGAGCCCATCATCATTCCTCATAAGAGTGCTCGATTCGATTGAGCGGTTGGAGCTGAGGCCATTCCAGGATCGGCCAGCCGCCTCTACACCCTGACCCTCTGCCCGCGCCCGCTCCGGGTGGCGCGCCCCTTTGCGCGCCGCCCTGTTTGCGCGCGGTCTGGCCGCTGCTCCGAGGGGCAGCCGGCGTCGGCGTCGCGAGCGGCGAGGAGGGTCGTCTGGGCTGGCACCGGGCGCCGCTCGCGTCGGCGGCGCCAGAGGGCGTGGCAAGCGCCGTCGCGCACTGCGCACCAGGACTTGCCAGGTGCGCTCGCTCTCGACTATGGGGCGGTAGCTGCACCGGGCTGCATCAGGGATCTTTCCAGGAGCACCTTCTTGTGGAGATCTGGGCTGTGCGTCCGTTTTTCCGGAGAGAACGAAACACGGACACAATTGATCGTGGACTCCCCAGAAGAAAGTATGGGAAAATATAAGAAGTGGGGGGGAAGACAAACACTCAGAAAATATTGGAAGATATGGGGAATCTGGTTATTTATGTAAGTTTACATGTGTGTCCCAGGGCCCCTTCAGTATTGCCAGTAATGCGCAAAGAGAGGAGCCGAGAGTTGGATGGGGTGCTCTCTTGAAACCGTGGTGCAACTCAGGTAAGGAGAATTGTGACCCATGTTCCCGTCGATAATTCCCCAATCAGTGCTTGCACTGAAGGGGTCCTAGCGGAAGTTGAAGATTTGGCGAAAGTTTCCCGCCGATTTTGGTAGCAGGTTGGGTTCCCGGGTTCCCGTTTCCGGGTTCCCGGGTTCCGGGTTATTGGTTCCGGGCCGATTTCGGTGAAATCTGTGTTCTTGGGCTCCCGGGTTCCCGGTCGATTTCTTTAGCGAACACCATCCATTGATTGGGATTTTTCTTTGGTGTAATCTTAAGATGGAGAGCGTCCCGCCGTGAGCCACGTACCTGAGCGTTTCTCGACCAATTGAGTGCAGTTCAGGAGTAAGGGCCCCGAATGTATCTGCAAGCGCAGTCCAGGAGGTACAAGTAACGTAGAGCAGGCATTGCGAACTGAATCAAGGATCGTCGGGCTTTACCCGTTGGGCATGTTGCGTGGGGAAAAGGCACTTCGGTAGAGCTTCAGAATGTCACAGTTATGGAAACCGAGTCGACAATTAGTGACTCAATGTGTCGGGCACAGGTCATGGTGCACCAATGGCTCAGCGTCGTGGGCACGGGGCACGACCGACCGAATCGAGTTTTTGTCGATGGAGGCCAGTTTTAGCTCGGGGTAGCCTTTTCTGTTGTTATACGCAGCCCTGGCTCGTTCACTTGAGGTTCTTTTGGTCCCCAGCAGTGCTCCTTGATCAGACTCGTATTGGTTCTGTCACGTTGTGTTCATCCCTGGCCACAGTCACCTCTTTGCGCACCGTTTTGAGATTTGGGCAAGCCTTAGAGTTGGCTGAGGGCCTGAGCTGGCCCAGCACCCCGCCAGCAAGAAGGGGGGGCAGGTTCGGGGTGCTGGGCTCGGGAATGTTTTCGAGTTCTTTCCGGTGCCCGGGGGCCCTTGTCGGGCCCCGAGACCGTCAGAAACGGATCCGGGGTGAAGAAGTGCACCAGGGTGGACCTCGGGAGGCGGGGCCGATTTTGAACGGATTTGGTTCCTTTCCCCCCGCCGGACCGATGTGTAGACCCCCCGGCCGCCTCCCAGGCAAGCCCACGTCTGTCGCTGTTCAGGATTATGGGGTTTGTCTATGCAAGCGTTCACACGTGCACGTGTGTAGACTCGTATGACGTAGTACTGAACTTCTCATTTATCGTGGATCATTCGTGTAGCGATGTATATCATTCAGGATGTATGCGGGATGCTTGGCTTTCACCCCACGGGCTTGGTGCAGCTACTTGCTATTTTATTCGTAAGGCCATTGCTGCGCGAATTGCTGAGCCGCGCGTTACTTGCTGCGGGGCTCAGTGCGTCACCGAAGTTTGATGCGGACTGTTAGGCTTCGTTCCCCCTCTCCCCCTTGCCCCCTCCCCCTGGTAACTATTCTGCATCCCTGGCCATGGAATGGCGTCCGAACGTGCACCAGCACAGCTGAGCGACGCTTTCTGCTTGTGAAATGGAGAGGGATGCTACCCGGACGCCTGAAACACCACGACACTCAGCATTCAGCTCAAATGTATGTCACTGTTCTCGCTTCAGCCTTTGTTTCGATGCCACTGTAGCTTGAGCTTTTGCGGCGCCACTATGCCATGATACATGCAATAAAGCTACGGCGCCACGTACGACACCGTAGCATTAGTTTTAGCAATTTCGACGCCTTAATCCTTTGCCATTTTTGCATGTTTTCCCACTTAGGGGTCCTGACATGATTTCTGAGGAACTGGTCCTGTGCGTTGATCTGGCGGCTATACAGTCGCCGTCGCCGCCCCGTCGCCGCCTCGCCGCCAGCCATCGTCTGGACCTGTGCGTCAGATTGGCGGCTACGTAGTCGCCGTCACCGCCTCGCCGCCGCCTCGTCGCCGCCCGTCGTTTGGGCCTGTGTGTCGGTCTGGCAGCTATGTTGTCGCCGTCGCCGCCCCGTCGCAGCCGTCACAGCTTGTCGCCTCCATTAGATTGCACCACGCGGGTTGCTTCACGTTGCTTGCATTGTGTTTCATTATTTTGCGTTGCTGCGCATTGTTTGGCTTTGCTGTGCATTGCTTTGTTGTGCTTTGTTTTGCATAGGTTTGCATTGCAATGCTTTGCATAGCATTGCTTTGCTTTGCTTTGTGTTGCTTTGCGTTGCTCTGCCTGGAATTCTTCAGCGGTGTTGTATTGCTTTGCGTTGAATTGCGTTGTTTGGCGTTTCTCCCTCAAGCAATGTTTGCTTGCACTTGGGGCATATTGCTGGTTTTTCTGAGGAACTGGGCCTGTGCGTCGACATGGCGGCTACGTTGTCGCCGTCGCCGCCCCGTCGCCGCCTTATCGCCGCCCGACGTCTAGGGCTGTGCGTCGGTTTGGCAGCTGCGTTGCCGCCGTCGCCGACAAATCGCCGCCCGACATAGATTGCACCGCTCGCGCCGCATGCCGAAGTCATAAGAACGCCCTTCTGCGCGCATGCTGGGGGGGGGCATGATCCGTGTCAAATAATACCATGCGGCCACCCTCGCTCGTCGGTCGCGCGCGCATGCCGAACTCTTTCCAAAACCTTCATTACCGACGCGGGGACGCCGTCATCGTCGTCGACGTGATCAGCATCGGTGCCGTCAGTGGCCGTGCCGCCGTCGCTGTCAACATTGTTGCCAACATCGCTACTACCATCATCGCGTCTACCATTGTCGACGTTGCCATGATACCGCTCACGCCGACTCGCACTGAAGTGCCCGCTGGGATGTGCCCAGCGGTCAACGCCACCGCGGCCGCGTCGGTCGCGCCAAACCTGCTGGCCGCTGCGCGCGCGTGCATGCACGGGCTGGCGCGGTCGCAGATATGCACCAGCCAACGCCAAACACTCATCGCAATTGCCGCCGCATGGATTTTGCAAACCAGGTTGCGGGTTGGTGGTTGGGATGCTTGCAAAACATAGAATGTGTCACCTCGTTTGTAAAAAAACAATTCGTTCTGAAAAGAAGAATAGATATCCCCCCCGGGATGATCGATATCTTTGGTTGCATTACAATTTACATATGACTCTGCAGCATCGCACATCCTAGATGTGAACTCAAGCCATCCCACGGGAACCGACATCGACCACCCTGCCATCTTTTGGAAACCTTTCCTGCAATAAACGGGAAGCGCGTGAAAAGGGAAGAGTTGCGCAAGAAGTTGCAGAAACATCGCGGTAACATGTAGTACAGGCGAGCTCTCCGACCGCCCACAAGGGATACGTATGGACACTCGCCCCCCGAACGTTCACAAGCATATTCCTGAGTATCCTCACCACTCTTTCGCACAAGGAAGACGGCGGCGAAGAATACGATTGGGGAAGAAGGGAGAGGAGGAGGAGGAAGAGGAGGAGGAGGAGGAGGAGGAGGAGGAGGAGGAGGAGGAGGAGGAGGGGAGGAGGAGGAGGAGGGAGGAGGAGGAGGAGGAGGAGGAGGAGGAGGAGGAGGAGGAGGAGGAGGAGGAGAAGGAACAGCATCAGCAGCAGCCGCAGAAGAAGAGGTGAGGAGGAGGTGGGGGAGGAGGACGAAGAAGAGGAGGAACATGAGCAGGAGGAGGGGGAAACGGTGGAAGAACAGGAGGGGAAGGAGGAGGAGCAGTTGGAGGAGAAAGAGGAGGAGGAGGAGGAGGAAGAGGAAAAGACCGAGGAGGAGGAGGAGGGGGAGGAAGGAGAAGGAGGAAGACGGCGAGGAGGAGGAGGAGGAGCATGAGGAAGAGGATGAGGAGGAGGAGGAGGAGGAGGAAGAAGAACGGAAGGAGGAGGAGGAGGAGGAGAAGGAAACGGAAGAGGAAGAGGAGGAGGAGGAGGAGGAGGAGGAGGACATTTTGGGAGGATGTCTCGAGCGAAACGCTGATTGTTCAACGAAAGTGCTTACCACACATGGCTGTTGTTCAATAGTTTCGCTTCTTGGGCCATCTTGGGGGCCATCCGAGATCGTTCCGAACAGATGCCTTACAAGAGATCTGTTGGCATCCAATTGTTTCGAGGATGTCTCGGGCGAGACGCCCATGTTCGAGGAACCGAACATTAGGCGAGCGATTTCAACATCCCGATGTTGTGAGGATGTCCCGAACGAAACGCCCATGTTTGGCAAACGGCGTCTTAAGATACGATCCCCAACTTCTCGATGTTGTGAGGATGTCTCGAGCGACACGCTCATTTGGGAAACCGTTCCTGACATGAGCGGTAAGCGCGTGAAAGGGACGAGTTGCGCAAGAACTTGCAGCATCATCGTGATCAAATGTAATATAGGCGAGCTCTCCGAACGCTCACAAAGGATACGTATGGACACGCACCCCCCGAACGTTTACAAGCATCTTCCTGGTTACCCTCCTCGCTCCTCCGCATGAGGAGGACGACTGCGAAAACGACAATCGTGGGAGGAGGGGGAGGAGGATGAGGAGGAGGAGGAGGCGGAGGATGCGGAGGAGGAGGAGGAGGAGGACCAGCAGCAGCAGCAGCAAGAGCAGGAATAGAGGGTGAGGAGGGGACGGGGAGGAGGACAAGGAATAGGAGGGACAGGAGCAGGAGGAGGAGGAGGATAAGGAAGACGAGGCGGAGGAGGAGGAACGAGAAGAAGGACGAACGAGAGGAGGAGGAGGAGGAGAAGGAGGAGAAAGAGGAGAAGGAGAAGGAGGAGGAGAGGGAGGAAGAGGAGGAGGAGCAGGAGGAGGAGGCGGGGGAAACCAGATGGCTTCGAGGGCCCGTTCGACGGCATTTTGTAAGGGATGTCTCGAGTGAAACGCTGATTTCCAACGGAACTGTATAAAAAACACATGGTTTTTCATTATTGTCGTTTCTTGGGCCATCTTGGGGGCCATCCGAGATCGCTGCGAACAGATGTCTTACAAGAGCTCTGTCGGCATCCAATTGTTTCGAGGATGTCTCGGGCGAAACGCGCATTTTCGAGGAACCGAAAATTAGGACGTCGATTTCAATATCCCGACTTTTCGAGGATGTCCCGAGCGAAACGCCCATGTTTAGCAACACGCGTCTTAAGATACGATCCAACTTCTCGATGTTGTGAGGATGTTTAGAGCGAGCCGCTCATTTTAGGAACCCGCCACGTTCCCGACCACGAGTGCCTCCCGCGCGTTCCCCCCCCCGACCCCCCCCCCCACCCAGTTGATACTGCCTCTGGCCGAGAGAACGTCCATCGCGCGACTCTTCGAGTCTTAGCGCGCTTCCCGTCATCCGCCAGGTCCCCGACCACGAGTGCCTGCCGCGCGTTCCCCCCCCAGACCGCCCCCTTTTACAAACAATCCCTCTGGGCACACAGACGTCCATCGCGCGACTCTTCGAGTCTAAGCGCGCTTCCCGTCATAAAGCTATGCGCGCGCATTCGTTCTCCAAAGTGTTCAGTGTTCAAGAACCCCATGCAAAAACACTGGACGAAGTGCACACGCGCGCGTTGTCGCGCGCGCGTGGCAACATGTTTCAAACCATCAGGTTGCGTAAGGATTTCAAAATCCGAGTGTCCAATCAACATGTGAGCGCACACGGTTTCTTAACAGGATGGTTCAAACAAGCGTGCGCTCGCGCTCGTGCGGATTTTTAAGGCAACCATGTTTTGTTTTGTTTGCTTTCCCCATAACAAGCTACCACGCGGGGCTTCGTTTGCGCGCATGCCGAAATCGTTCGAACTCCCTTGCGCGCGTGCTGTCGCCAGGATCCTTTGCAGAAGTAAGACGAAGTGCGCGTGCGCGCGTCGTCGCGCGCGCATGCCAGAATCCGTCAACACTTTTAGTTGCCGTGAGCATTTGAAATCAGAGTGTCGCGAAACCGTATGGAACCATATGGTTTCACAACATCAGTTTTCAGAAAAGCTTGCGCCCGCGCTCTTGCGAATTTTCGGAAAACCATAGGTTGTCCAACGTTTTCATGCAATTATGCCAAACGGGCCGCCCGTTCCGCATGCCGAAATTATTCGAACGCCCTTGCGCGCGTGCTGGGAGGTGGCAGGATCCGTGTCAAATAATGCCATGCGGGCCACTCGCGCGCCGGCCGCGTGTGCATGTCGAACTCTTTCCAAAGCCTTCGCCACCGACGCGAGGATTCCGTCATCGTCGTCGGCGTGATCAGCATCGGCGCTGTCACTGGCTGGGCCGTCGTCGTTGTCAACATCGACACCAGTATTGCTATTATCATCGTCGCGTCTACCGTCGTCGACGTTGCCATTATACCGCGTTCGCTTCGGTCGCGCCAAACTAGCAGGCCGCTGCGTGCGCGAACATGCGCGGGTTATCGCGGCCGCAGAGATGCACCAGCCAACACCAAGCACTAACGCAATCGCCTCCGTATGGGTTTGACAAACCAGGTTGCGGGTTGGTGGGTGGGATGAGGGCGCGAGCAGTGGATTTGACACTGTCTAGTTGAGCAGTTGTGCAATCTCTTCCAAACAATTGACTTCCCACCCACCCAGGATTTATTGCCTCCCTTTTTTCGCATGGCAATTTACACCCGGACCGAGCTCAGGTACTGCTTGATGGTGCCCGCCTTCTTGCAGCCTCGGCGCGCCAGGTGGATGACGAACTCCAGCAACAGCTCCTGTTCATTCCTCCTACTCTCAGGCGTGATCTCGCGAAGCGGGCTGATTCCCCTCGTGCGGCAGAAGAGAGTCCACCACCTCCAGCCAATGCTTTACGACTTGATCGTGGAGCTGGCCAGCTTATCGAGGATGAGCTCGAGTTTAGCTTTCTCCCAATCCTCGCGCGTCTTGAGGTCCGTCAGAGTGAGGCCCTCCGGGCGGGCGCTCGCTCGAACCGCCCTTTGTCCGAGGAGGTTGGGCGGCTTGTTCTCGCACGGGCCGCGAACCCTTTTGCTGCCCTTCTTGCCCCTATGCGAGGTAGCCCCTGCTCTACGGGCGCGCTTCCCGCCCGCGCCCATGGCTGCCGGGGCCCAGTCGAGCCACCCCCCCCCTCTGCTCGGGGTAGCCCCACGTCCTCACCAGCGCCTCGAGCTCCTCCTCAGCCTTCGCCTGCTCGAGGCACCCGCTCCTGCGGTCGTCTCCTCCACTGCTGCCCCGCCTGCGGTCCCCGCCTCGGTCGCGACGGCGACCCGAGCCCTGCATGGCCCCTCGTGCCATGGCCTCGAGGTGGGTGTACACTCCTTCCTCACCTGGGCCCGCGCTGCCAGAGCGCCGCCTGTCCGCCCGCGCGTCGATCTCGACGTCCTCGCCGGGCAGCAGCACGTGGGCTGGGCGCTCCTCCGCCTCAACCGGCCGCGATGTGCGGAGCGGCGGCGAGCGCGGCGCCGATGGCCCAGGCGACAGGGAGCGCTCAGACCTGGGCGCTCCTCGGCCGAGGCCCTCCAGGGGCGTCCCCGTCCTCTGCCTCGCCTCGCTCCTCCTAGCCTCCTCCGCCGCATCGTCCTCGTCGCGCTTGATCTGGATGGCCCGGGCCCTCAGCGCCGCCATCCTGGCCTCGCTGCTCGCGCTCACATCGACTTCCTTCGATTGCGCCCGCAGCTCCGAGTCGACAGGGCTCGCGGCGTCGTCATCGCCTCCCTCGTCCTCAGGGGTGACACTGCGCCGAGGCGGGCTACGGGAGGCCGTTCCCCCCCTCGGTGACGGCATCGGCAAGGGCTCCCTGGCGCGGGCACTCGACACGCCTGCGCCCCGTGTAGGCCGATGGGGGTACTGAGCGAACCTTCCTCACCGGGCTCGCTGGGCATCTCCTTTCCTCCGACGACCTAGACCGCTCCTGACCATCGGGCGCGGCGGTTCCGCCGCGCCCCCCCTCAAGCACCTGCGGCCGCAGCTCCTGAGCCCGCGCTAGGGCATGCGCTGCATGGTCCAAGAGGCAGCGGTACTCCTGGTTCGCCGCACTCTTCCCGATGGTGCGCCGGCTCTCCACGCGGTCAGACAGCTCCTTGCACCTGCGCCCCGCCGCCTCTGGATCAGCTCCTTGGCCGCCCCTGCCGCTCGCATCTTGCCTCGACGACGAAGCCGCAGCCGTCTTCGAGCCCTCGTCCTCCGACTTCACTCCCTCATTCACCTCAGTTGGCAACATCCTCGCAACGAGCTTGATGCGCGGCTCGTTCTTGCGGGCCTCTGCCTCTGCATCCCTCTTTCTCCTCCTGAGCTCACGTGGCGAGGGAGGTGGGCACTCGGGTGACGATTCCTCCTCTTCAACATCACCGTGGAGCGCAGCCAGGACCCTGGCCCGGCCGGAGGGCCGTGCGACGGCTCGGCAGGATCCTCCAGGGCGGCTTGCTTATTTTTCTTATTCTTCTTCTTGCGGCTCCTACCGCCTCCTCCGCCTCCGCCTCCTGGCTGCTGCTCCTCCTCGCGGCCATGGGGCATCCTCTCGCAGTACTTGTAGTGCTTGACGCCTCCCTCGGCCCAATCCTGCTCACAATGGCGGCCGCCGCGCTTGTCGCAGCAGTAGCCTGGCTTCCATAGCCTCGCCGGGGCGCTGTGCCTCAAGTAGGGGCACCCCGGATTGAGGCAGGGGGCCAGATTCCTGACCTGCCCCCCTCCCTGAGCGGGTGCCTGGGCGGGCCTTGCTCCTGCCGCGCCGGCCGCGCTGGCGCCCCCCGGGGTGGGGACGTCCCGGCCCTGCGGGGTCCAGCTTCCCCACCGCTCGTCGTCGTCGACGGCCCCGGCGTGCCTGTCTGGCCCGCTCGGGGGGGTCGGATTGCCAAGCTGGGCGTCGCTGGGCAACGCCCTGAACGGCGGCGGCACCGCTCGGGCTGCTATCGCTGCCGCGCCCTCTGCCTCGGCTGCCCTCCGCGCCGCTAGCGCCCGACCATCGAAATAGGGTAAACCCTAAGGCACATCGGACAGCCCGCATCTCGGCCCTCGCACTGCACGCCGCAGTACTCGCACCACTCGTATCGGGCGCTCGGGTCGCCTCCTGGGAAGGGCATTGGCGGGGGCTCGCCACCTCCCCAAATTCCCCCTCGCGATAGCAGGGGCGGCGACCTGCCGCGAAGGGGAGGACGAGACGGCGACCTCACTCCCACCACTTCTTCGGGCGCTGGCGGCGCCCACCTCGACTGCGGCACCAGCGGTAGCGGCGCGGCCGGCGCCTCCTCGACAGCTGCCTGGGTTCCAGGACCACCGCTGCCACTCGCCTCCTCGCTCGCCGGTGGGTGATAGCCCGCCTCCCTCTGCCTCCTCTGGAGGTCCTCGTGTTGGGCCTGACAGTAAGGCCCATGGGCTTCGCCATCCGTGTTACGGCACGTCCGACAGCAGTACCAGCCCCAGCCATGATCAAGGCGAGCGCAGCTCCTCCCGCACTCGTTCCAGCACTGCGGCCCCCCATCCGGGTCACGCCCCACACGCAGAATAAGCACGTCTGGGTAGGGGTCGTTAAGCAAGCTCTGCGCCCGCCTCTGGCCCAGCCCGTTGTCCTCGTCCGGGGCCGTGCCGCACTTGGTCGGGAGCCTCTCCTTCCTGAGCGCCGCCGCCCGGCCTCCCGGGTCGCTCGGGCACTCGCGACACGCACGCAGCCACGTCTGCAGCCGCTCCCACTGCGCATCCTCCCTCGCCAGCGAGCAAACCCCCGCCTTGCCCATGTCCTGCCGCTGCCGGGCGCACTCCAGTTGGAACAGCGCCTCCTCGACCATGGCGTCCGCGAGCTGGGGGGTGGCTGCCCGGATACCCCAGGCCACGAGGTCGTTGGTCTCCGTGCCCTCCTCAACTGCCCGCCGAAAGATCGCCGGTGCGCCTCCTGTGAGCTTCCAAATCTCCTCACCTCCCAGCTGCCAGACCCCTGGGAGAGGGTTCCGAGCATCGTGGAACAGGACACGGTCTCCAGGCCTCCCTGCCAACGCCGCGCTCCGAATGCTCGGCGACGGACCTTCCGACGAATGCACTAGCTCCTTGGCGCCTCCCCCTTTGGGGTGCCAATGGCCGCAGGGTCGCGCGCTGTCTGGGCCCCCCCTCTTGGGGATGCGCGGGTCCAGGGCCAGCTCGCCGTCCTCGCTGCTGAATCTGATGACGCCCTGGCTGACCGACGCACGACCTGACGCTCTGAGGCTCCACGGACTCCTGGCCTAAATTCATCGCCTCACCTCCACCTCGGACCGCCAGGACCACCCTGCGCTGCTTCGCGATCGGGTCACCCAACCTGGAGCAGCGCACTTCCACCTCCTCCCAGCTGTAGCCCACGCCTCTCAGCCACTGTAGCGCGGGGCCTAGGTCGGCTGGGCCTGGCGCGTCCGCGATCGCAATCTCCGCCTTCACTTGGACGACGAACTCCGACCAGCGCCTCGCCTCCTCACCGTCATCGTTGGTCAGGCTGGCGGTCACCACATCGGCATGCCCAGGGCCTCGGGCGTTCCACTCTGCCACGCCGGGGGGCCACGCGGCATGTCTTGCCCCTGGGGCTCCGGGAGCTGCAAGCATCCAAACGACCGTGCCGCGGCGGGCCCTTGCTTTACACAAGGCACCCGTGGCGCCTCGCCACTCGACGAGGGTCACCGCCCGCCCTGGCCTCATTTGAAGGGCCCGCGGACGACGCGGCTCGCGTCGAGCAACGGCCAGCTGCTTCGCGACCCTGGCGTCTGCTTCGCTCTGGCCCTCCCAGACCAGCGCCCGGTGGAGCCAGCCGCGCTCGAGGTGCTCGGCCCAGCTGTCCCGCAAGTCGACGACCTCCAGACCCCTCGACCTGGCCAGCTCCACTGCCTCCTCGTCCTCGACCCTGGAGAAGGTGTCCGCGGTGACATTGTGGTACGTGCGGAAGTGGGCGCTCGCAACCTCGTAGCCGTAGACCGCCTCGAGGCACGTGACCACCGTAATCAGGAAGCTGGCGTGCCGGTTCTTCGCCCTGCGGTTCTGCAGCCAGCAGTGTACGTTGTAGTTGTCCCCGCCGTGCATCACTACTCCGCGCTCCCGCCAGCCTTCCGCCCCTGCCTTGGCCGCAAACGTCACGAGGTTCATGAACTCCGCAATCGCGACGACGGCCTCCTCATCCTCCTCTACGCCGACCGCCTCCCGCAGCGCCTGCGTGAACTCAGGCGCGGCGTGGAGCGCGCGCTTAGCGTTAACCCAATCGACCGTGGCGATCCTCTGCGGAGTGACGTCGCCGGTGACCCATGTCATGCGGCACTGCCACCCGGGGAGCGCCAGCTTCTCGTTAATAGAGAGGACGCCAGGCAGCGCGCTCGCAAAGCGCGAGCTCCACTTCGTCCTATCCGCCGCCAAGACGCGCGTCGCCTCGGTGGCCTGCCAGAAGTCCGTCCACGCCAAGTGCCCCTGCTGATCGTCGCGCCTGGGCCCTGCGAGCCGCCGCGGGCGACCCCGCATGAGTGCGTCGGTCGCGCTCGCGAGGCAGCGCATGGCCGGCACGACGAGGCGCCAATATTGCTGGTCGCCTCGGTAAATCTCCAAGAAGATCCAGGGTGTGGTGTGATGCCCGTAGTCCAGCGTGGGACCCGCCAGTAGCTAGGCTGCCTTCTCGATCTTGGGCTCCGGCATCTCAATCGCGCCCTCGCGGGTGCGATAAAGGAGGCCCCAGCAGATCTTCGACGTCTCCCAGCCGCCCTCCTCGAGGTCCTTCTCCTCGTTGATCGCCTCGTCGCCAAGGCATGCCCTGATCCCTTCGAGCGCGGCGTCGCTGCTCTGAGCCGCCCTCGTACTCATGGCGGGCTCGACGAGCACCTGATCGTCCATGAGGAACGTGCTGCGAAAGGGGGCGCTGTCATCCCACCTCGCATCGGCCGGGCGGTAGGCGGCGTGGTATCACTCTGCCACCCGCGCCCAGATCATCCACTCGCCCGGGCTGCCCGTCCAGCCGAACGCGCGGACCATGTAGACCGCCGTGATCAGAGCTGCGACGCCCCACTTACCCCCCTCGAGGTCCGCGCCGAAGATGTACGCGTCCATCTCATGCATCACTATCTACCTGAAGGCGCCCTTTCACCACATGTCGACGCCCGGAATGCGCCTTTCACCACATGATGATGCGGGCGAGGTCCTCGTGCCGCGGCTGGTCCGCTGGCGGGTGGTCCTCCTTGGGGCAGCTCTGGTTGGGCACCGTCCCGTCCCAAATGAGGCGGCCCTTGTCGCTCATGGTGCGGTCCGGATTCTGCTTGGGCACCCTCGCCATGGGTGCGCTCACAACCTTGCTGAGCAGGTGCTCATGGACGTTGGTGCACAGCAAGACACGGCCCTTCGCCGCGTCCGTCCAGAGGGCGTGCATCACCTCGTCAAGGTGATCCTTCGCACTGGGGTGGGGCAGCGCCTTGAGGCGTGCCGGTACGCCTCTGAACCTCGTCCTAGCCCCCTCCTTGGCCACCTTCCGCGCATGCTCTAGCAGCGCGCCCCCTACCAGCGGCTCCAAGTTCTTGTCGAAGATGCCCCTCAGGTGGTAGCCATGCCTCTCCCACCAGACCCCCCTCAGAGCGACAATCGCCTTCTCGAGCGACCCCGCCTCCTCCAGCACCGCGTCCCCTAGCCTTACCGCCTCCTTGACCTGGCCCTCCTCGTAGTCCTGGTGGTCCTGCAAAAAATAGTAGTACGCCCTGGCCGCAGTATCCTCCGGTCTTCTCTTTGAGTCGCACTCGATGATGACCTCTCCTGCCCTCGTTGACTCCTCGATCCTGCCACCGAGCGCCTCTTCATCACCGTGCTGATCTGGACCCCCCCCCCCACCGTGCTCATCGTCTCCCGCTTGGCGATCCCGCCGAGCCCGCCGCATTACCGTCCTGGCCACCAGGTCGGCCATCTCCTGCGAGTACGTCTCGCTGCGCTTGGTGACTGCCTTGCCCTCCATCAAGTCGTGCACGTGGTCCCCGCTGCAGCGGAGATTGAGGGCCTTGGCGACGTCCTCTGAGGTCGACGCGATGCGGGTGGGCTTAAGGTGAAGCCCACCTGCGGCGCTCCGAAGGTTGAGCGCGCACTGATCAAGGCGGACCTTGTGCCACGCGGGGTCGGCGAGGATCGGGGCGAGCAGGCGCCGCGCCGCCGAGAGCCACGGGTTCTCTCCTGAACAACCCCGCGCCATGGCGGCTCGCTCGACCATGATCCTTTTGGCCAGCGCGAGAAACACCGCGCCCTCCTTCTTGACCTTGGACAGGTCGACCCCGCGCGACTCGTTGAGCGCAACGAACGTGCAGAAGGCGGTGCACGGCCAGCTAATCCACGTCTCGTGCGGGTCATAGAGCTGGATGAGGCCCAGGAGAAGCTTCCTGTCCCTCCTGCGGCGCAAGTCCTGGCCGCGCTGGAGCCCGATCTTGATGGCCCGGCCGCCCTGCTGCGCCACCGCCTGGGAGATGCGAGCCTCCCCCGTGAAGATCTCCAGGAAGTCCAGCCTGCAACCTTGCTGCGGCAGGAGTGCCGCCTGCTCGCCGAGCCAGCTCCGGATCTCGTCCTCGGACGGGCCCGAGTTCATCTCCCCGACCTTCTCGCCTCCCTGAACCTCATCCTCTTCAACCTCTCCTGCCACCGCCTTCTCAAGGAAGAACGCGGAGTTGGCCAGCGTCTCGTCGCTCAAGAGTCCCACCAAGAAGCCAGAGGCAGGACGCCTCGTGGCCGCAAGGCCCGCGGCCTCTGCGCAGCGCTGGCACGCCAGCGCGCCTGGGTGCGCGAGCGGGGACCGCGTGGCGAGCGCTAATTCGAGTAGCGCCTCCCAGCCCAGGGCGGGCAGCTCCTGCACGTCGATCCCCGCTCCGTAGAGTTGTCCCATGACGCCCACTCCTGGCGGGACGAGGACCCGCGCGTGGCCCTTGTGCACGAGCACCCACAGGATATCCTCCTCTCTCCTCGTGAACTCGGCGCCAATGATGAGCTCGACTGCGACCCTGCCATAGTAGTCCACCCGCACCGCGCCCAACGCCTTCGTGCGCGGGAGGTCGGGCGGCTGGGCCGCGCACATGCGGTAGTCCTTGTCATGGTCTCGGTGGGTGAGGTCGTGGCAGAAGATGCGGAGGTCCGCCTCTGCCTGCGTCAGGAGGCACGGGACCTCACCCAAGGCGCCCTCGGCGATCCGCGCTGCCTGCAGCATTTCCTTTCGGAAGCTCAAACTCTCCTCCTGAACGGCTATCGCCGATGGCCACTCGCACTCCTGCGACGGGGCCTCGCTAATCATGTTCGCGGCGGTCACGTTGATGATGGCGCACTCCCAGAGCTCGATGTCCGGGGGCTCCTTGCTCGAGTGCTGCAGGCCGTCCAACACCTCGACCGTCTCGGGATCCAGAGCCAGCTTGTCGCGGTAGTCGAGCATCGTCCACTCGCTGCCTGCCAGCATAAGCGTGCCTTTGCTTGGCTCGTCGTCCTCGCCCCACGTGATGGGGCCCACGATGGCCTGGTGAGTGGTGATCTCGCCTGCCTTCCCGCGCCCGTAGTGCTGCTGCATGAACGCGTCTGCCGCTTCCGCGAGCTCAGGGCACCCGTAGTCCACAGCATGGGCTGCAAGGGCCTCCACGTCGCATTCCTCATTCGCCTCCTTGGCCGCTCGGACCCGATTCCGGAGATAGCAGCCGAGCAAGCCGGTCTCGGCAGCAACGTGCGCCAGCGCAGGGTCGGTGTCGATCTAATGCATCACTTCCTTGCGCCTGGCCAGCTCGGGGGTGGAGTCCGGCAAGTGGGCCCGCTGCTGCTTGGCCTGATGGTGGTTGCCAAGCCAGCGGGCGTCCGGGCCTTGCATGGTGACGCGCAGGTGCTCCTCCAACTCCGTCGGGTTGAAGTCCTTGAGCTCCTGCGGTGCCTCCACCCAGCCCAAAGGCGGGGGCACTGCGCCCTCCGCCCCGTCCTTGGCCGCCCCCGCGGCCAGCGCTGCTCGGCTCGTCTCCTCTTCCTCCTGGCACTGGCCTGTGCTGGGGTCGATGCTGCCGCCTCTCCGACCGTCGAGTCCTTTGCCGCCGCCCTTCCCGCCGTCGGCCCCCTTGCCGCCGCCCGCCTGAGCGGGCGCCTGCGCGTCCGCATCACCAGCCTTCTTGGACGCATCCTCAGCCTCCTGCGCTTGCCTGAGCGCCTCGATCTTCTTGTTCGCCTCCTCGTGCGTGCCCACCTTGGGGCCTCCCTTGGGGCCCCCCGCTTGATCAGCTGCATCTGCGCGGAGCGGTCCAGCAGGCCAACCTTGCCGATCGGCTTGTGCGAGTGCGGGCACGAGGAGTTGTGGCACCCCTTCCAGCTGGAGTTGCCCCAGCAGATGATGCGGCCGCTCGCTGGAGACTTGGGGCGGCGGTCGAGACTGCGGCCGTACTCCTTGCGAGAAAGGGCATGCCCAAGCAGGCCAGCGCCTCCTCGACCTCCCGCGGCCCCTCCTGCCGACCCCGCTGCATCGGAGCTCCCTGAGCCCGCCTTGCCCGCTTTGGGCCCGGGCCTGGGTGGATGGGCTGCGGGGGGGGGGACCGCATTAGAGCGGAAGGCGGCCTGCCACTGCGACCTCGCCAGCTTGTTGTGGTGCCTGACCATGATGTCCGTCATAAAGTACTGGTCGGGCTCGTCCAAGAAGTATGCGCGCGGCATCCGCAGCCAAGGCCGCGGGTCATCACTGCTGGTGGGGGACGTGCACACGAACTTGATGCGGTCCCAAGTCGGGTTCTCGTCGCCCATGAGCTCCAGCATGCGAGCCCTCTTCATCCGCAGCTCCTCGCACCAACGGCCACGTAGCTCCGCCCAGATGCCGAAGATGATGTTAGGGGGCCAAGCGTACTCCGCCTCGCATTGAGGCTGAGCAGGTGCTCGGCGGCCTTGATCTGCTGGTCGTAGTGCTCCTGGCCATAGAAGCAGGCCCACGCCCACGACTCGCGCTTGGCGTCTTGGAACCAGTGCTGGGGCGTGGACGCGCGCCTCGGGCGCGTCTCCAACTTGTAGTCCTTCGGGGGCACGTAGCCGTCCATGTCCGCCTCCGTCGTCCTCGGGAAGTTCGCGCAGCTGAGGCAGTAGTCCGGCAAGTGCAGGTGATCGCGCCCCCCATGCTGGAAAGCTGCGAAGCCGTGCGCGATGCTGTTGGAGATGTTGGTGGGGAACTTGATGGACCTGAAGAGCGGCCTCGAGTTCTGACCCACGGACCTCAGCGCGTGGAAGGCATCCTTGCCAAGCAGTCCTGGGCACAACGTGACCGTGTAGTAGTCACACCCTCTGGCCATGAACACTAGCTGCTCCTCCGCGCGCCCGATGCTGGCCAGCGTGCCCTTTGCTGCGCCGCCTGACTCCTCAGCGTGCTTGTTGGCCCTCCCCAGCTCGCGCACGAGGTTCTGCAGGCCGATGCCTACCTCAGACTCCGCCGCAGGCGCTGCCAGCACCCTCTCCTCCTGCGGCAGGGAGGACGCGCCTGCGTGCCACTCCCTAGGGCGAGTCGCCCTCTCCACAAAGGAGGGTGACGTAGGCGGCGGAGCCGTCCACGGCGTGTCGAACTGGCTCCTCCTGATCCGTAGAACGCGCTTCGGGTTGAAACCTGGCCGCGCCTCCGGCCGCGGTGGCGGCCTCTGCCCGAAGCCGAGGAAGCCCAGCCCCGGTGGAGGCAGAGTCGGGCCCGACTGGCCCTCAGGAGAAGCCCGCGCGGGGGCCGCCGGCCTCGGGCCTCCCCCCTGCCGCCTCGTAGCCCTCGTACGGCGCGCGTGCTGGAGGGGGGGCGGCGGCCCGTCGCTGCGCCCGGGCGCTGGCTGCCCTCGCCGCCCTCGAGCTCTCGACTCCAGAGGTCACGGCACCCTCGGAGGAGACTGACGCCGACCTCGCTGACTCCTCCTCCATGCAGCGTGTCGGCCGCCTCGATGAGCTCCGCCAGTAGCTCGTGCTTGCCCATCCCGCTCTCCGCTGAGATGACCCTCGAGCTGCGCTGTCAGTGAGGCCGTCGGCGCGCTTGGTGAGGTAGGCTGCAACGAGGATTGACCTCGGATCCTGGCTCTTCTGCTCCTCGTCCTGCGCCTGGGCTCTGCGCAACTTCTCATCGAAGTCATCGTGGGCGTCCTGTCGGGTAGGTGTAGCGCTGCGACTCCGTGACCGAGCCCGCTTGGCCATGAGATGCCGACTGCGGTCCTTGCTCAGCGCGATGGCCGATGCCGGGCTCATGGAGTCGCCGCGGTAGTTCGCGCCGCCCCCGTGGTCCGACAGGCGCAGCGCGGCGCCAGGCCGCCAGCAGATCGCGGGCGGCTGCGCCTCCACGAACTCGTCGAGCAGCTCAGGCCTAGGGGGGGCAAAGGCCCCATCCGAGACGGAAAAGGTCAGCCCCAAGCCCACCGCCTCCACGTCCGTACGAGGGTCGTCGCTCTTGCAGTTCTTCGTCGGGCCGATGAAGCGGGCGGGGAAGCTGTAGTACGCGTCCCACTCTGATGCCCCCGCTGCCAGAGGGTCACGAACGTGGATGAGCCAGACCGCGTCCGCCTCGGCCTTGGCTGGGCTGCCCTTGCGGCTGGAGGCCGCCGGCGCGCGACGAGCCACACGCTCCTCGCTCCTCCTCTCTGGCCTCGCACCTCCTGGGCGCTGATCACCGCCCTCGTCCTCTCGATGGGGAGTCGCCGACCGGCTACGCCAGCCCACCGCGCGATCAGCCGCGTGAGCCGTGCACAGCGAGAAGCCGTCCTTCTCGACCACATGGGCGCGGTGGCACTGTGAGCGCGCACACCTCCGCCGAGCCGCCTGGCTCTCGTAGGTACCCGCGCGATGCACGCACGCACGGAAAAGTCCAGGTGCCAGCCTCCTCTTGCAGGTCACGGGTGTCCGAGACGGCTGCGTCCTCCACCAAGAGGAAGACCGGACTCTGCCTGGCAGTGTCCCTGCAGCACTGGGCGCTCAAGACCTGCGTGCCGCCCTCGGTGATGTAGGCCACCTGGTCGGCCTGGCAGACATCTACGCTGGGCTCCGACTCCGTCTCCGAGTTGGGGTCCATCTCCTCGGCCTTGCCCGCGGGGTGCCCCGGCTTGGGGTGCCTCATCCTCTTCCGGGCGCAGCACTTGAATAGTCGCCCCACTGCCCTGCCCGCGCCCCGGCCTGCCCAAGCGCAGCAGAGCCTCCCGCCCGCGCGGGCCCTGCCTGCGGGAGAGAGCTTGGCCAAGTCCGCCACATTGATCGGGGAGCTGTGGGGCGCGACGCACGACGAGCAGATGTGCACCATCGGCCTGTCCCCAGTGGGAAGCGTACACGGAGTAGTGGCGCACAGGTGGACCATCCCGATGCCGTCGTCATCGCGGGTTGCCTCCAGGTCCGCCTTCAAGTGCCGATGCGAGCTCCCCTTCACCTCCCGAAACTTGTAGACGTACCCGTGGCGAGTGAGCCGGCCACCCTCAAGTGGGCCCTGCTCAAGCCTAGCCACGGAACCTCCCGAGCGGACGATGAGGTCGTTGGGCATCATCTTCTC
Organism: Prorocentrum cordatum; assembly: GCA_963575745.1. Taxonomy (NCBI): domain Eukaryota; class Dinophyceae; order Prorocentrales; family Prorocentraceae; genus Prorocentrum; species Prorocentrum cordatum. The sequence continues at coordinate 293,010 of CAUYUJ010006225.1, read as the reverse complement.
TGCCCCTCCTCCTCGGCCTCGGACCTCGGTCTTGATGTAGTCTTCGCCAATCTCGAGGGCCTCGGCGCTGCCGTACCAAATGAGCGCTGCGGCTGTGTTGCCGTCCAGTGCCAGCTTCACGTCGTGCCCTGACTTGTGGCCCTGCGCGAACCCTCTCATTGTGGTGGACAACAGCGTCAGGTATCTCCATGCTGTCCTCATGAACCAGATCACGAAGCCTAAGGCAGAGCCCAGCACGGTGCCCACCGCGACCACCACCAAGACTATAGCAGCCCACTGCAACCTGGCCCAGTAGGCCCCCAGCATGTAGCGGCCCATGGAGTCCACCAGTCCCACGATGAAGACGATTAATTGGTGGAGGAGGGCGCCCAAGGCGTAGCTCATTCTCTCACCCAGCCACTTCAACGCAGCCTCGACTCCTGCGCTGACCATCTCCCTGGAGAAGAGCGGCGACTTCGGCCTGGCGTCGGGGGAGGGGGCCTGCTGCTGCGGCGGTGCCTCGCCGACCCCAGTGGCGTTGGCGGCGCCATCCGACCCTGGCGGGGGCGGGGGAGGGCTCTCCTCTGTAGCTCGTGCCTCCTCAGCCTGGCTCTCCTGCTTGACCTCGTCCCGGGTCGGAGTCGGCCTCCTGGGCGTCTCCGTCTCCTCCTCCGCCGAGGAGCCTCCGAAAGGGGGCTCCGGCCTCGCCTCCGCTGGGAGGGCGTCAGCGTAGTAGTAGCCGTAGTAGCGGTAGTACTCCTGGTCGTTCCCGCTGCTCTCGGTTGAGCGCTCATCCGGACCGGCCATGGCTGGCGGCGGGTCCGTGACCAAGGGCTCGCTCGGGGCAGGGAGCGCTGCTGATGGAAGTGGCTTAGATGGCGCCTCCACCGCTAGCAGCTCATCACTGTCCGTAGTGCTGCAGCTGGCTCCACGCATCTCCTCCGGCGAGGCCTGCTGCTCATCAGGGGCGCCATCTTCGTCTGGCTGTGCCCGTTCATGGCCTCCTTCCTCGGGGCCCGCCATCGTGGCCGTCGCATGCACTGTCGCATACCAGCTCACGCCGAACGACGAGTCCAGCCAGGTGACCAGCGCCCCGACCGCCAGCGCGAGAGTGTCACTCGATGCTGTGAAGCGACCTCATGACCTCCTCGTCGCTACGCCCAGCCAGACAGCGCCACCGCTGAGGCACCCACAGGCGTCACGTCCGCTGCGGACCGCGGGGCTCCCCTCCGGAGCCCCCGCCCGCACTGGAGGGGGGACCTGGCCCAGCCACTACCCAGCATTCCTCGGAGTGCCCGTGCTATGGCCCCGCCCGCTCACCCCAAAAACATTGGCGGCTCCGCAGGAGCCTTGAGCAAACGGCGGCGGAGGAGGACAGCGGGAGAGGAGGCTACGAGGCGGGAGGAAACCCACTGTTCTCACGAACGATCACAAGAAGAAGAAGAAGGAGGAGAAGACGAAGAAGAAGAAGAGCAGGAGGAGGAGGAGGAGGAGGGGGAGGGGGGGAAGGGGGAGAGGGGAGGAGCAGGAGGAGAAAGAGGAGGATCGAGGGTCGAGGCTTGTGAGGGGTGATGCCTTGCGTGGTGGCCTCCCGAGACCGACAGTCGGGGCGTCGTCGGGTTGGCAGGCTGGCATGTTGGAAAGGGGCGGTGCTTGGCCGGTGGCCTTCTTGTAGCATGCTGGCACAAGGCGATCTGCGTGTCTTGGGGCTTAAAGATTGAGTCCTGATCCTCCTCCTCCTCCGTCTATCGTTCATTCCTCGGCGCTCCCGCATCCTCCTCCCGTGTCTTCCCTCCTCTCCCACCCTCCGGCAGAGCCTACTCCCTCATTTCTCCTTCCTCCCCCCCTTCCCACATACGTCCTATCTCCTTCTCCTTACTCCTCCACCCTCCTCCCGCATTCTCGTCCTGCGTCCTGATTCCTCCTCGCTCCCTCTCTCCCTCCACATTAGCGACGCAGGAGAACCGGGTCGATTCACAGGACGTCGGCGCGTAAGCTTCCCGCGTAACGTCATTCAGAAGCGCCCTCGTCCTCACGCGGTGTGCCACGCTGGCGGCCCGCGAAAGCCACCGCGTCAGGTCGCTATGGCATCGTGCGTAAGACCGTAAGACTCGCTTCTTCTCGTCGCTTACAGTATCCTCTTTCCTCCCCTGAGATCTGACGTTGCATAACAAGTGGCATCGCGAAAAACACGACCAGAGCCCTGGACCGAATATGTCTGCTTCATTTTTCGAGCCAGATCGATCTGTGAGAGTCCTAGGGCCTGGAACCGGGCGAACACGCCCGTCACCCACAACTGCCACGACTGGATTTCAGCGTCCTTCCTCCTCCTCCTCCTCCTCCTCCCGCCTCCTCCTCCTCCTCCTCCTTCTCCTCCTTCTCCTCCTATTTCTCCTCCTCCTCCCGCCTCCTCCTCCTCCTCCTCCTCCTCCTCCTCCTCTTCCCCCCTTGCTGCCGCGGCGGCAGGCGGACTTCCCGCCTATAGGGCCATTCTTTGTCCCATCCCCTTCTTCCCCTTAGCAGTCCTGCGAGAGCGTCGGGGCCGGCTGGGGGGCGCCTTCCTTCTTCGGATGGAGAGCGTTGGGATCCGAGTGGCGCACGTCCCCCCTCTGGCCACGCGCAGAGGGGGGCAGGGGGGGGGGGAAGGAGGGCCAGTGGGGGGGGGGCGAGAATAAGGGGCTGGGGGGGGGATGTCCTCTCAGGGTACCTGCCCCTGGTCCTCAGAGGACGCGGGCCTTGCCAGCAGATGTCCGGCCGGCGCCTTTACGAGGCAGCCTCATCCCCCGCACGTTGTGTTCGCCAAAACGTCCCAACACGTTCCTCCTCGAGACCCGCGCGCGGAGCCGACGCAGACCTCCTGTGGCGCGCGCGCGCGGGGGGCTGGCCGCCTCCGCCCAGAACCCCGGCGTCTCGCGATTTTTTCACAACGCCGCCCCCAGAAGTCTCGACCTCTTCCCCGGGACCCGCTGTTCATCCTGTGTCGTTTGTTTCGGGGGCGGAAAAGAGGGGGGTGCTGATTAGGGGGAGGTGGATATCATGGCGTGGGCCATGATATTTCCTCAGATTTCATGGCGCCTCTTCTTATTTCATTACGTCCCTGGCCCCCCCGCTGGGCCGCGCGCATGCCGCCGGTCATGATTTGCACCCCCCCCTCTTGGACACCCCCCTTTTGGCCGCTCCCGATTCTTGACGGCCCCGAGGCCCGGTAAGGGCCCCCGGAGGCCGAGAGCAGCGAGAAAAACCTCCCGCCGTTATTTTTGTTTCGCAACGCCAAGGGAGCGGGGCCCCCCAGCGCGGGCAGAGGCGCCGGCGGCATGCTGCAGGGGCCGTTCTGGCGGCGGGACGACGCGGCCCACGCCCCGCGGGAGGCCCCCCCGTGTGACGGGCGCGGGCCGCGCGGGCACGGGTGCGCCGCGAGGAGGTCGGCAGCGAACCCTGGGGGGTCAGAGGAGGAAAAGGTAATTGCCCATACAGGTAAGTCGGGCCTGTCCCCCTACAGGGGGGCTTTCGAGGAAAAACAAGAAATACCCCCAAAAGGTCAAAAATATTCAAGCAATAGTCCCCTGACCATTTTTGGATTATGTTTTGAGCATTTTTGGGGTATTTTTTATTGTTCGTCGAAATCCCCCTGCAGGGGGACAGGCCCGACTAAAATTACCCATACAGTTGAGGCGCGCATGAAGAAACCAGATTGAAGCAGTGGCGAAGCGTCCTGGCGTGCCCAACAATGTTCTAAGAACCTTTCGTTGTGGTTTGCACGAAATGTTCTTAGAACATGTCTGGCTGGGGCTGTCTTGTTTAAACACATTTTGTTCCTGTTGTAAGAACTTCTGTGTTGCGTTATTCGAAGATTTCCGGGTTCTAAGGAAATTTCGTGGTAGGCCTATAGTATAGAAATGTTGTGGTCCCTGCTCAACATGGGTGTTTTTGCTCAGCGCGCTGCGCGGCGACTTCCCGCAGCCATTGAAGAAGCTGCTGCGTTCAGGGTGGTCTGGGCTTCCCCTCAGACGCACCTCGCGCGCGGGTTTTCAGGGCTTGGTTTCTTGCGAGGGTTTCTTGCGGCCGCGCCTGCACTGTGCCCTCCCCTCGTTGTCCCACGTTCGGGCCGCCTGGGAGGCCTTGTTCATGAGTTGAGCAAGCAGCACCCATACCTACAGTCAACTTGCATAGTAAGGATGGACAACCTTCCCAAGGGCACCCTTGCATCCTTGCCCCTTCGGCCCATCCTTAGCGACGTTCGCTGGCCAGCCTCGTTCGAAAAACGTTAGCATGGGCCTCCAGGGCCTTGCATCCTTCCCGCGCATTCTCACGATACGGGTTGATTGTATACGACCCCCAGGATTGTCGGGGTGGACATCTGCAAGGATGAGGATGCAAGTGCTTGTTGTCGGATGGTAGTCCCCACTCGAACGGGACCCCCTCTTCGTGGACCGACCACCCGCACCCGTACTTGTGGTTCACAGTGCGGCTTCAAGTCGCTAGGCGCGGGTCACCCCCCTGTGGGTATGGGTACGTGTTTAGTCCTGTCAATGTGGGTTATATTTGGCATAAAGAGAGAGAGAGAGAGAGAGAGAGAGGGAGGGACAGAGACAGAGACAGAGACAGAGACAGAGACAAAAAAAACACGCCGTGTACGAGCACCCCATCGTCGCCATCTCTGTGGACAGGGCGTGTCGGAAAACTTGTGCATGCGCATCCCCCTCGCCATGAGGCCCCCCAAGGTGGACGACCGGGGAAAGCAACGGCATCAGGAGGCAGAGGAGGGAGCGACACCCCTGGACCAGGACAAGCCCAGAGCTGTGGGGGGAGGAAGCACTACACATGCACGCAGTGGTTTACATGGGGTCAAGTAGCTCTGCTAAGATGACTCCGCCCACTTAGCCCAGACCTCTGCCCCCCGCAAGCCGCCTAGAGCACCTGCAACCCACTCAACGGCTTGGCCAGGCCAGGTACACCTCTTTTTGGCATCCGTTTCAAACCCCCTATTCCCTTATCTACCCCAGCGGTGGTCCAAGTGTGCCCGTTCGGCTCTGTCGATCAGACACAGCCTGACTGCGTCGGCCCTCACTACACCGTCCGCGCCGCGTGGACGGGCTCCGGTGGACACACACGCGGTGGCGTCCACACGTTGTGAGAATCACCGAGGAGATCCAGGAGGGGCCCAAGGATCGGATCGGACGAGAGGGTGCGATGGGGAGAGGGGGGGGGGCGAAATCTGCTTCCGTCGCAGGGATCGGGAGAATCAGCTACGTGAATTGGTTCGCGAACCCGCCCTTCATCACCCCCTTTTCGTCGGGCCCGAGAAATGGATACGCAAAGAAGCGGGACGAAGGTTCACATCAGTTTTTGTCCACCCTGAAGTGGGCCCACTGCCGGTGCCGCCGCAGACAGAAGGCCGCCTGCCCAACATCGGCCGCGGTCGTTCTTGGCCCACGTTTGTGATTAGGAATCGTGCCCATGCTTCCGTACCCTTTCCGGGCGTCCAAAGCGCGGTTCGGCCGTGGGTTCGGACTTTCAAGCAAACGGCGTATTCGAGGTTGTGGGTTGTCTTCGCGTTCTGAGGCGAGGGGGTGTCTGAGCGTGTTCGTCAGTCACTGGGTGCTTTTGTTCGCCTCGGGGCTCCCCGGGTGCCCGAAGCACTCCCACGGGCCATCGCAGGCCCGAGCCATGCCCCGAGAACATGGCGGCGTCCTTCGGGAAGCGGGCCCTCAAAGGTCTGGGCCGCTCTCGCCCATGTAAGAAAAGACGCCGCACGAAGACCTTTTTAAAGATGGCAGACAGCCATGTCTGAGGATGGCAGGGTCGCCATGTCTAAGGTACAAACGACATCCTCGCACAGCTCTGTAACATCCTTTCTGGGGCACAGACGCCTCGCGAAGACCGGTGTCCAGAGCTGTGCGAGGATGTCTCGGGTCGGCGCTGTGCCCCCCCTGGAGGCGCCTCCGGCGCCGCCGTCTGGCGCGTCCCGCACGTCAGGGAGAGGGGTCCAGCGTTACGTCGGGCCTGTCCCTCTGCAGGGGGAATAGGCAAACATAGTCCAAAAATTGGCCGGGGACGATCTTGTGACTATGAAGTCGCCCTTGGGGAGTCTCTTTCGAGTAGTTTTATTTGTTCGCCGACAGTCTCCCTGTAGGGGGGCAGGCCCGACATAAGTCCAGCGCCGAGGCAAGAAGTCCGGGAGCAAAAGTTTATGTCTGTGCAGGTTGTTCCTCGAAGTTTTGAGAGTCCGCGGGCCCCGTCGACTCTCCGTGGGCCTCGGGGCTGTCGAGAGGCGGCTCGGAGCGGAGAGCTGGCTGGTCTTACGGGGAGGGCCTCGGGTGCAGGGGCCCGGCTTCGTGCGGCGGAGAGCTCGGGGGGCAGCGTTCGGCGGTGGAGGGTTTCTCCGAAGGGCTTACGCGCCCCGTCCTTCTCCTCCTCCTCCTCCTCCTCCTTCCTTCCTCCTCCTCATCCTCCTCCCTCCTCCCTCCTCGCACTGGCAATGTTTCTTCATCCCTCGCACTTGCATGAGCGGGGAACGCGATTGACAATATCACATCTTGGCAAGCTCCGTCGAAAAAAATACCCCGCTGCCCCCCCCCCCCCCCCTCCAGAAGTCGAGCCCGATGTAAGCATCGCGGTGTTTTAGGTTTTGCGGGACACAGACAGAGAGTACATTCCTCTGCGTTGAGCGTCTTTCTCGCCGAGTGGCCGAGATGATTCCCCAGCCAGCGCTTGCACTGAAGGGGCCCTAGCGGTTCAAAGATTTGTCGAGAGCTCCCGGCCGTTATCGGTGGGCGGCCAGGTCCCCCGTATCCCAGCGCCCGGTTCCCCCGTTCCAGGTTGCCGGTTCCGCGCCGATTTCGGTGGGCGGCCGGGTTCCCCCTGTTCAATTTGTTGCTTCCCGAGCGCCCGGGTCCCCTGTCGATCTCATTGTCGATGATCGACCTTACCACCCGCCTCATCCAATTGATATCATTACCGATCTCACTCTCGTTGTCACTATCGATATCACTATCGATCTCATTGTCGATCACATTATTGATACCACTATCGATCGTATCATCGATCTCACGATCGATCTCACGAACGAGCTCACGATCGATCCCACGATCGTTCTCACTATCTGTCTCACCATCGATGTCATCATCGATATCACGATCGATCTCACTATCGACGTCACTCAATCGATCCCCCTACCGACATCACTATCGATATCCCTACAGATCTCACTGGCGATCTCACTTTCGCTCTCACTATCGATCTCACTCAATCGTTCTCACTACCAATCTCATTATCGAACACAGGATCGGTCTCACGATCGATTACACTTTCGATCCCACTCAATCGATATCACTACCGATCTCTCGCTCTTGCGATTGATCTCACTATCGATCTCACGATCGATCTCGCTCAATCGATTGCACTACCAATCTCGCTATCGATGTCACCAGTTATCGATCTCACGATGACTACCACTTTTGATCCCACTCCATGGATCCCACTATCGATCGAACCATCGATTTCACGATCGCAAGCATAGCATAGCGTAGTACATGTTAGCACAGAACACCCCGCGCCACGGCACGCGACGGGGCACCGCGGGGCACCGCCGGACGGCCATCGGAACACCATCGGGAACACATCGGGATACCATCATGACACCATCGGCGGCACCACAGGACCATTGCTGGCCAACCCGGAGGACAGCAACTGGTGGTTCGGCTTCGCCCTGGCAACGGCGGGTTCATTCGTTTCGCACGCCCGCGCAGTTTCGCCTCCCCCGCACACGCGACACGAATGTGAATCCGAAACGGAGATTCCAGCGGGGGCGGGGTTTCCGTGTTCTTGCGATCTCACCCCCCCCCAATCTCCGATATGGAAAGAGAGAGAGAGAGGGAGAGAGAGAGAGAGAGAGAAAAACAAAAACAATAATATAGTTAGAATCAGAGAGAACCGAACACTTGATACAGAGAGGCGGAGGAGAGAGAGAGAGAGAGAGAAACAAAAAAAAAGGAGAGAGAGAGAGAGAGAGAAATGAAGAGAGGGAAGGATAACGCGTACATATATATATATATATATATATATATAGAGATATATGTGTACGCATGCATGCATGTATGTAAGTAGCGTCGCACATCTGCTCAGAGGCCCGGCGGGCCGCGACGCCAAGATGCTCACGGCGCCATCGGGCTGCGCCATGTCTTCGCCATCGCCTCCCTCTTGCGCGAGGCCCCTGGCGCGCTGAGGTTGGTTCCCCTGCTTGGGGGCGAGCCGATGCGATTGGTCAGCTACAACCCGCTCTCACTGTGCAGGCGCTTCCCATCGGAGGAGATCAGCCAAGTGCTCGAGCGCTACGACATCGCGGCGCTGCAGGGCACACAGATGAAGTGGAGCGGCGGCGGGGGCGTCTCGAAGCAGACCCCGCCGAACCACGACGCCCTGCACTGGGGGCGGGGTCGAGGCGGGCGCGCCGACATGGCGCGCGGGGTCTCGATCTTTTCAAGGAGGGCTTTAAGGTGCTGAAGCTCCTGTCGCCGCCGCCGGCCCTGCGGGGGCGCGGCGGCGGTGCGCGCCTGCGGCGCGGGGCGCTGGACGCCCCGGCGCTGGCCCTCTACTTCCCTGTGAGAGGCTTGGCGGTCCAGCGGGCGGCGGGGGAAACTCCCTTCACGTGGGCGCAGCGGTGCCTCATGGAGACCCCCGCCTGCCGCGCGCCGCTGCTCTGCGCCGGCCTCAACGACGGGCTTGGCATGGTCAAGCATGAGGCGGGGGTCTGCGTGCCCTTGTCGGAGGCTATAGGAGGGGTCGAGCCCGCGCTGGAGCACGAGTCTGGCGCGGCGTGGAGGCGGCTATGCGAGGGCTGGGGGCTCGCCATTGTCAACGCGTTCTACGAGGGCTAAACTTTGTTCGGGCCACACGGGGGCCAGGTCTAGGCCGGATGCGATCGCGATCCCGCGCGAGCTCATGCAGAGCGCGGGGCCCTGCAAGCCGCTCTACGCGATCGGCGACAGGATGCAGGCCATCCGAGCGAGAGGAGGGAGGGATCGCACGCCGTTGGGGCTGTCGGTGATGATCACGCCTGTGCATCCCGAGCTCCTCCCCAGGGCTGAGAGGGCGCAGTGGGACATGGATGCGCGCGCGCAGGCCATGGAGCGCCACCAGGGCAAGAGGGAGTTCTTGAGGGGGCTGGAGTGCCAGTGCCAGCATCTGGTCCGCCCGCAGCTGGAGGACGAGCTGGGGCCCGACGAGGCGTGGGACGAGCTGGTGGAGACGGTGCGCGAGGTGGGCCTGGCGCACGTCGGCGTCAAGGCGCGCGACACGAGGGAGATGGATGAGGCGACGGCGCAGCGCAAGAAGCTGTTGCAGGAGCGGGCGGCCATTCGTCGTCGGCATGTGGTCGAGGGTGAGGCGGCGACATCGACGGAGGCCGAGGTGGAGAGGTGCGTGCAGGAGCTCAGGGACGCCACCCGCCGCTGCAGCGGCAGCAGCGCAGGCGGCCCCGCGCGGCGCGCTGCGAGGCGCCGGCGGAGGCGGAGAGGGTGGGCGACGCGGCCACGGTCTGGAGGCTGGCCCACTTGCTCGGCGAGAGGGGGAAGGGCACGCGGCGTCGGGCGCACTGCGCACCCCGCCGCCTGGAGCACGCGGCGGCGGCGCGGCGCCAGCTCCTCGCGGGCCCCGGGCGCCCGGGGGGGCACGCGGCGACGGAGCTGGACTCGAGGCCGTACCTGGAGCAGCTCAGGCAGCCGCTGGTCAGGCGCTGCTCGGCGCGGGAGGCTGAGGAGGCGGCGGCGCTGGGCTTGAAGGAGCTGGAGGAGCGCCTGCGCAGGGGGGCGCAGCCTCGTCGCGCAGCGTCGCCGTGGTCGGCGCCTGTGCCAGCGTGGAGGATGTGCTCGGCGCCGAGGTCGGCCCCGGCGCAGGGCGAGGGCATCGGCTACAGGTCGGAGCCCCCGAGCATGGATGCGTTCAGGGAGCGGCTGCTGCACTGCCTGGCCCTCGTCCGCGCGTTCCAGGCTGCCCCTTTGGCGCGGCCCAGGTCTAGGGCGGCGGACATCGGCAGGGTCACCCACGTGATGCGCACCATCGGCAAATGCTTCGCCACGTTGTTGACGACGAGGGCTGAGCAGGAGAAGGCGGCGCCGAATGACTTCGGCTTTGTCCCGGGGCGCTCTCGGGATGGGGCGCTGGCGGTCACCGCGGCGGTGGCCGAGCGGGCGGCGCACTTCGGCCTCGCGGCGATCGCGAGCTTCAAGGACTTGAGCAAGGCGTTCCAGTGCCCGCCCGCGGGCGACATGATGCGGGGCCTGGGGGGCTTGGCGCGCGCGGAGGATCACCCCATTGTGGCGCGCAGGGTCTTCGACTACCACTGTGAGGTCGAGACTGCCGAGGGGTGTTGCGCATGAAGACTAACCAGGGCGTGCTCATCGGCGACTCGATCGGCCCGCCGCTCTTCCTCGAGGTGTTCACACCGGTGGCGACCGAGTGGGCCATCGAGGACTCGGGTCGGCCCGACGCGCAGCTGTTGGAGGCGAAGTCCGTCGTCGCGGGCGCCGCGCTGGACCTCGGCCTCGCGAAGTTTGCGGATGACCTCTGCAAGCGCTTCGTTTCGTGGCGCCACGACACGGTGATCAAGAATCACAAGGCCTCGGACGACCTGCTGGACAGGTTGCTGGAGCCGCGCGGGTTCCAGCAGAACATCTCTAAGCAGTGCGCTATGTGCGCCTTCCGTGGGGTTGGGGCCAGGGCCTGGACGAGGGCCTTCTTCGCGGGCAGGCTCGGCGCGAGGGGCAACTAGTCAACGGTCGCCCGCTACTTGGGCCCGATGCTGCACTGCCAGAGCGGCCCGGCGACGGAGATCAGGGCCCGCGTGGCGGCGGCCACGCGGGGCGTCGCGGACATGGGGCGCTTCTGGAAGGCCGAGGCCTCCGTTGAGGTGGTGCGGCAGGTCTTCCGCTCTAAGGTGCTGGGGGCCCTCCTCTCGGGGACGGCGGCGGTCGTGCCCGCGCAGCCTTTCCTGGCCTCCCTGGGGGGGGGGGGGGGCGCGCTGCGCCTGGGCCGTTCGGCCCTGGGCGCGCGGGTGCTGAGGGGCTTCCTGGAGGAGGAGGGTTACCAGCATAGGGCCATGCCCTCCCAGGTCGTGCGCCAGCTGCTGCAGATGGCGGACATCGAGACCGAGCTGCGGGCGGGGAGGCTCGGGTTCATGAAGTGCATGGTGCGCCACCCTGGGGGCCACGAGATGGAGCTCACGGCGCTATTCGGCCAGCTGCCCTTCGCGCTGCAGCCCGTGCTGGGCGAGGACGGCCGCTCGGGCGAGGGGGCCTCGGCGCTCGCGAGGCTGCTGGTGGGCGACCTGGCGCGGCTCTTGCACGCGTCGGAGCGCGTGGACCTGCTGGAGGTGTGGGGCGATCGCTGCAGGGTGCGCCGCGCGACGAGGTCCTTCAGCTCGACCCTCGTGTGCTCCGGGTCCGCGGATGGGCGGCGCGGTGCCCGCCGTCCGCGGCCGTGCGGCATCGCTGGTGGACACTGCATGGCGACCGTTTTCGCCCTGCACGTGAGCCGCCCGGCCTCATTGACATCGGCGATTTCGAGTTCGCGTGCCAGGAACCCTGCGCTGAGGGCCTGTGCGGGGCCGCCTTCTGCTCGGAGCGAGCTCTGCTGTGGCGCAAAATCAGCTCTCACAAGTATCGGGCGATCGAGCCATCCTTGTGCGCGTCGAATCAGCGTGGGTTCTGCGGGGCGGTGATGACGTCTAGGGCCTCGGCTGCGCAGCACGTCAGGTTCGCTCTTGCTCGAGGGCACTGTCGGGGAGGGCTGGCGTGCGCTGCGCCGAAGTTGTCGGTCCCAGACGATATTCGATGTCCTGTGTGCGGCGAGCTGTCCCCGACGCTGGAGCACCACTACAGCCATTCCCTCTCAGTGCATTTCGCAGGAAGGAGACGTGTTTTGCTGCCGCCGCGGCCCCCGAAGCCTCGTGGCCATGCTGGCCTCGGCGGCTGCGCCAGCCGCGGCCGCGCCGCGGGCGCCAGCCCGGGCTCTGGCGGGCGCGCCAGCCGTGGCCGAGGACGGGGCCCGCGTGGTGGAGGGGGGGCCGCCAGGCGGCCGTCGCGTTCGTCAGCGCCCTGCAGGAGGCCCACGCCGCGGGGGCGAGGAGGACCAGGACGAGGCGGCCCCCCAGCCGCGAGGCAGGGCCAAGGCCGCCGCGAAGCCTCGCGCCCGCCGCCAGCAGCACGAGTTCGAGGAAATGATGGCCTCGATGGCGCGCCTGGTGCTCTCGCACGACCTCCAGATCCGCGGCCTCGAGTCGGCCTGCTACATCGCGTTCAAGGTGCCGATCGACAACGACATGATCAAGAACGCGAAGGACGCGGGCAAGAACTTCAGCAACATGTGCCGCGGCAAGAGCCCCACGCAGCACGGCCTGGGACCGCCGCTGCTTTACCTTGTGGAGTCGGCGGTGCGCCCCCTCGCCAGCGCGGCGGAGGTGACGGGCACCGACCTGGAGGGGCCAGTGAAGGCGCTCCACGCTCAGGTCAGCGACAAGGAGTTCACGATGTCCAGCTTCAAGTATGTCAAGGTCAAGGACATGTGCGACAAGGAGCACACCCGAGTGTGCGTGGCGGTGGGGGTGCCCGAGGTCGCGGCCACGTTCAAGAAGGCCACGATCAAGGTCGGCAGCGAGGATCTGCTGGGCACCGCACCGCCAGGAGGGCTTCATCGGAGCCTTCATGGGTGGTTGGGCCAGCGCTGATGGACGTGATCCGCAGGCTGGTTGATGGGCGCGGCGGGCGGGCCACCGACGGGCGGTTCGTGCCCGCGCTTGCCGAGGCACGCCGTCGGGGCGCCTCGCCTCCGCCCGCCCTTCGGTTGGGGCGCCCGCTCGGCCGCGGGGCTGGGGCAGCGGCGGACGGCGAGGCCGCGCGGGGCGCACCCGCTGCCTCCTCGCGTGAGCGTGCCGCCGACGGCTCAGCGGGGGCTTGGGCCGCTCTTTCTTCTCCCTGGGTCCTGGGCCGTCCTGGGCCCCTGGGTCTCTGGCCCTGGCGCCCCGGTCCCTTGGCCGTCTCTCCTTTCGGCGGGTGCCTTTTCAAGAGACAGCGGCGCCACGGCTGGCGCCCAATCTGTGCTAACAGAATGTATGTAAATATGTATGTATGTGTGTGCATATGTATGTATGCATGTATGTATATATGCATATGAGTGTGTGCCTGTACGCTTGTATGTATACATAGATACGCATGTAATAACCACATCACATAGAGAGTGTGAACTAGAGCACATGTGTACATACACCTATAGATGTATAGATGTACATTTACCTATATAGAGAGGGGATTGGAAAATATCTTGACTGGACGAGACGTATATGGAAGCCGATTGAGGCACCAGCGCAAAAATCATCATCCATTGATCTGGTTTTCTGTGATGTAAGTTAGTGGTTCCACTTGCGCGGCTTGCATGCTTGATATTGCTGAGCCGACATCTCATGCGACACAGCTTGCAAACAAACGATCTACCTGAAGAGAGACGGGAATTGCATTCCAAGAGGGTCCTGGGCTGAGCCGATGTGTCGTTCGACCGCGTACTAGGCGGCAAGATACAACATGTGGTGTGCAGCATGGATAACGGAATGCAGTACTGCACGGTGCGGTGTGCAACGTGAGAAGCACGATGTGAGACTACCCGCAAGCGCACCACGTGACCGCTGCTGTTCCCTGGGAACTGGGCACATTCCGTAAACGTATCACAAGCAACGCCCGGTGGAGCAGGGGCTCCGGACGCCCCCTTGGTACGTCGGGGCGCGGTCGGAGTCGCCTTGTCTGGGCACCCTCGCCCGCCAGCCCGCTTTCCGCCCTGGGGCGTGCGCGGCAGGGTAGGCGGGTGCCTCCGCTTCGATCACATCCCGAGGTATAGCGTCACCCATGCGTCAGACACTGTGGAAGAAAACCCCGTCGGGCGTGAGGCAACAAAAATCATCTACTACGAGTGGGGTCGTAACACACCACAGCGGCACGCCGGCGCCCAACTTGCTGGCACCTGTCCCAGCAATGCACGTAATTTCAGCTGCGTACAAAAAAGCTATGCGTGCGGGAACCCGTCTCTCCCGCCACAGTAGCCAAGGTCCCGTCGAGTGCCTCTCACACAGCCACGATGCTCGCAACTGTATCTTTTGATGCAGGCTCCATGGATCCATAGGAGAAAAAATTATGCATCGTGTGGGAGGAGCGATAGAGATAGAAGTGGGGCGAGGGAGCGGGCGCCATACCATGCGTACGGCAGTGTAGCAAATCTAAGGGGGTTGCGACTTCATCCTTGCCCACCGCCGCCGGGTCTGGCTTCCGGCGCGGAGCCTCGTGCGCCAGCCGGATGCGTTTCTGCACGCTGGCACTTGCGTGGCGGTCCACACCCAGCCGCACCGACAGCGTGAAGATCCGTGGATTGGTCTCGTCATGCGAGTTTTAAGTCGAGCCTGTCCCTCTACAGGGGCAATATTCAAAATAGTCAAAGAAAACAGTCCGGGGACTATTGTTTGATTATTTCTGTGACCATTCTGGAGTATTGCTTGAGTAGTTGTTACTTTTCGTCGACAAGCCCCCTTGTAGGGGGACACGCCCGACTTAATACGAGTGGTACCGGGACTTGCACGTGGCCACCATCATGTCCACGTGAGCATGTGACAGAAGACCGGTGTACCAACACCGCGCTCGTCCAGGACAATGCTGTCCAATGTAGTTATCCGTGCTGCTCTGGTCGACGCCTCCTGGTCCAGCCGTCGATGCTTCTGCTCCCAGGTCTCTCCTTGCGCTTGTGAAGTTCCAACCTACTTTAGCCCAGATCACTAGAAGTACTATCGAGTACCAAGAAAGCACCGTAATTGGAGGGTTTTCACGTTTCGGGCTCTGGCAGGAGATACTCGCTCGATACTGCTTCGACACTTTTCTGGGCGCTCGAACTTATTTCTAGAATGTGGTCCTCAAGGACGATGGGAGCAACATGAGCCTTGGCCGCCCCCGACTCGGACACCCAGCGGGCTCCAAGCCATCCAGGCTCCTCGTCCTCGTCCTCCTCGTCCTCGTCTTCCTCCTCCTCCTCGTCCTCCTCCTCGTCCTCCTCCTCCTCCGTTTCCTCCTCCGTCGTCTCTTCCTCCTCCTCCTCCTCCTCCTCTTCCTCCTCCTCCCCCTCCTCCTCCTCTCGGACCCCCAACGGGCTCCAAGCCATGTTCTCCAGTGGATTCCCGTTGGCATTGCAGAGAGCACGCCACGTGCCGCGAGCGCCTGTCGGCCTCGACCCAGGCTGCGGGCCAGGCTGCACAAAGTCAGGAGGGGGAAAAACGCACAGACACAATGAATCGTCGATTCCCAGGAATCCTAGGAAAATATGGGGAGTGGGGGGGAAGACAAAAACCAAGAAGACATGGGCAGATCTGGGGAGTCCTGCTATTTGTGTCTATTCATTGTGTGTCCCAGGGCCCCTTCACAACGAGGCTCGTCGACGAGCAGTTTGACAGAGCGAAGCCAACAGAGCGTAGCATGGGCGTAGATACGGTCGGTGTCCAGTGCGGCGTGGAAGAGAACATTCTGGAACCAGGATCCACGATAATGCTGGTCGTTCCAAACGCTCCGCCGGGAGTTGTGCAACGTCGCCCAACCTTTGAGATGTCTCATTTCGATGACCGTCTTAACCGTAGGTACTCTCAACCGTCGTCGTAGATCCGCCATCGTAACGCGATCCTCGTGCATCTCTCGGATCTTCTGCCAGCACGTTCCGCGAACCACCCGATTCCCCAAGACGTCGTACGAGCAGAGTTCTTTGGCCGAGAATAGGCGGACTTCGCAACCGAAGTTCCGCGTGTTAAGTACAGTCGTTGTATGAGTTGCCCCCCCAAATAATTTGTCGGATAGCTCCCACTCTGGCATTCGCTTGAAGAGGTTGTAGTTTAGTCTTGTTGAGGCGCGTGGTGGTGTCTGTGCAATAGTCGCCCTCACCCCGGCGCATTGCACCAAGAAAGCGAGCAGGGACGTTTCGCCCATGGTCTGTGCCGTCCATGAGGCGTTCGCATTTGGTCTGGTTCACCTTGAGGCCCCGCTCCAGCAGAACACGTTCCAATAGTCCTTGCGAACGCCGCTGTTTATGAAAGCGGGTGAGAATGTGAGTGTCGTGGGCAAACAACAATGTGAGCAATCGGCGCGCTGTGATTTCGGGAGGCGGCGCTTGCTGGCTTCTGCGCCGGCGATTGTGTAGGGTTTCAGTGGTATCGGCCACGCTGACGCCGAAGCCAGCTTGCGCCGCCTCTTGTTCAAAATGTCGAATGATCTGTGAGTGCAGCAAATTGAACGTAATCGGGCTTGCAGGGTACCCTTCCTTAAGGCCACGGGAGAGCCGGAATGAGGCGGAGTACCCGTTTTTTTTCTCTCCGATGCGAGACAATGCCAGATTCGGTAGCGATTCCAGGAGGTGCAAAGCACGGTGATGAATTCCAAGACGTCACGCACGGTGTTCGGATACGCTGTCTCGATGTCAGCGAAGATGGCCATGAGACGGTCACGCTGGAGACACATTTGCAGCCATCTCCGGAAGGATCGTGAGAATCATGACTGGACCAAAAACCGAACGACGTCGCCGGAAGCCGTATTGATTGCCTAGGAATCGGTCTTCCCGTTCAGCAAATGCAGCCAACCGCTGCGCTATGTTGCGAGCGATCACACGCGCGACCAGTGAGATTATCATGATGCATCGATATTTCGTCACGTCGCTCTGGCTCCTTTACCCTTGAAGAGCATGACGCCGTACACTTCACATGCAAGGTGGCTCCACTAGTCTGGCGGTTGATCCCAAATGTGCTACACGGCAACGCTTAATTCGTAGAGGAGTTTTGGGCCGCTTGCTGTCAAGAGAATATTGATGATCTCGTCAGTGCTGGCTGCACGTCGCTTCATGCCCAGTAGGGCGGTCCGCTCTTCGTCCATAGCCGGACGCCAGCCCAGACGTTCCTGAGTCGGTCGGGGTTGTACGTGGGTGCGCACGTCGATCGGTGCCTCTCTGGGAGTCTCACCAAGTTTGCATACCTGGCCTTTGGCCTTTTCGACTGTGAAGCCCTGTCCGGCCCGTCAGTCGTGGCCCACTGCGTCAGCAAGTCCCATGCATGCCATCGTGGAATTGATGGTTCTGAGATTGCTATGGCCATCGGCCTGTTACAGGACACGTATGCGATCACGTACCCATTTGGCACGTGTTCGGTATTTGAAGAGGACAGAGCCGTCTTGGCAAACCGCATCTCTGCGGGCCCCAGAGCAACAACGGCCTTCTGCCATTCCTCGTCTCATGACGGACCATATCCAGATCACGAGGGAGATAGGGAACACCCACTATCTCATTTCGCCTTCTGCCCACCGTCCGTTCCGCGGCTGTGCGCATGAGGTAGGACAGAGCATCTCATGTACGAGGTTCGTGGCGGTCGTATTCCGTGGCTGGCTCTGTGTGTCCTTGGGACAGCACTCTGGAGTGCAAAGCAAATCTGCTGAATTCGGCCCCGGGCCAGAAACGATGAATTCTGCGTGCTCCTTGTGAGGCAGCTTTGTCGGCCAATTCATTGCTGTGGACATCGGTGTGGCCATGGACCCAATGCAGACTGAGTGGGAGCCCCCCCGAAGCTGTGCTGTACGGTAAGCGTCTTCCAAGACAGCCGCGAGCACCGTGCACCTCCTCATTGCGGTATCTCCTGTCACAGAGCCAGCGGCAAGTGTGGAGTCGCAATGAACGTACACCCGTTGCCCCTCGGTGAGCATTGTCGGTGAAATCTCGTCTGAGCAATACTGCATCGTTCGTAGTAGTCCCGTGTATTCCCCAGTGTTGTTTGCTGATCCTCCGCTTCTTCCCACCAACCCTTCTCCTGGCTACTTGACAAGCTTTGCGGAGCAATAGCCCGAGCGAGCACGACGCCCAACTTGCAATGGGGTTCGGATGTTTCGGATCGTGGGAGTTGTTTGTAGATATGCCATGCCGTGTGAGGCGTAGACCCGGGGAGCGGGTGGGGCTCGTTCTCTTCTGGAGATTGAGCGAACCCCAGGGCTTTCCGAAGGTGGTTTCCGTATTGTCGCCGCGCTTGTTTGGCGCCAGAAGATGGCCCCAACAACCGGTTCGTTTGCAGAGGAATGGGGAGGGCGGTTTCTTTTATTGTTTCAACGGCAAGAATCGTGCAGTGCGCTGCTCTCGCACACGTGTGCCAGACCTTGGATGTAGAGACCGTGACCACTTCGGCACGGTGGTTTTGAAAATGGTATTGTAAGAGTCCTGATGCCCAGGAATCTATTCCTGCCCGCCGAGCTCCCGGCAACGAAGCCGTTTGCATACGAAGCCCCCGATGGCGCGTGCCGTCATGTGCCCCGTTGTGCTACGCGATACATGCTGTCAATGTGTGTCAAACTACACGTGTCACAGTTCGCCCCACCACAGTCGTAGGTGTTTCCAGAAGATTGTTCCTAGCAATATACTGGTTCGCACAGTGATCGACCCCGCACTGCGCGTGCCAATCCCTCGTCCACAATGATGGGCACCCCATTCCTCCCCTACAGACCGCGTCAACTCTCTGACTTGTCTTCTCTGTTCAGCTGTTCCTGCAGCCAGCGCAGACGGCGAGAGATACGTAACACTCACCGCCACAGCATGAGTAGAGAAGCCCAAATACAGAACAATATTGCGCCCACTACATGCCATTTTCTTACACCTTCCCGTCCCCACGCTGTTTGTGCCCACGTTGTCATTTGCACTGCACACTGCTCGATTGCAACCTACATGTACTCATTGAAAACATCTCCCTCATTCACTCACTCAGGGCGGATGATGTCGATGACAGAAGCTCACAAGTTCTGCCCCAACCCCCAACTGCCAGGTGGGAGGGGGGGGTAAAACGAAAGAAAAATCAGGTGAAGCGGCGCAGCATGCCGCAATCACCTCCGGCAAGTCCGTGCCCGCGTCGTCCGACCTTCTCTCATATCCCCTAATCCACCTCGATGGTTGAGCACGTGCTATGGGGAAAAGAGCGGGGCGCTCGGCCAGGGGCGTCGTGGCACCGCCAAGCAAATTCGCCCACGAACAAGCGTCCATCCCTCAACCCCCGCCGCCCCCCAGTGCGGCGTGCTGTGTGATGCATCGCAGTAAGCCCTGTGATCATCCAGGTTTGGTCCCAGAGGACTCAATGAGGTCTCTGAGTTTGTCCTGAGTGGCCAGGCGCGTCCAGTCGAAAGTCTGCACATTCAGGGTACTCACACGTACCGTGTCATGATACACCCGATTCTGTCTATTGGTATGTCGCATGGGACCACGATTTCGCCTGCAAGCTCGGGTAGCCCAGTCTGCGGCAATTGCTGTTTCGGCCGAGGACGAGCCGATGCATCCGCAGCGCCGGAATGAAGCTATGAGCGTCAGTCGTTCCAGCCATCGTCATAACCATGAACAGTCGTCGTCGGCACACTGCTGCACACATCGCACCCACGTGTCGTGTACGTTGTGCGCCTATACCCACATGCATTCAAGCACTGCGTGAGATGACACGGCAAACACGCGCAACTCCGAAACCGTACACACGATGAGCGGGCGCAAAAATCTTTTGCAGCATTTCTGCAAGGTCGGTGCAGTGAGGTATCGATTCAGGCTGGCCCGATCCGATTCGATTCCGATATCCCGACGGACCGATGTGGCCCGATGTTTGCATTGCGTTGATGTGCGTTCTGGCACAGCCGAACGAATTCACATTCGAATCCCTGCCGATGCAGTCCGATCCGGTGTACATTCTGATGCGATCAGGTTTTCCGATTCGGTTTTCTCTGATTTCGGTTAATCGAGAGTGCAAGCAAGACGCTGAAAGAAGGGCCACACTGGATTCTGCAGCGGCCCTGGTTTCCGGGCCGCTCCGCAGATCCAGGTTAGGGAGTTTATTTGTGGGCGAGGCTCACTGTCATAATGCGCTCCTTCGTTCTTTACGTGGCGTGCCCCACGGTAGCACGACGGCTGTATCTTAAGCGAGTTGATTGGGAAGCATCGCGTCCAACATGCACAGCAAACTCAAAGCGCTGGGCCTCCCAGCGCCTTGCCCGAGGCCTTCCCTGACGCTTCCTGCTTGGATATGTTTGGAGTCTCTTGGGGCATGCTGGAAGCATGTTTTGTCGCATACCCTGAATGCAAACCATTTCTTTGCTTCTCTGGGGCATGGGCATGAGGAGCGAGACGTAGACGTACACGTACATGAAGCCACGTGGATTTAAAGAGAGCGCGCCATGCCAGCGCTCGTGACATGAGGGCGGCCTGGCGAATTAGGGTGCATGTTCATGTGTGTTGTCGGACACGTACTGTCTTGATGGTCCCTAGATTGGGACGCTTTGGGCTCACCGTGGACGATTTAAATGCTTGAGGGTTCGCGTATCCCCACCAGCCACCCTCGGTACTCGGTGTTCTTCGAGTCCTGGAACTGCACGCTGCCACTTCGGCCGAGTTCGTTCCCTTGCTCCTCCCGAGGCTTGTGGAATGCGACGTCCTTGCTGTTAGACTACGCTGGCCCTGGAGATGGCCTGGTTGACGGTTGTCTGCAAGTCCTTACGCTAACGCTCCTCTCGCCGCCGGCGGTCACTCCGTGGTCTCTTGCCTCTCGCGGCATCCCATGTGAGTGCATTGGTATGGGTACGTCGAGTCCTATTACAACAACCGTCAGTTCGGCAAGGGGCGGTCGTCTACTACTTGGTATGAGTTTGAGCTGCGGCTTGCATTATGTATTTATATATTGTTTTCCTTGTCCTTCTTCGCTCTTCCGCTCCCCTCGCTCGTTTCGTGTGTTTTTCGTTCGTCACCGTTCCCCGCCGCGTTGTTGCCTTCTCGTTGCCCTTTTCCTCTGCCCCACTTGTGGCTGCTCGGCACGCGTCTTGCTTACGACCGTCTCGTCGGTGCGCGGATGGCCCCGCGTCGCTCGCAATCAAGAAAAATATTCCCCCACCGGCCCATCCACACATGATGCCCAGGCGAGTTGCCTTGATCCGGGAAGTTGGGGATCATGCAGTTGGGGACGCCGTCGGACTGAGTCCCGTGCGGCCCCAGGGGCGAATTTTACGCGCCTTCGCGGACCTGCCGAATTAGGAAAGGCGGGGAAGAAGGACGAGGGAACAGAGGAGGAGGAGGAGGAAGAAAAAGGAAAAGGAGGAGGACTAGGAGGAGGAAGGGGAGGAGGAGGAGGAGGAGGAGGAGGTGGAGGAGGAGGAGGAGGAGGAGGAGGAGGGGGTTGGGGAGTTTGAGGAGGGAGCAGGGAGGGGGAGAAATAGGCGGAGGAGGGCGAGGAGGAAGAGCAAGACGAGGAGGACGAGGAGGAGGAGGAGGAGGAGGAGGACACTGGCGGTTTTCTTGGGGCGTCATCGGGGCTTCCTGGCGGTCCCGGGGGCCTCGTTGCGTACCTCGCGGAGCCTCTTCGGGCCTCCAGGGGGTCTTTTGGGAGCGTCTTGGAGGCCTCTTGGACTCGTCTTGGGGCCGCCTTGGCGCCTCTCCGGGCCTTTGTGGGGCCATCTTGGAGGCCATCGATCAAAGAAGGGGATGGTCGCACTGAGCCTCCCCCTTCAGGATCCCCTGAAAATCGTTTCTTGAACCTCTCTTGGACCCCTCTTGGAGCGTTTTTGGGCGCTCTTGGGGCTGATTTGGGGCTCTCTTCGGCCTCTCTTGGGGCACGTTTCGGCTATCCTGGAGCCATTTTGAGGCCTCGGATGGCCATCGGAAGCGAAAAGGCGAGAAATAATAACACACTGATGTCCCATAGGTTTTGGAAGGATTGTGGCTTCTTGGTGGCCTCATGGAACCGTCTTGGAGCGTTATCGGGGCCTCTTGGAGCATCTTGGGAGCCGACTTGAGGCATCTTGTTTATCTTGAGCCATCTTGGCCGAAAAGAACCCCGCCGTCCGGGTCCAGGGGAGGGGGCAGGGGGGAGGGGTAAATCCTTCACCGAAAGGGAAGAAGGGGGTTGCGCCCAGATGGCTGGTGGGATTAAGCGAGGACGCGACACATAGTTTTTCTGAGCTCAAGAAGTGTAATTCAAGACATGCCCACGACGAGTGAGTCTCCCTAAACCACCTACGCCCAGAGAGTTGGTGGGATTCGACGGGGACGCGACACGTACCTTTTTGAGCTCAAGTAGTGCCTTCCTGTCGGGCGCGTACCGTACCTTTCGCGCTTCTTGACCAGACTGCGAGAGGCATGTCCACGATAAGCATGCCTTGGCAGCCAGCTCTGCGCCAACGCGCGGCAGAGCACTCCTGGACTGCTGCGTCCAAGAGCACGGCCACGTGCGACGAGCATGGCGCCGGTTTCGGATCTCACTTATGCCGCGAGTGGAGAGACGACACGGGCCAGACGTATCACATCAGATGCAGGACTACAGGAGCACGACGTGTGCTGGTCGGCACGCCACATCGCCCAGACGCAACCAAACGTTGGACGTGCACTTTTAGGACAGAGGATGGTTGTCCTAAGACGTTCCTTCTGACGCCTGACGAGCCTTCTGGCAAGATGTGGTGGGGATTCGGGAAGTCGCTCTACTGCGTGATCAGCGAAGTGGCCCACAGCGGCCTCCTGAGATGGTACCGGCCTGGCGCCAGGATCGCATCCTCCGCGTGGAGGGCGAATCCGGTCGAAGAGAAGCGCACAGGATGCGATCGACCAGTGCCCATCAGCTCGTCAGTGGGCCCTCGGTCCCTCGCCAGATCAGGCCGAACAGTGAAGCTGGAGGGTCGGCCTCAGCGTCGGCCGAAGGAGGTCAGCACGAGGCCATGCGATGAGCCGTGCGATGAGCCGTGCGAGAGGCTGGCTGGCAAGGCGGCCGAGAGCAGCAGCGGCGACGGCGAGAAGCGGGCGGCCGAGGACGAGGCGCTCGAAGCGGCACCCGCGGGTGCGCCCCTGGCGAGGCGGTGGCTCGAGCGGCGAAGGCGAGCAGAAGCGGCAGCCGTGGCTGCGCCTCCCGGGCCCGCTGACACTGACTGCTCTCGGGAGCACGGCCCCGTCGATGAGCCACGCTCGCGGGCGGAGCTGAGCGAGAAAGCGGCGGCCAAGGGCGAGGCGTTCGAAGCAGGAGATGCATTCTTCAGCTCCGCTGGAACTGCCTGCTCTGAGGAGCGCGGCCCCGTCGATGCGCCATGTTCGCGGGTGGAGCTTACCGCGGCGTTGAGGCGTATGTTCGAGCCGCTGGCGAGCACCGGGGGGTACCTCGAGGAGGAGCGCATCCAGGCCTCGCAGGCGCCGCGGAGCCCGCCCGCTGTCGACGCCAAGCAGCGGGTGTATCCCAGCTCGTGTTGCGGATCGGGCGGCAGCAGCACGGAGCAAGGCAACCCGCTGCCAGTGGAGCCCGCGCCCCCGGCCGAGGTGATCCGAACGAGTGGGGCCATCCTCGAGCTTCCATGGGGCTTTTGGCCCCCGCCTGGCCTCGCGGTGCCCCCGGGCATGCCGCCGTGGGTGCGGCGTGGACCAGGCGCCGCCCCGGTGGACGAGACCCACGCAAGCTCCGACTCCTCGTGCACCGACGAGGCTGCTGAGCCCCCTGGGCCGGCGGGCTGGCAGGAACCCGCGCAGGCGGCGCCAGCGGGCGGCACCAGGGAGTACCTCGAGGAGGAACGCACCCAGGCCGCGCAGGAGCCCGTTTCTTTATTGTTTGGGGCATGACGGGCATCATGGCCCCCGCTCCCCCCCCCCTAATGACGTAACGTTCCCCCCCCCAGTGCGCTCCGGGCACTGCCGCCGTGCGCATTGGGATCCGCGTAGGTGTCCGCGTAGGAGTCCGCATAGGTGTCTGGTCCGCAAAAGTCGTCGTCGTCGTCGTCGTCGTCGTCGTCGTCGTCGTCGTCGTCGTCGTCGTCGTCGTCGTCGTCGTCGTCCGTCGTCGTCGCTCGTGGTTCTTCGCTCGTCGCTCATTGTCGTCGTGCGCGCGGACGCGGCTGGAACCCGTTTTTTTAGTCCGGGCCGATGACGGCAATCATTTGGGGGGGAGGGGGTCGATGACGTCACGTTTCGCGCCAGCGGCGTGTGGGAATGCTTAGGAATGACGGAAGACGGGTAGCACGAACATGTAGGCGGCGATATGCACCACAATGCCTGTGTACATCACAGCGCCCGCGTGCACCGCAGCGCCTGTGTACACCAAACCGCCGATGTACACCACAGCAGCCGCGTGCAACACAGCGGCAGTTTGTGCCACCGTGCCTGCGGGCACAGCAGCTCCTGCGTACACCACAGCGCCTCCGTACCCCACATCAGCCGTGCGCAACGCGACACCAGTGTACACCACTATGCCTGCGTGCATTGCAGTGCCTGTGTACGCCACGGCGCCTGTGTGCACCACATCAACCGTGTGCAACACAGAACCATTGTTGTGTATAGAAGTTCAGAAGGGATCCCTGCGACAAAATGGAGCGCGCTTGGATTCCAGAGAAAACAATGGGAAACAAATCCTCATGGACAAAGGAACGCCGCTGGAATCTGCGAGTCCCCCCGAGTCTGCCCGCATCACCCTAACTCTCATTTGCGTCCAGGAGGCTCCAGCTAAACTGGCCGTCCGAAAACCAAGTGGACCGATTCAATCGACCATTCTGCGGTGCACGCTGAGATGCGCACGTGCGTTGCAACGCCAAGCCGCACGACAGGGGGTAAGAAGGAGGAAATGGAGGAGGAGGAGGAAGAGGAGGTGGAGGAGGTGGGGGGGAGGAAAAATGCCGTATTCGATTATCAGAACTTTCCTGGCGTGGC
The DNA here is from genome assembly GCA_963575745.1 of Prorocentrum cordatum. Classification (NCBI taxonomy): domain Eukaryota; class Dinophyceae; order Prorocentrales; family Prorocentraceae; genus Prorocentrum; species Prorocentrum cordatum. The sequence continues at coordinate 268,302 of CAUYUJ010006225.1, read as the reverse complement.
GCTTAGTTGTCCGCAGCAGATCCTGGCGTACATGTTTTTTTCTACCTGTCCTGTGCACGCAGGCATTGTGGTGTACACCAGCGCTGCTTTGCACGCGGATGCTGTGGTGTAGACAGGCGCCGTGGCCTGCACAGGCGCTGCGGTGCACGCAAGCACTGTGGTGTACACAGGCGTTGTGTTGCACATGGCTGCTGCGGTGTATGTACACCGGCGCTGTAGTGCTCCCAAGTATTGTGGTATACGCGGGCGGTGCATTGCACACGGCTGTTGCGGTGTACGCGGGCGCTGTGGTGCACACGCGCGGCGTGGTGCATGCGAGCGCTTTGGTGCACACAGGCGCAATGGGCAGATCGCCACTTACATGCTGCTCGCGTCGTCGTCGTCGCTCGTCGCTCCTCGCTCGTCGCGTCGTGCGCGCGGGCGCGGCTGTGGTGCCGGAGCCACTCGGCGAGGGGGGCGTCACGTCATACCCCCCCCCGCCCCCCCCCCCATGACGCCTGTCATCGCCGAACATAAAGAAACGCGCTCCAGGAGCTGCGGAACCCGCCCGCTGTCGACGCCAGGCAGCAGGGGTATCCCAGCTTGTGTTGCGGATCGGACGGCACCAGCACGGAGGAAGGCAGCCCGCTGTCAGTGGAAGCTTGGGCGCGGGCCGAAGTGATCCGGACGAACGGGGCCATCCTCGAGCTTCCAGAGGGCTTTTGGCCCCCGCCTGGCCTCGCGGCGTCCCCGGGCATGTTGCCGTGGGTGCGGCGTGGACCAGGCGCCGCCCCGGTGGATGAGCCCCGCGCAGGCTCCGACTCCTCGTGCACCGACGAAGCTGCTGAGCCCCCTGGGCCGGCGGGCTGGCAGGAGCCCGCATTGGCGGCGCCAGCGGGCGGCACCAGGGGGTACCTCGAGGAGGAGCGCATCCAAGCCGCGCAGGAGCCGCGGAGCCCGCCCGCTGTCGACGCCAGGCAGCAGGGGTATCCCAGCTTGTGCTGCGGATCGGACGGCAGCAGCGAGGAGGAAGGCAGCCCGCTGTCAGTGGAAGCCTGGGCGCGGGCCGAAGTGATCCGGACGAACGGGGCCATCCTCGAGCTTCCAGAGGGCTTTTGGCCCCCGCCTTGCCTCGCGGCGTCCCCGGGCATGCTGCCGTGGGTGCGGCGTGGACCAGGCGCCGCCCCGGTGGACGAGCCCCGCGCAGGCTCCGACTCCCCGTGCACCGACGAGGCTGCTGAGCCCCCTGGGCTGGCGGGCTGGCAGGAGCCCGCACAGGCGGCGCCAGCGGGCGGCAAGGCAGGGGAGCCGCAGGGGAAGGTGCAAGAACTTACCGACGATGCCCTTGGTGCCCTTCTGCGGCTCTGGAGCCAAAGCGAGGCAAACGGGCAGAGGGGCCTGGCGGCGACACTGATCGCGCAGCCGTTCCAGCTCCAGGTCGAGGGTGTCGTCATTGGCCGCAAGGCGCCGCACGCTCCAGAGCAGGCTCGACTGCACGCAAGAGCGACCCCTCTGCGAGAGCGACCCTCGGTGCGCGGCTTCCGGGGGGCGCGGAGGGGGGGGGGGGGCACGCACTCAGGCCGCTGCTGCCGCGTCGCGGGCGACGATCGGCGAGGCGGGCTTCGGGCTGGGGGCCCTGAGGGACGGGGCCGCAATCTCAGAAAGGGATCTCAGGCTGGATCCACATTGGTTGAGGCACCTCGTCCCTCGGGCCCCGTCCCTCGGGGCCTCATGTATCGAGCCGCCCCAAGGGCCACCGTTGCGCCGGGTCGTTCCTGCGTGTGTCCGACAGGCCTCTGTTGCCGAGGCTTTAGGGGCGTCCAGGCCCGCGGCTGCGGCGAAGGGCCGCGCGGCGCTGGCGCTGGGCCCGGGAGGAGCATATTTTTGTTGAGATTCTGGCAAGCTGGTTTGCCTGGCATGTTGCCCCACCCTCCCTCCCCACCTCTCTTCCATTGACCTTCACCTTCCAAACCTTCCGCGCAGCAGGTGCCTTCCGGAGCGGCCGCGGCGACCGCCGAGACCGCCGATGCGGCCGCCAATGCGGCCGTGCTGGCGGCGGCCGCTGCGCGGCATCTACCGTCTGGAAGGTGAGGGAGGTGGAGGTCGAGGGTTTTTTTTCCTCCTACCCACCCTCCCCTATCCCCCTCCCCTTCCCGCCCTCCCCTTCCCACCCTCCCCTTCCCCCCTTCCCACCTTTCCTTCCTCCCCTTGTCCCCCTCCACAGTTACATAATATGAATACTAGTCCCCTCTCTCCCCGAATGACGTCCGGAAGATATCTGGCCCGCAGTTGTTCCCTCCCTTCTTCGAGGGCCAAAACAGCAGGTTTCAATAACTTTGCTTGACATATTCTGGCAACTTTGGTGTGTACGAAGGAGTCCCTGAGGAAACAGGGATATCGTTCGTGACAGCGTCGGCCTGCCCCGTGTGGTTGGTTGTGGCAGGTCCTGAAGAGGATGACCAACCACACGCCGAAACGCTGAGGGCGAACTGGACCAGGGGTGCCCGAATAGTTGGGCATATTCAGTCCGAGACCAAAGGAGGATCCCAATACCAAGATAATGCCGAGTATATTTCAGTTGTGTTGACATGTAGTTGTTTTAAGAATCCTTCGATTCAGAGTTGACATGATGTTGCACTTGTTGTGATATGACAGGCAAATTACGGGTCATCAGCCGAAGCTTTCCAGGAGCTCGTCTTCGGCGGCGCAGCCTTTTTCCCATCAGCCAGAGAGATTCCAGCATGCTTGCGCGTGTTGCAGAGAGATTCCGGCATGCCTGCTGTGAAGTCGGTTCCGCCGTCCTGTGTTCCAGTCAGTGCTCTGGTCACGGGGGCGGGGGGTCAGACATTTAAGGAAGAAGGCGGCACCTGCGGCCAGTCCGCCAGGTGCCGACGGTGTCACGAAAGAGGGGGCAGTTGTTCCTTCCCTTCTTGAAAGGCCACAACAGCAGGTTCCAATAACTTTGCTTGACATATTCTGGCAACTTCGGCGTGTACGAAGGAGTCCCAGAGGAAACAGGGATGTCGTTCGTGACAGCGTCGGCCTGCCCCGTGTGGTTGGTTGTGGCAGGTCTTGAACAGGATGGCCAACCACACGCCGAAACGCTGAGGGCGAACTGGACCAGGGGTGCCCGAATAGTTGGGCATATTCAGTCCGAGACCAAAGGAGGATCCCAATACCAAGATAATGCCGAGTATGTTTCACTTGTGTTGACATGTAGTTGCTTTAAGAATCCTTCCATTCAGAGTTGGCATGATGTTTGCACGTGTTGCGATATGACAGGCAAATTACGCCCGCCCCCTCGAATTTTTTACAGCATTCCTTGGAATTGGGTTCTCGCTTGGTTGTTTTTTGTTCTAACTGTTGTTCCCTGCAGCGCTGGCCTCATTTTCGGGCTTCCACTCGTTCCGAACCGCGTTCCCTCTGCAGCGCTGGCATCATTTCTGCGCTTCCGCTCGTTCCGACTTGCGCTCCCTTTGCAGCGCTGGCTTCATTCCCTGGTTTCCATAATGTGTTCTGACAATCCGATTTCTCTCGGTCCTTCAAAATGTTGTTCCCGATGCAGCGGTGGTTCGTTTCTGCGTTCCTGGTTGTTCCAAAACGCGCTCCCGCTGTAGGGCGGACGTTTTCGGTCTTTCCAAGTGGCCCCAAATCTACAAAAGAACTTCCAGAAAAGCCATCGCAAGTGATTACACATCCGATGCCGATTCGTTGAGTAGTTGGGCCGCAGGATGTGTCAAGCGGGAGCCCCGTTTTTTGTTTTCCGAAGACAACGTTGCAAGCATAGCCAGCGGGTGCTCTCCATCAGCCCCGCCTTGTGGGGAGCTGTTCGGGGACCCCATGGAGCCGGGACCCCAGATTGGCCCAGACCTTCCGATGATATCCAATCACCCTCCAAGGAACCTGGCGCCCTGCCGTGACATGCTGTGCGGTGATTTGTTTTGCGCCGCTGTGCGATACCATGTTTTGCGTTGCAACGCTTTGTGGTGCAATGTTTCACTACGCAATGCCACGCCATGCAATGACATTATACGCCCCGCCGTGCTCTTCTACGCCATGCCATGCCGTGCCCTACGATGCATCGCGCAACCTCTCGCGACCATTCGACATCCGACTGTGCGAATAGAGTGGGGATCTAATATACACCATGGTGAAGGATGGGAGAGAGGGGTAAGACGTCAAATATGGCGCGAGCGCACCGGGCTTGCCTTCTCCCTTCCCCCATACCCCTCCACAGTTATCCATTATGAATACTTCACTCCTCTCCCCCCCCCCAAGATGACAAAACCGTAGCCCGCCCCCCTCCGCGTCCTGTCTCGCTGGCGCGCAGGATTTCAAGCGCTGCTACCCCTTATGGTGTCATACGTATCCGATTGTCTCGGGTATTTCGTGATGGTGCTCCCGCTGCAGCGTGGGCTTTGTTCGGATCGGCGCTTTGCTCCCGTCGTTCTGAATGGCGCTCTCGTCCCCGAGCGGGCGCCTTGTCTGGATCCGAGTCTAGCTTCATTGTTGTCCCCCTGATTTCCTCTCCTCCGCCTTCCCCTGGTCCTCCTGTTCCCCCCGCTCCTTCCACTCCCGTGCCTGCTGCTGTCTGTCTCGCCCCAGCGAGGGCCATGTTTCTAAATCAGAGTTTTTCTTCATTGTGGCCGCCCCCATCATTTCCCCTCCTCCGCCTCCCCCTGGTCTCATGTCCTTCCTGTGTTGCCGCTTTTGGTATTGTTGCTGCTGCTGCTGATGCTGCTGTTCGTCCTCATCCGTCCCCTCACGTTCATCCTCCTGCTCACATTCCTCCTCTGTTTCCTCTTCCTCCTCCTGTGCACGCAGCTTCTTATTTTTTGCTGCGATTGCGTATTCCACGAAGTGGTCTTTCTGTGGCAGTCGCAGGTCGGCTATGACACGCGTCCGCGGATCATGGAACATCAGCGCCATGGGAGAGGATTGGCGGGAGAGAACGGACGTCAAATGAAGCGCGACTGCACCTTCCCCCAACCATGTCCCCCTTCCCCCCCTCCCCCTCCTCCTCCTCCTCCTCCTCCTCCTCCTCCTCCTCTTCCTCCCTCCTCCTCCTCCTCCTCCTCCTCCTCCTCCTCCTCCTCCTCCTCCTCCTCCTCCTCCTCCTCCTCCTCCTCCGCCTCCTCCTCCTCCTCCTCCTCCTCCTCCTCCTCCTCCTCCTCCTCCTCCTCCTCCTCCTCCTCCTCCTCCTCCTCCTCCTCCTCCTCCTCCTCCTCCTCCTCCCCCTCCCACCGTAGCCAATCTGGCTCAAGATGCCAGGTTCCCGCGGGGATCGCACGGATACCGCTAGTCCGCGGCAGGCAAGAGTCTTTGTGCTCTGGCAGTCAAGCGCCACTCCTCCTGTTTCGCGCGCGCGATGGGGCACGGCGGCGCGGGACAGGGGCGTGGAGGAGGACGCCCAGACGGACCCGTGGGATGGGTCTGCCAGACGCGCGGCTACTACAACTTCGCCGAGCGCAGGTGCTGCCGCTTTGGGCGCCAGGGAGGCAAGCCGTCGCAGAGAGTCCTGGGCAGCTTCTTCCCGCAGGTGGTTTCGGGTGGTGCCGGTGCTCTTGGCGCTGGCGGTGGCGGGCGTGGCGGGCGTGCCGCAGCTGGCGCGCCTGCGACCCCTGCGCCGTGGTGGCGAGGTGACGAGGGCGGCGACGGAAGTGAGCGTGCTGCGGGGGTGGTGCTCAGCGACGACGAGCGTCGCGAGCTCTTCAACATGTCGGACGTGCAGTTCGCCATCGCGGCCAAGTTCTTCAGCGCGAAGGTCAGGAACGAGCTCCAGCAGGCCAGGCGCCTGGTGCGTGAGGGGCTGGGCGACGACCTGTCCAGGGACAAGGCCGTCAAGGCGGCCCAGCTGCTGGCGGATGAGAAGGCGCAGAAGGTCAAGCGGACGGAGCACTTGCTGGAGCAGGCCAAGGCGAAGGCGCGGGCGGCCATCAACGAGACGGCGGACCTCACGGAGAAGCTGGCGCAGCTGCGGCAGGAGCTGGTTGAGGCAGCCGCCAAGGCGCGTGAGGCGCTGGCGGCTCAGGGTACCAGGCTGGCGGAGGCCGCGGTGGCAGCTGAGGCGGCTGCTGCAGCGCCTGCCGCCCCTGCACCCCTCCAGGAGGTCAAGGCGGTGCTCGCGGGCTGGGCCAAGTCCAGCGGAGTGGCGGCAAGCCCAGGGCTCAGCGATGAGCTCGTCAAGCTGTCGGAGGCGGTCGAGAGGCTGTTCGAGTGGAAGAGCAAGGCCGCAGGAGATGGGTCTGGAGAGCCAGGCCCAGCGCAGCCACCAGCCGCTGCAGCTGCGAGGGCAGGGGCTGCGGCGAGGCCGTCTGCTGGGGCTGTGCCTCAGCCTCAGCAGCCCTCCCCGGAGGTGCAGCAGGCCTGGAAGGATTTTGAGGGGCAGTTCGAGGACCCTGAGAAGAGGGAGGCGGCAGAGGCCCTCATCAACGAGGCCACGAATATGCGCACGGGGGACGAAGAGATGGACGCAGAGTCCTAGCAAGGGGCTTGGCGTCTGGCGCATCTGCACCGTCAGTGTCAACAAGTTCAGCAGCCTGGGCAAGTGCTTGATGGTGCAGGAGGTGCAGGACTGCGACGCCATCCTGGCGCAGGCGACCAGGCTGCTGGAGGGACGGAGTGGAGATGTTGAGGCTGAGCTCCGTAGCCGAGGATGGCGGGCGAGGAGTTCGCCAGCAGTGCGAGCTGAGTCAGGAGGGCTCAGCGCAGGAGGGCTCATCACCATGGCGCGGCGCTGCCATGGGATGGCGGAGGTCCAGGATCACCAGGCTGCGGTGGTCGTGGACGGCAGGGTTCATGTGCATTGGGTGTCGGGCGTGTGCGACGGTGGCTTTCTCCTCGTCAACCTGTACCTGGAGGCGGGGGCGGGCCTCAACCTCAGCAACTCGTCGAGTCTCAAGCGGTTAGCGAGGAGGCCCCGACAGTGCCGCAGAGAGTACGTGATCGGTGGAGATTGGAACCTCAGCGAGGAGGAGCTCCAAGCTGGCGGGGTGCTGGCTATGTTCGATGGGTGGGTGATCAGACCTGCTGGGCCCACCTGTATGGCGTCTGGGCGGGTCATCGATTACTTCCTGGCGTCACGCGGCCTGCTCGCGCGGGGGGCCCAGGCAGTGGCGGGCTCGCCCGTGTGCCCGCACGCGCCAGTCATCGTCGAGATCGCCAAGCAGGGCGTGGAGGGCGCCATGCGCGTGGTGCAGGGGCCTCGGGCCTTCCCTGAGGTCAGGCCGCACGGCTGCTGCACGAAGGACCACCGCGGCAAATGGCTGCGGGCGAGGAGGCGAGTGAGGGGGCAGCTGGGGCCAGTCCTAGCCGCCGCAGCGTGCAAGCAGGAGAGGCCGCCAGAGGGTGGCGCCGAGGCTGGAGGTAGCCCGAGAGAGAAGGGAAGGTGGTGGCCCCGAGGCGCTGCCGCTGGCATTCTCGAACAACCGCGTGAGACGGAGGAGGCCCGCATGAGGTCGTGCGCAGAGGGGAGGTGGTGGCCCCGAGGCGCTGCCGCTGGCATCCTCGAACAAAAAACCACAGGAGGCTGGGGCGCACGCTGGCCGCGCAGAGGTTGCACCCATGCTGGTCGCCGCCGTGGACCGGCAGGTGAGCCCGCGGGAAGGCGGCGCCGGGGCCGACTCGAGGCCAAGCGATGTGGGAAGGTGGTGGGTGGCCCCGAAGCGCCGCCGACGGCATCCTCGAAAACAAACGCGAGGGGCAGACAGGCTTGGTGAGACTGGCCAGCAGCAGTGCGCAATGGGAAGGGGGTGGCCCCGAGGCGCTGCCGGCGGCATCCTCGAAAATACCACAGGAGGACCTGCAGCGGGCGAGGTGGGGCCCCCTCAGCAGCGCGCTGCCACCTCCGCCAGTGTTGGCCGCCGAGGTTTCAGGAGGCAGCTTGAGCAAGTGCTGTGCAGCACGGAGCGGCCTGGCACGACGCGCTGCAGGTCTGCGGGATGCAGCGCGGGCTGAAGGAGGTCGTGGAGGTGGCGGCGCAGGAGGGGCAAGGAGGCTGCCCTGGCTCACCCCCCTATGCTGGGACTGGCAGTACGCATCCGAGCCAGGCGCCGCATGGAATCGCGGGTAGTCCCTTTCAGGTTGAATCGGCTGAAGGAGCGTGCGCGAGGCCCCCCAGCCACTGGTGAGAGGCGCCCGCCCCCCTTCCGAGGCGGCACGTGGAGGCGGTGGAGGAGAAGCAGGGCGGAGGGGCAGGCGCTGTCGAGCGTGATGACGCAGACGTGAAGGGCGCCCTCACCTCTGCCATCGCCACCTTCCTGGAGTGCGCAGAGGAGGGGTGGCTGGATGTGTGCCAGCTGGAGGAGCAGAGGGCCAGGTACGCGGGCAGGGCGCAGGGGTTCTCCACCAAGACGGCGCGGCGCAGCGGGATCCAGGAGCCGCGGGCGCCGAGGCGCACGCCCGAGGCGGCGTGGATGGCGAGGGCGGCCAGCAGTCTAGTGGCCGCCGTGAGGGCCCAGGCGCCTCGAGGTAGGATTGACGCGCTCGACTTCCTGCCCAAGCTGGCGGCGCTGGCGCCTCAGGGGGTCAGGCAGTGGCAAGAGCAGGCCGAGGTTGAGGGGCGGGACGTCAACGGCAGCGGACAAGGAGGCTGCCACACCAGCACGGAGGCGGGCAGGTGGCTGCGGGTGCTGCAGCACGCAGGGCTCGCACGCTGGGACCCCGTGGCCCTGGTGCCCTTGGCCAGGCTGGTCAAGCGGCACGCTTACCAGCTGGCCAAGCGGGGCATCGATGAGCGCGGCAGGCGGTTTGATGAGCGGGTCGACAAGCAGCTGAAGGGAGGAGCAGGCGGGCTGCATGCGGTCACTCGGGTGGCCGCGGGTTGGCGGGGCAGCGACTGCAGTTCTTCTGCAGGGCCCAGCAGTCTATGCCAGAAGCTGCACGCCCTCGAGCTTGAGCGGGGCAAGCTCCGGCGAGCGCAGTGCGCCCATGAGGGCCTGGCGTGGCCAGACGACCTGGGCGAGAGGCCCGGCAGGCCATCGGTCGAGGAGATGAGGGCGGTGCCGCGGACGTTCAGGTCGGGCACCGCGGCGGGCTTGAGGCGGTCAAGCCGCGACAGCTACTGGAGCTCAGCGACGAGGGCCTCGAGGCGCTCATCGTCGTCGCGATGGCGGTCGAGCAGTCGGCGGAGCGGCCGCAAATGCACAACAAAATCGTGTTCCTGGCCAAGAGGCTGGAAAGAGCGAGGCCAGTGGCCACCGCCCACGTCCTCGCGAGGATTCAGACGAGGTTGCGCTGGCCAGCGGCAGTTGAGTGGGAGCGCAGGAACGATCGGCCGTACTTCTGGGCGCCCAGAGGGAAAGGATGCGAGAGGGCGGTCTGGCAGCAGGCGGTGGAGTGCGAGTGGGCCTCGGCCAAGGGGCGCGAAGCGGGCGACGCCTCCAGCTGGGTAGCCGCGCTCGTGTTCCTGGACCTGCTCAAGGCGCACGAGCAGGTGCAGCACGGGCACCTCGCGCGCGCTGCGAGGAGGACAGGGTTTCCCTTGTGGCAGCTCAAGCTGCAGATCAGCCCTTATAGGTCGGCCAGGTGGCTGGCGCGCGACGAGGCCGTCAGCAACGCCATCAATACGGAGCAGGCTGTGTTGCCAGGGGATGGGCTGGCGATATTCATGCTCAAGATGTTGTTGCTGGAGCCGCTGGACAGGCTGCAGGCGCTGGTACCTTCGGTGGCCCTCTCGGTGGTGGTGGTTGGCATCATCATAAGGAGGGTTGGCGGCCTGCAGCGCGTCGTCGGGGACATCGCGACAGCGGCCAGGCATCTCAAGGCCCTGCTCGGCGAGGTGGACTTGGCGGTCGCCATCAAGAAGCCCAGGGCGCTCGCCAACGTCCCCGAGGCGAGACAGGAGCTGGAGAGGAGGCTGCGCAAGCCGCTAGGGGTGCTGGCTGCGAGGCAGGAGCGCAACCTCGGGGTCGACTTCAGCGGGGGCAAGAGGCTGGGGCGCGCGGTGCGTGCGGGACGCTTACAGCAGGCTGGGCAGAAGCTGAGGAAGTTCAAGGTGCTCAAAATGGCGAAGGCCAAGAGGGTCGCCACGAGGGGGGTGGTGAAGACGGGGCTGCGCCCGAGCATCGGCTACGGCACGGCGATTACGGGGTGTGCGATGGGCGAGCTGGACCGCGCCAGGGCGATGACGTTCGTGGCGGTGTCCAACACCACGGCGAGCAAGAGCAGGTCTCTGGGGCTACTGCTCCAGCCTGGGCTCGACCCGATCATCGACGCGACCTGCGTGCCCGTGATGATGCTGCTGCGGGCGCCGTTCCATATGATTGCCCGCTGCCTGCAGGACAAGGGGGCCACCACCTGGGCCCGCGTGCAGGGGCCGTGCGCGGCGACGGCGATGTCGCTGCGGGGGATCGGCTGGGAGGTAGCAGCGGCCAACAGCTGAGTCATGGACGACGGCGCCACCATCGAGCCCTTCGACGTCGCGCCGCGGGTCGTGCTCAAGCTGGCCATGCGAGGGATACAGCGGCGGCAGTGGAGGCAGGTCAGCAAAGACCCAGGGCGTGGCCATCTGGCAGGAGGAGGAGAGCTGGAGCCGCTGGCGAGGCGAACCACCACAGGTAGAGTGCGCTGCCCAGAAGGTCTGCTGGGAGGAGGAGCTGGCAAGGTCAAGGCGCGGCTCGCGCAGCGCGAGATGGCGCACCTGCGGTCCCTCATCGTGAACGGGCAGTGGACGCAGGCACGGAAGGCGGAAAAAGGGCTGGCAAGCAGTGCTGCTTGTCTCAGGTGCGGGATGGAGGGCGCCCTGTTGCACAGGCACTGCGACTGTGCAAGTTGGCAAGGGGCGCTGGCCATGCCCCCCGACCCGGCAGACCTCAGGAGGAGGTGGCAGGATCCTGGTGTCCAGCTGCTGCTGGAGAGGTGCCTGTGGCCAGTGCCGAGAGGGCTTCGCACGCCGCAGGCCAGCGACTTGGCATGCCGGAAGGGTTGCCACGAGGGAGGGGTTCTGCCAGCTGGCGAGCTCTTCCTGGACGGCTCGGTGTTCGAGGCGGACTGCGGCGAGTTCACGTCGGCGGGCTGGAGTGTGGTCGCGCTGCTCGAGGACGGGGACAACTACAGAGCGCCGATCGCTGGCCAGGTGGTTGGCCCGTACGTCGACATCAACGGCAGCGAGCACACGGCGGTGGTCATGGCGCTGAGGTACGGCAACGGCGACACCGTGGTGGTCGTGGACTCGAAGTTCGTGTTCGACGGCTTCTATTAGGTGGGTCGCGAGCGCACGACGGCCAGCGGGCACTCCTGGGCGCACCTGTGGAGGCAAGCGTGGGCTCTGCTGGATGAGCGCTGGGGTCTGGGAAGCGAGGTGCACATGCGGTGGGTGCCCAGCCACTGCGCGAGGAAGCAGGTGGAGGCTGGGGAGGTGTCGCACCGTGACTGGCACGGCAATCGTCTGGCTGACCGCGCGGCCAAGGCGGCTGCAGCGGCGGGGCGCTTGCCTGGCCGTGAGCGCCAGCAGCTTGCTCAGAGCCGAGGTCTCGTCGACAGGGTCGCCACGCGGTGCTCGGCGGCGGGCGCCTGGCTCGACGGCGGCGACACCGCGCGCGGCAAGGTGAAGCAGCAGCGGGCTCTTCCTGATCGGCGCGCGGCAGCCGCGCAGGTGGCCTGCGCCTGGCGCGGGAAGCTTGGGCAGCCCAGGTGGCGCGAGGTCTGCAGGTGGGAGGAGAGAGCAGGCGAATGCCCAGGCTCCATCGTGGCGGACGCGGCGAAGGCCAACAGGAGGCTGAGGCAGCAGGGGCTCGCCGCCCACGACCTGGCGGTCCTCCGCCCTGTCGTGGGCGAGCAGCTGGAGCGCAGGATGCCGCTGGTCGCCTGCCGCCTCTGCGGGCTCGCGGGCGCCGCCAGGGCCTGCGGCTTCAGCGGCAAGCGCAAGCTGCCGCCATCCGCAGCTGGCAGCGCGGCGGTGGCCAAGCTGAAGCGGGGGCTCGCCCCCCGCACGGCGAGTGCGGCGCCGATCGTCATCGCGTTCCTCGACGACCAGAGCGGGGAGCTGTTAGGCGCGGAGGCGCCTCGAGGGCGCGAGGGCCAGCCGCTGCCAGCTCCGAGGCTGGAGGCGCAGACGAGCAGGAGACCACGCTCGCAGAGCCACCTGCTGGTGGAGGCGGAGGCGGATCGCCCACGCGGCGATGCGAGCGCGCGCGCAGTCGCTCGCCGTCGCTGGGCCGCGTGGCCAAGGTGGCCAGGCTGCAGGCGGACGGCCAGCGGCCTGCTGGCGGCCCAGATGCAGGAGGAGCGGCGGGGCCCGCGGGCGGCGGCGGCGGCGGGCCACGCCCACGGCGCCGCGCGCGCGAGCGAGGCAGCTCGCCGAGGCTGGCCGCCACGGCTTCTCCAGGGCGTGGGGGCCAGCCGCTGGCGGGCGGCTTTGCGGCTGAAGGCGTGGACGTGTTGGAGACCGCGCTGGCGGGGCCGCCTGCAGGCGGAGGACGAGGCGAGCCGCCCCCGCGGCGCTGCGAGCGCGCGCGCAGTCCCGCGCCGTCGCCGCGTCGCGTGGCTAAGGTGGCCAGACTGCAGGAGGAGGGCCAGCCGCCTGCTGGCGGCACTGCTGCGGGAGGCGGAGCGGGGGCCGCGGGTGGCGGCGGCGGCTGGCCGCGCCCGCGGCGCCGCGCGCGAGAGTGCAGCTGCTCGCCGAGCTTGGCCGCCAAGGTGGCCAGGCTGCTGCGGGCTGCGCGAGGCGAGGCCTGACTGGCTGCTTCGGCGCGCGAAGCCGCGGCCGAGGCGAGGGCGCGCGCGGGGGCGCGCGCGGGGGCGGTCGTGGCGCGACACGATCGCTCTACCCCGCGGGCATCACCCCCCTCCTCCTCCTCCTCCTCGTCCTCCTGCCCCAGGGGGGGCCCCAAGAGTGGGGTCGGGCTTCGGCCCCCTGGCGGAGGCGGGGACCGCCGGGCCCTCGGGGCGACAAGCCCCCGCACCCCGGGGGACGCCGCCAAAGTGCGGTTTCCTTCCCCTGGGGGGGTCGCCAGGTCCCGTGGCCTCCCGCAGGGCGGTGCTGGATCCCCCCCGGCGCTCGCCGCCCTGGGGCGGGACCGGCGACTCGTCTCTGTCGCGTCGTTCGTCCGTGTCGTGTCGTGCGTGTCGTGCGTGTCGTGTCGTGGCCGTTGCGCCCCCCCGTCGTATCGTGTCGTGTCGTGCCGCTTTTGGTTCGGTCCTGCGCATGCTGGGGTCCGAAACCTGGGCCCCTGGGGGCGGGGGCGCGGCGCCGTCTTCTGGCGGCGCCGCGCAGCTCGTCCTTGGGGACCCCCGTCGTTTTTCCCCGTGCAGTTCGGTCGGGCTCGCCCGCCGGCCGCGCGCGCGGGGCGCCGCGCCGCCGCGGCCGGCGCGGCAACACCCTGTGGGCTGAAGGCTGCGTGGTGCGAACAAAAAATATTCCTCCCCCCCCTCCCCTCCCCCCCCCCTCCCCTCCCCCTCCTCCTCCTCCTCCTCCTCCTCCTCCTCCTCCTCCTCCTCCTCCTCCTCCTCCCTCCTCCCTCCTTCCCCACCTCCCCTACCCTCCCCCCCCCTCCGCCCCTCCCCTCGCCGCCCCCGCCCGCCCCGGCCGCTGCTTCATCCGGCACCGGGGCCGACCAAAAAAACGCGCAGGAAGCTCTCGACGCGCGGGGCCGCCCGCTCTCCTGGAGGGGCATCGCCGCCCTCTTCTCACCACCTACCAAACCACCCCAACCCAACCCGAAGGCCCGAAATTACTTATTTGTCCAGTGGGGGGGGGTCGGGGAACATCGAGAAAACACATATGAAGCCCGTGCCCCCCCACCCGAAATTCGGGTCTTCGGGTTGGGTTGGAGTGATCTGGTACGTAGTCATCTTCATGCAAGAAGCCTGCCAGAGTCGAATCAAAATGCAGGATCCAGCGCGGCAGGAGGCGGCCGGCAGGGCTCGCGCCGGCGGGGCGCTGGGCGGCTGCCAGCGGCTGCCAGCGGCGCCGGCCCGCGCCCAGGGCCCATCGGCAGCCGCCCCGCCCCGCCGCGGGCCGCCCGCGGCGGGGGGCGCCGGATGGCAAGTGTTGGCCGCGTGTAGTCCCAGCCTGTTCCCCCTCCTCCTCCTCCTCCTCCTCCTCCTCCTCCTCCTCCTCCTCCTCCTCCTCCTCCTCTGCACTGGTGTGGCCACGCATGTCAATGCCACGCGAGCCTAAACTAACATAGAACAGAAACGAACCAAGGATACTTAGAAATGCTCCGAAGAGTCCGAATCCTCAGCTTTGGTCGGCCCGCTCGCTTTGCGACGCGACGCCTCCAAACGCTGGGCACGGGTCGCCCATGTTTCTGCCATCTTTTGGGTCAGCCCAAACCTGGCGAGAAGCTCCAAGCGCCCCCACGAACAACCACCGACCCCAGCCTGGAGCTCGCTTCGCGTCACCGAGGCCGAGTCACCTAACCTCAAGAAGGCCTTAAGAACCCCCCCCCCTTTCCGGTGGATTATAACGCCCCCGCACCCTGGAACGTTATGGTTGCACCGGAGGACCTGGTTGCGGGGACTCGGGGCCTAGCTAGCGCTTCGCAGGGCCTAGCAGTGCTAGGCCTTAGCGGGGTTCCGCCGGGATCAGCAGGGCTCAGCAAAACTCATCATTGTTTAGCAAGGCTTAGCAGGGCCTAGCAGGACTGACCAGGGCTCCGCAGGGCTGAGCAGGGCTTAGCAAAGCTTAGCAGTGCTTAGCAAGGCTTAGCAGGGCTTAGCAGGGCCTGGGAGGGCTAAGCAGAGCTTAGCAGAGCCTAGCAGGATTCAGCAGGACTTAGCCGGACTCAGCAGGGGTTAGCAATGCTTTGCGGGGCTTAGCAAGGCTTAGTAAGGCTTAGCAGGGCTTAGCAAGGCTTAGTAGTCGTAGTAGTAGTAATAGTAGTAGTAGTAGTAGTAGTAGTAGTAGTAGTAGTAGTAGTAGTAGTAGTAGTAGTAGTAGTAGTAGTAGTAGTAGTAGTAGTAGTAGTAGTAGTAGTAGTAGTAGTAGTAGCGGTAGTAGTAGTAGTAGTAGGAGTAGGAGTAGGAGTAGGAGTAGGAGTAGGAGTAGGAGTAGGAGTAGGAGTAGGAGTAGGAGTAGGAGGAGTAGTAGGAGTAGTAGTAGTAGTAGTAGTAGTAGTAGTAGTAGTAGTACTAGTAGTAGTAGTAGTAGTACTAGTAGTAGTAGTAGTAGTAGTAGTAGTAGTAGTAGTAGTAGTAGTAGTAGTAGTAGTAGTAGTAGTAGTAGTAGTAGTGGTGGTAGTAGTAGTAGTGGTAGTAGTAGTAGTAGTACTAGTACTAGTACTAGTACTAGTACTAGTACTAGTACTAGTAGTAGTCGTAGTAGTCGTAGTCGTAGTAGTCGTAGTCGTAGTCGTAGTCGTAGTCGTAGTCGTAGTCGTAGTCGTGGTCGTGGTCGTAGTCGTAGTCGTTGTCGTTGTCGTTGTCGTTGTCGTTGTCGTACTCGTAGTCGTGGTACTAGTAGTAGTAGTAGTAGTAGCAGTAGTAGTAGTAGTAGTAGTAGTAGTAGTAGTAATAGTAGTAGTAGTAGTAATAGTAATAGTAATAGTAATAGTAATAGTAGTACTAGCAGAATTAATTGTAGTAGTGGTAGTAGTAGTAGTAGTAGTAGTAGTAGTAGTGGTAGTGCTAGTGGTAGTGGTAGTGGTAGTAGTAGTAGTAGTAGTAGTAGTAGTACTAGTAGTTAGTAGTAGTAGTAGTAGTAGCAGTAGTAGTAGTAGTCGTAGTAGTAGTCGTAGTACTAGTAGTAGTAGTAGTAGTAGTAGTAGTAGTAGTAGCAGGCAGGTGATATTTGCAGTAGTGGTAGTAGCAGTAGTAGTAGTAGTAGTAGTAGTAGTAGTAGTAGTAGTAGCTGTAGTAGTAGTAGTCGTCGTCGTCGTCGTCGTAGTCATAGTAGTAGTAGTAGTAGTAGTAGTAGTAGTAGTAGTAGTAATAGTAGTAGTAGTAGTAGTAGTAGTAGTAATAGTAGTAGTAGTAGAAGAAGAAGAAGTAGTAGTAGTAGTAAGTAGTATTAGTAGTAGTAGTAGTAGCAGTAGTAGTAGTAGTAGTAGTACTAGTAGTAGTTGTGGTGGTGGTAGTGGTAGTAGTAGTTCAAGCAGAGCGTGGCTTAGCAGTGCCTAGCAAGGCTTAGCAGAGTCAGACCGCTCAGACTCACTCACACGCAGAATCCGTGCGTGCCCGCTCATCGGATTCTCTCGTATTTCTGGGTCCGCGGGTGCTAAGATCACGCGGGGGTGCGGGGCGGGGGGGATACCCTGGGGTGGGCCCCCCCCCCCTTGGAAGGCCGACGAAAGATTATTTCTGTAAGGAGGATGTAAAGGGAATCGCATGGGAGGAGGAGGAGGAGGAGGAGGAGCTAGGAAGCAATAAGAAAAAACACAGGAAAAGCAGAGTTGTGCCTGAGTTGTGGGTCAGGGACTTGAGAAGTGCCTGGGTTGTGTGTCAGACACTGGAACAGTGCTTGGGCTGTGGGTCAGAGATTGGAGCAGTGCCTGGGTTGTGATTGAACCCTTCTGCTCAGACTCACTCACATTCAGACTCATTGTGCTCAGACTCACTCACATTCAAAATTCGTGATCCTTCTTGGCATTGTGGTACTACTCATTAGTATGGGCATGATTATTCTGATCACTCTTGCTTGGTTTATCATTCGTATTGTGTTACTCGTGCTCAGACTCAGGTCTGAGCAGGGTTTAGCAGGGCCTAGCAGGGCTTAGCAAGGCTAAACCTCGGACCGCGCTCCGGCCCACGCCTAGCAAGGTTTGGCAGGGCTCAGCAGGGCTTAGCAGGGCCTCGCAGAGCTTGGGCCGAGCAAGGCCAAGCAGGGCTGAGCAGGGCTTAGCAGGGCTTTGCACGGCTTAGCAGGCCTTAGCAAGTGTTAACAAGGCTTAGCAGGACCTAGCAGGGTTTAGCAGGGTTTCGCGGGGCCTCGCAGGCTTTAGCCTCGGACCTCGTTTGGACCAATGCTTAGCAGGGATTCGCAGGGTTTAACTGGACTTCGCAGGGCTTTGCCTCGGACCAATTTCGGACCACGCCTAGCAGGCCATAGCAGGGCGTAGCAGCGTTGAGCAGTGCTGAGCAGGGCCTGCCTAGCAGGGCTGAACTAGCAGGGCTTAGCAGGGCCTTGTACAGGGCGTAGGAGGGCTTAGCAGGGCTTGGCCTCGCAAGGCCCATCGGCCCGCAGGGCTTAGCAAGGCTTAGCAGGGCTCAGCAGGACCTACCAGGGATAGAGGTCCACTGAGATCTGGGCTAGATCCTCGACATTCGTTGCGACACCCTCTCTTGGCCTCATTGGGGCGGCCACCGACGGATTTTGTTTTTTGTTTGCGGCGGGTGCTAAGTTCATCGTTCTGCGAAAATTGTCCGCCTTGAATATTTTTTATTATATATATATATATGCTGCTAAAAATAACCTCGGAAAGGGGGTTTTTTTATGCCTGGTCAGGGTTATGTTTCCACATCTAATTGAGCCGTCTACGATGGCAGGGGTGTGTGAGCTAGTATCACCGGTTTGGTGCTTTCAGGCAAGGCAGCCTTCCCCCGTATCGTCCGCCGGGGTTTGTCTCTGTCTTTTTTTGTGTTTGTTCTCTGTCTCTGTCTCTCTCTCTCTCTCTCTTTCTCTCTCTCTCTCTCTCTCTCAGTCTCCCTCTCTCCATATATAAATTTACCAGGTACCGGGCACGGTGGCGGGGGCAGTGACAGCACTTGTGCACAGCATGTTCCTGCGGGAGCCTTCCGGAACACGCTGCAGGAGGAGGAAGATCAGGAGGAGAGAGAGCTAGAGTGGGAGGAGGAGGAGGAGGGGGACGAGGAGAAGGAAGAGGCCTCCAAGACAGCTCCAAGATAGCCGAAGAGGCTTCCAAGAGGGCCCTGGGCGGGCCACGAGGGCCCCAAGGTGGTGCCTGAGGCGCCCAAGACGGCCCGAGAGGGCCCCAAGACGGCTCCAAGAGAGGCCCAAGAAGGGAAACACGAACCGAGAATCCGAGTTTTCTACCCCGAGAGGCTTTCGGGAAGTCCCAAGAGGCCACCAATCGGATCCAAGAGGCCCCCAAGAAGCTCCCAAGAAGGCCGACGAGGTTCCAAGAGATCTCCCAAGGTGGCCCCAAGAGGCACAACTCATTGTTTTACGATTGGGCTTTGACGGGTTTTAATTGTTGTTCGGCCTTTTGGCATCCCGATGCTCCAAGACGGCCCAAGAGGCTTCCAATACCGCTCCAATATAGAGGAAGAGGCCTCCAAGAGGGCCCCAAGACGGCCCGCGAGGGCCCCAAGACGGTGCTTGAGTACAAACGCAAATATCCCCGGCCTCGCTTCTCCCAGGCGCCACCGTTGCGTGCTCGCTCAGCTGCGCCGCCCACCAGGCAAGGCATGCGCGCACTCCTGATTTTCTCTTCCAGGCCCGAACGTGCTGCGTGCTGACGCGCGTCCGTCGGGCCACGGACGAGCGGAGCGGCAGTCTGAGGGGCCACGGCCGCGGAGGCCTCACGGACAATGGCCTGATCTTGCGGGTTTGTTCCTCCATGATTGTCTCGCCGACGCATGGCGGCCAGAAAGAGCTCGCTCTGCCTGACATGCTGCCCCAAAGCTGCAGGCTGCGGGGCTTACAAAACTAAGCATGTCTGTCTGTCCCTCGCCCATGGAGAGTCATACCTCGGGGATGGCAGAATAGCTCGCTCGTGAGGAAAAAAACAAAAGTAAATATCCCCGTCTTGGGCTGCTGCACATTCTGCAACGGTCACCACTTTTGCGAGCGGCTTTGAGATTCAGCGGAGTGGAGTTTTAAGCAGATCCAATCTGGACCTCCCCTCCTTGGGCGCTGCCAATTGCGCAGCCGTCGCCAATTTCGTGAGCCCCTGAGAGGTCTGACGGGGTGGCGTTTTACGAAGATTCAACATCGACCTCCCTGTCTTGGGCTGCTGCCAGCCGCGCAGCGATGGCCATTTGGGCGAGCTACTGGGATGTCTAGCGGAGTGACCTCTCACGCGGATCCAACCTAGATCTCCCCCCCTCTGCGCTGCCACCTGCGCAGCGGTCGTCACGTCTGTGATCTCTTCAGAGGTCCAGCGGAGTGGCGTCTTACGCGGATCTACCCTAAACTTCCTTTTCCTGGGCGGTGCCAACTGCGCAGTTGTCGCCATTTGTGTGAGCTCCTGGGAGGTCCAGCGCAGTGACGTCCTGCCAGGATCCACACTAGACGTTGCCATCCTGAGTTGTTGTCAACTGCGCAGCGGTCGCCATTTTGACGAGCTCGTGGGAGGTCCGGCGAAGTGGCGTCTTTCGCGGATCCAATATAGACCTCCCTTCCTTGGGCGGTTCTGATTGCGCAATTGTCGCCACATGTGCGAACTATGACAAACTCTTTGGGAGCGGTGTTGCGTCTTACGCGGATCCAAGCTGGACTTTCTGGCCTCGGACTTTTGCCAAAGGCGCAGTTTTCACATTGTTCATCAACTCTTGGGATGTTCAGCCGTCCTACGCTGATCCATGTTAGACCTCCCCCCACCTGGGCTGATGCGACCTTCGCAACGGTCTCCGATTTGGCTGGGAGATCCAGCAGGACGGCGTCTTACGCGGATCCGAGCTAAACCTGCCCCCCCAGGGCGCTGCCAGCTGCACAATTGTTTGTACTTTCGCGAACTCCTGAATGGTCCAGCGGAGTGGCTCCTTACGCTGGTTCAAGCTAGATTTCCCTTCTGCTCTCTGGGCTGATGTATCAGCGCAGCCGTCGCCACTTTTGCGAGTTCTTGATAAGTCAGCATCCTCCTTCCCACTCCCTCATCCATCCATCCATCCACCTCCCCCTTTCCCTCCTCACTCATTTGCACGGTTCGGCCGTCCTCTTTGCTGCCGCACTTCCCTGATCACCTCAACTCGCCTGGACATCGTTTCTGGATGGGCTGGTGGGGATACTTTTTGTCAGGTCTGGGGGTCCAACAGCCGGGACCTCGAACCCCCCATTTGGGTCCGGGGCCCAAGAGGTTCCACGAGGTCCTCAAGAGGCACCGAGGTCGGGGGCCCATCTATGTCCACCGCCCCCGCCCGCGTGATTCCCGGACCCCCCCCCTCCGGTGACCCACTTTGTCCCCGGGCGTCCAGGAGCTTTTGTGAGGCCTTGAGGGGACCATGTCGGCTACCCCAGGCTTCCAGAGCTTCGCAGAAGCTCCTTCACTGTCCCAACAAAATCCCAACATAGTTATCGTGTGGCCCCCACCAGGAGGCTTGCGAGGACGCCCCCCCGAGGGCTCCAAATCGTAAGAAGCTGTTGATGTTTCCTATGCGTCTCGTTTTTTCGTTTCCGATGGGATTGTCAAGCTTCAAAATTACTTCAGGATCGCCCCACGAGGGTCCCAACGCGGGCCCACGACGGCCCAAGAAGCTCCCGAGACGGTTTCTAGCACGGCCGAAGATGCCCCCCAGAGGCACCCAGGAGGCCCCAGAGTTTCCCTAGAGTCGGTGCCTCCAAGAGGCTCCCTGCAAGTTTCCCAAGGGAACCCTCACAAGCATCCATTTCGCTTCTGACCCACAGACCAGGCACGGTGGCGGCTTCACCCGTTCGAGCCACGCGAGGACCTGTCCCAAAGAGTGCGCCGAAGAGTGCGCCGAGACGGCCCAACAGGCCACCCAGACGATCCAGGAGACCTCCAAGGCAGCCTAAGAGGGCCCTACAGAAGAAAGCCTCCACAGGGACCCCGGAGGGGGAAAACGAACCGGAAGCCCCGAAAGACGTCCCAAGAGGCACCCCGAGAGTGGCCCAGTAAGCAAAAGTTGTTCTCATAGGGCAACTGACATGTTTGGAGTGTTTGCCTTTTGGGTGTCCACTGCGTCCAAGACGGCCCAAGAGGCACCCAAACCGGTCGAGGATGCTCCCAAGAGGGCTCCAAGACGGCCCACGAGAGAGCCAAGACGGCCCACGAGGCGCCCAAAACACCCAAGAACACCCCAAGGCGGCGCCCAAGACGGGGACGAGGAACCGTAAATTCGTGCTTTTTGGTCCAAGAGACCCCCAGGAGACCCCACGAGGCTCCAAGAAGGGCCCAGACGCCCCAAGAGGCCCCCATGAGACCAGAAAAAAACACCAAAAGAGGCTCCGAAGACGCCCAAAGAGGCACCCCGAGAGTGGCCCAATAAGCACAAATCGTTGATTTCTCATGGAAAACTGATATTTTGGGCGTGTTTGCCTTCTGGGCGTCCACTGCGTCCAAGACGGCCCCAGAGGCACCCAAGACGGTCGAGGATGCCCCCAAGAGGGCTCCAAGACGGCCCACGAGGGGGCAAGACGGCCCACGAGATGCCTAAATTGCCAAGACAGGGATGAGGAACCGAAAATGCGAGCCACTTGGCCCAAGAGGCCTTCAAGAGACCCCAAGAGGCTTCAAGAAGCGCCCAAGAAGCCCCAAGAGGACCCCGAGAGACTGCAAAACCATAAAAAAAGTGGGCCACCCCAATAGAGCCCCAAATAAGCAAACATCGTCGATTTCCTGAGGGGAAACTGATATTTTTGGCGTGTTCGCCTTTGGGGCTTCCACTGCGTCCAAGACGGCCCAAGAGGCACCCACGTCGGTCGAGGATGCCCCCAAGAGGGCGCCAAGACGGCCCACGAGGAGGCCAAGACGGCCCCCGAGGCGCCCAAACCGCCCAAGAGCGCCCCGAGTCAGCGCCCAAAACGGGGACGAGGAACCGAAGATTCGAGTGCTCTTGCCCAAGATACCCCCAGGAGACCCTAAGAGGCTCCAAGAAGGCACCCCAATAGAGCCACTCCTGGCCCCGGGTGCCACACCTCCCCGTGACATGTCGGGAACGCTCCCGGTACCGTTCCCCCGGGCGTTCCGGGGGGCCTCCGCAGCGCTCCAGGAGGGCCCGAGACGCTTCCCAGGAGCCCCTAGAATGCGAAAGGATGGTCCAAAACACTCCCAAGCAGCCCAAGTCAGCCTTCCGACGGCTCTCGAGGCTCCCAGGCAACCTCCAAGAGAACCCAAGAGAGGTCCGAGAGGCGTCCGGGACGGCCCGAAGAGTCCAACATCGTAGATTTGCATTTGTTGTTTCGATTGTTTTTGGCTTCTCGCGTTTTCGAGCTTCCAATGGTCCAAGAGCGCCGAAGAGCCTCCCACGACCGCCACAAGACCACCCAAGAGACCCTCAGGACGGCCCCAAGATGGGCCAAGAAGGTTCCAAGATTGCCGAAGAGGCGCTTTGCTTCGCACGCTCCAGCTCTCAGACATCGGACTCAGACCAGGCTTTGGGGTCGCAGAGAAGAGCGAAGAGGAACGGCTAGACATAATACTGAGCATGGACATTCCCGAGAGAAGCCTTTCGGAGGGCGCCCCTTCTGAATACAGGTTTGCATGTTAGGATACAGATATACAGAGCGCTCTCCCAGACGAGGATTGCTTGTGTGGTGCCTGGTGCCAGACACGGAGTCGCGCTGCGGTTGTCCTCGTGGTGGTTGTGCGCACGCGCGCCCTATGATTCTTCTCAGCAGTTGACTCTTTTCAGAAAACTGAGCAGTTGCCCATCGCCACAAGAGCGAGGGAATAGTGATGAGCTGTATGATCATGAGCCGGGGGTCTGTCGACCGATAAGGTTCATGCCGTTCAGTTGGGAAGGTCAGACTTAGGATCGGACGATTTTCACTTGCCTGCCACGCTGTGAGCCATGTGGGTGGAGGGATGGTTGCGATGGCAAGAATAAGTGGGACGGGGATGAGGGTCGGGAGGGGGGATACGCTTGGAGAGCGGCTGCTGTCCAGGCGCTTTGTGGGGCTCGGCCACCACTCTCTGCAGAAGTTTTTGACGAGGAGGCGGCAGTGGCAGAGTCCTCCCTCGCGGGTTCGAGTGGCCATTCGGTCCCAGACTCAGACCTTTCCCGTTTCGCTGCCAGTGCCAGCAGCGTTCAGCTGATTTTGATTCTTGAGGCCCTCCGAAGGGAGGGGGTCGAATGCCCTTTTGCAAAAAACAAAAAAAAAATGCCGAAGAGGCGCCCAGCACAGCCCCAGACCACCCCAGAACAGGCCCACTATGGGCCCAAGAGCGAGAGCAGGAGGCTTCCAGAGACCTCCGAGAGACCTCCAGGACCCCCCAGAGGCCCCCAACACACCCCGGATCCCTGAGAGGCCCCAAAGAGACCCCGACGAGGCTCCAAGAACAGTCCAAGAGAGCTGCGAGAGCCGTCCCGAGAGAGCCCAAAGAGGGTAAAATCGTTGATTCCCCATGTTTTTCCTAATGTTTTTCGCTTTCTCACGTTTTCCCGCTTCCAACCCTCAAAGATCGAGGATTTTGGTGGAAAAACTAAGGAATTCCAAGAATTCCATCCTTTCCATCAAAGTGGAACTCCTACTCCCCCTGACATCTGGCCGGTACCGCGCCTCCCGGCTTCTTAACGTTTTCGCGGAGTCTCCGAAGGCCTCAAGGAATCCAGGAAGTTTGCATTTTGGTTAGATGTTCATCCAGTCAGGACTCAAGACAGAAGTTTACGCGCGAAGTAAGCGTGTCCATCTCTCGTTCAAGTGCCGTGTGGGATAAGTAATGTCCGGGTATTCAATTGCATGGCGCTACAGCCCAGGGTAGCAGCGCCTTTCACGCAGCAGTATCCAGAGAGCTGCAGCCCAAGGTAGCAGCTCATGTGCAGCGCTGGCCGCTGCATCCCAAGCACTATTTACTCAGAGCAAGCGAGAGAAGATGTCCGCGGCAGAGCTGTCATAAAGAAACAACATGGCGGGCGGACGGACGACGGACGTCGGACGACGGAAGAAGACGACGGGACCGCCCATGGGGGAGGGGACCTGGGGTGGCCCTGGGGTGGCCCATTTTTCCCAAACTCCCCCCGTCGCAACCCAATTTGCCCCCCCTTGGCTCTGGGAATCGCTTTGAGGTCTTTGGGTGATTCTGTCGGCCTGAAGAGGATTCCGAGCTCGTTCAGGAGGACGCCCGCTGGCCACCAAGATGGTCCCTTAGTGGTTCAGGACGCTCCAAGATGTTTTAAGGCGGTCCCCAGGGGCCACAAGATGCCCCAGTGGAACTCCCAAAGGCCCTCCCAAATGACCCCAGAAAGCCACAAACGCAAAAGCCATTCAGGTTTCTCCATACCTATACGACCACCGTTCGGGTGATAAGGAGGTGAGGGGAGAGGAGGAACCAACGCGTCACTCAATACATCTCGCGATCGATCCCACTATCGATCTCACTATCGATATCACTCGATCGATCTCACTATCAATGTCACAATCGGTCTCACAACCGATCTCGTTATCGATCTGATTCAGTCGATCTCACTATCGATATCACTATCGATCTCACATTCCGTTTCACGATCGATCGCACAATCGGTCTCATTATCGATCTCAATCGATATCACAATCGATATCACAATCGATCTCACATTCGGTCTCACTATCGATCTCACTATCGATCTCACTATCGATCTCACTATCGATCTCACGATCGGTCTCACAGTCGATCTCACTATCGATCTCACGACAGGACACCGACGGGACAACGGCGGGCCACCGACGGGACAACCCCAGCCACCGACGGGACAACCCCAGCCACCGACGGGACAACCCCAGCGACCGACGGGACAATGCGGGCCCCCGCTTGACAACCCCGGGGGGGGGAACATTTGTGTTGGCGGACCCCTAGCGACAGCAGAGTGAATTCCTCTCGCCCGCCCACGCAGCTTCGCCTCGCCCGCACGCACGACACGAACACGAACACGAAACCGATTTCCCGGTGGGGGGCTCTCCGTTCCACTTCGATCTCACCCCCTCACCTCCGATTCAGTAAATCTCACGCTCGTCTGCTTCGGATGGCTTCGGGAGAGCTTCACATGGCGCCGAGGCTCGAGACGGCCCCGCAACTTCGAAGAAGAGCCCAAGAGGGGCCCAAGCGGGCCCCAAGGCCTTCAAGGTAGCCCAGCACAGGAAGATCCACAAGAGACCCGTACATTTCAAGCCAGCCCACTTCATATGGAATATCTTCCCGCGCTGGCCCTGGACAGCTCGAAAGCCCCGCAGAATCCCAGGCAAGAGGAGGCCGTCGATGCGAGGACAACCGAGAGAGTCTGGAGGGCTAACGAGGAAGGACGTATAAGGAGTGTTGGAGAACGAGGTAAGGCAAGGCATGGGATGAGCCTGTCCGAAAACAGCGCGCAGCTCACAACGCCATGGCATGCGCTAGAACCCAAGCGCGCGCGAAGCGCGCCCGCGGTTCTGATACCGCCCATGGACGGCCAAGGGGCGCAGAAGCTCGTCAATCCGGCCCCCCGAGAAGCCACAGTCATCGAATGGGAGGCCTTGCTGGTGCGACCCGGCTTGGCCCCAGATGGACCTTGCGGGCCGTTCTGGGGGCCATTTTGGAGGCCTCCTGGACGAACTTGGGGCGATCTCGGGGGGCTCTTGGGCCGTCTCGAGCCGTCGGAAGGCCGAAACGAACCAATTGCTAAATTTCTTCAAACACCTTAGAGAACACAATGGTGTTTGGCCTCTTCAGGCCTTTCTGAAGGCTCCTTGGGGCCTCTTGGGCCAGATTGGAGGCCTCTTGGGGGCCTCTTTAGCCGTCTTGGGCCATCGTGGGCCCATCCTAGGCCGTCTTCGCGGCTTCTTTGGCCTTCTTGGAAGCATTTTGGGGGCCACGTAGGAGCGAGCAAGGCAACCACCCGGGCAAATTGGGGGTGGTTCCGGGTGGCCGACGGCATCGGCCGAAGCCTCAGGGTAAGTTTGGAAAACACCAAAGCCACAGGAACCTTAGCACGCCAGATACCTTTGCGATAAATCATCAGGTGACAAAGGATCGAAGACGCCTACGGCGAGCCACCGCCGCCCCCTGCCTTTAGGAATCGCCCATGTGGCCGAGCGTCGCGGCAGGAGCTCTGCAAAGCTATCGGACCATATGTTCCCCCAGACATTGGAAACCCTTCGAGGAACACTTGGGGGAGGATGGTGCGGAAGATCAGGAGGAGGAGGAGGAGGAGGCTCTGTGAGCACTCTTAGGGGCATCCTGGGAGCTCCCTGGGAGCCTCTTGGAGGCATCTTGGGGGCCTCCGTGGGCCACTTAGGAGCCTTTGGGCGCTTCTCGTGGGCATCTTTGGCCGTCTTATGGCAGTCCTGGCCCGTCAGATGCCGTCGGATGCAGTCTTGGGGGCCTCTGGGCCGACGTCGGGCCTTATTGGGGTGCTCCACGGCCGCCTTGGAGGCAATCTTTGGGCGTCTTGGAAGCCTCTTGGGCCCTCTTAGGGCCGCGGCCGCTGCGGCCCTAGTTAAGGTCGGCTGGTTTGCGATAGGCCCCCAGAACCATCAGATATGTGTAACGTCTGCGCGTACGCGCGTCGGGGCGTGCTCGATAACCGAGGGGGGTCTTTAGTTTCCCCCCCCCCCCCCTTGTTTCTCTCGGCGTGGCAGAAACTCGTCCCTCCTCCTGCTCCTCCTCCCCCCTCCGCAGAAGCTATCTCCCAAAGATGGCCCAGCACCTCCACGCGCCAAGGGCCTGCCCCTGCCCAGGGAGCCTTCCCGTTGGCATCTTGGGGCTCGTGGGTTTGCGCAGGGTCCAGTGACATCGGCTGCGCAGAGGAGGAGGAGGAGGAGCAGGAGCAGGAGCAGGAGGAGGAGGAGGAGGAGGAGGAGGAGGAGGAGGAGCAGGAGCAGCAGGAGGAGGAGGAGGAGCAGGAGGAGGAACTGGGAGGAGGGGGGGAGGGACGAGCAGGGGAGGAAGGAGACGCGAAAACGGTGAGAGTATGACGGCCAGAACCTGAGCGCGCGCGAAGCGCGCGCGGCTCTAGCCCTGACGCGTGGATGATGCGCCTGCGGATCCAGCAGAGTGTTCAGAAGCACGTCCCTCCTCCTGCTCCCTCGCCCCTGTGCTGCTCCCGGCGGGGCGCCCCCTCGTCGGGCGGGTCTTCGAAGCCGACCCGGGCCGCGGCCCCGGCCACGACCTCGCCCAGGCGGGTGCCCGGGGCGGCCTTCCTGTGCCGCGTGCAGTCCGTCGCGCCCTGGGAGCGGGCCCTGGCCCGCCGCCTTCCAGAGTACCGTGGCTCCCGCCTTTGCAGGGTAGCCCTGCGTCGTGTCCGCCTGTCTTCGCCGCACGGTTGCGGCAGGTGTCCAGCAGCTTGCGTTGCGCCCTTCTCCTGTGCCCGCCTCCTTCCGCTCGCTCCCACTCGCCCCCCCCCCCCCCGAGCTTGCAGAGTTTGACTTGCCGTCCGCGATGCACGAGCTCGAGCCGATTCTGTGCTCTATCGTGGAGGGTCGTGGAGGAGGAGGGCTGGGAGCGGGGCAGAGAGGAGGAGCAGCAGGCGGCGAAGTTCGCCAGTGTCGTCTGCGCCCGGCACGCTTTTGTGTGGCTGCTTAATGGCAGGTTCCACCCACGGAGTACTGCGTCGCGAATTGTCATGCGTAAGTTATTGGGCTGGCCTCCGGCTAGTGCCTCCGATCCGGGGGGGGTGAGACCGAACAACGACGGAAATGACGTCGGAAATATTCCCGGGTACAGCAAAACGTCGGAAATGACGTCGGAAATAGCGCACGCCCCCCACCCCCCTGCAGAGCGAAGCTTGAGCGAGCTCAAGTCCACGCTCTCAGAAACTCACACGCCGGATCGGCGGATTTGTATATGGTCTGTTGCATCCCTTCTATGAAACGTCTTCAAATTGCGGGGGTTGGCGATGATGGTTGCGATCTGCCCGTTGAGTGAGTACCCATTGACCTTCTCTCTGTTTCTCCATCGGAGCGATCCATTGCCGCCGCTACCATCATCAAGAGACCACATAATATGATCAGGGAGGGTGCAGGAACACCTGAAGACTCATCACTTCATAGGCACCTATACGGGCTTCTTTCCACTGAAGGAAGTGCCCCGTTGGGAGACGACCATTTTGAAACCATGAAGCTTGTCGAACACCATTCTCGGAACTTCAACGCCACGAATCAACCAGATTGTTTCGTCTTGGCGAGCTTAACTCGTGTCAGACCACCAGTCCTTGGATTTCAGCACCGCGACCCAACGTAACTGTTGCGCCCTGACAGCCCTGAACCGATCCAAAACACCATTCCTGGTAAGTTAACAATGGGAACGCGGGACTCTCTGCAATCTGTCTACCGAATGTGCGCGGCGCGAAAGCCAGAGCCACATGTTGCAAAGGTGCCGCCTTCAATCAGTGAAATTATTACAAATGCGTGAAGCTGCGCTGCGCGATGGCGAGAGCCACAGTTTGGAAGCGGGTCGCCCTCCATCTGTGCAATTGTTTCAAATGTGTAAGCGTCACAGTCATGAATGATCTCAGGCGGAACGCCCGGCCCGCCCTCACGACCAGCCTCGGGGTGCGACAGGGAGGAGTTATTCACAAGGAGTAGAGGTCGCCACCACGGTGCGGGAAATCGGGCGGGCCCATGATTGGGCTACAGTAAGTTCATGCGGAGATGGTGCGCTGGCGACGCCGGCCAAGGCATTCAAGGTTGAATTCCGCGTGGTAGAACGACGCGGAAGCACCGAGGGACACGGTAACGCCACAGGGCCAGACGGAATCTAGCTTTGAACGAGCGGAGCCGCGATCGGTTGACGATCGACGCGGTGTCAAAAAAATGTGCGAGCGCCGACGCCAGGCGAACCACCGCAAATCGTTATCGGTCCAGGGCCTAAGCAGGAAACAGTTCCATCAACATACGCAAACAAGAATATAGTGGTTCGCTTCGCTTCGCCTTAAACGCCTTGATCGCACGGCGCCAGAGAGGCCAGCCGCGACCAGAGCATGCCCGTACCGCGATACGCTTCAGCTATGTGGTCCATCGATCACGCGAGGCTGACAGGACCCATGGGCTCTACCCTGTCAGAGGGCTCAAAGGCTTTTCCGCCGCCATTGGGGATCAGAGGCACGGAGCCTTAGTTGGGAAGAGGGGTAATTCAGCCAGCGCGGTTCATGGGGATCATGAGGTTCCCAGAGCCAGCAGGCGTGATCGGGTGCACAGGGCTCCTCGGGCTGATGAGCTCATTGGGGTTCTAAGGCTCGTATTGGGGCCTTGACCAAACAGAAGGCACGGGCTCGTAGGCCCCATAGCGAGCGGGCTCATCGAGCTTACGAGGTTCATGGGGATCAAGGGGGTCATTGTGCCCACCGTGCTCACAAGGTTGACAGGATTCATAACAGGTCATGGGGGTCATAGGACTCATACGGCCCATAGAGTTCATACGGCCCACAGGTTTGCAGAGGTTCTTTTGGGCCACGCGGCTCGTGGAGTCCATGGGGCTGACAGAACTCAAAGAGCTCCCAGGGCACATGAGGCTCATAGGCGACATAGAGCATACAGCACTTAGTGGGTTCGCAGGGCTCATGAGGCTCGTCGGGATCACATGGCTCAGAGAGCTTATAAGATCATTGGCTCACAGGCGACATAGGGCGCATAGGGCCCACGAAGCTCACAGGGCTCAAATGGACCATCGGGGTCATACAGCTCCTTACGGCTCATGGAGGCCATAGGGCTTATGGAGCTCGGAAAGGCCATAGGGTTCACAGGGTTCATACGGGCCACAGGCTCATAGTGGCCATTCGGGCTCATGGGGACCATCGGGCTCGCGGCACTGAGGAGATGTGCTCGCAGGGCTGGACGGGCCCATCGAGTTCATGTGTGCTTATGATGCCGAGTCCACTGAACGTTTATGAGCAAGTTCGCTCGTGAGCTCCCAGGGGAGGTGTCGGGGGGGCCTCTTGGAGGGCACACAGGGCTCATGGGGCTCAGAGTGTTCGCAGGGGTGGTAGGGCTCGGAGGGGTTGAAGGGCTCATGAGTTCATCAAGATCATGGGCCTCGTAGGGGGTGGAAGACGCATGAGGTCGCGAGGAGTATGAGGTCATAGGGCGCTTTTTGCTCTTGTGCATATGCGGTGCGTAGAGGTCCTAGGGCTCATAGGGCACATTTGGGTTGAGTCGGAGGCTGAGGGCTAGTAGCGTTGACAGGGGTCGTAAATTCTTAGGGCTCGAAGGGCGCGTAAGGGTCGGCGGGCTCATAGGCGTCATTGGGCTCATGGGCTCGTAGATAGGGATCACCCGGGAGGGTCTCGTGGGCCTCGTGGATGGCGCGTAGGGCTCGTGGGCCTCATCGGGTTCATGGGGCTCGCATGGCCCCTTTGGTTTGTAGGTGTAGTAGTGCTCATATGGGGTCATCGGGATCATGTGGTTCGTAGGGGTTATGAGGTTCACGAGGTCGATCGGACTACGCTTTCA
This sequence comes from Prorocentrum cordatum, assembly GCA_963575745.1. Classification (NCBI taxonomy): domain Eukaryota; class Dinophyceae; order Prorocentrales; family Prorocentraceae; genus Prorocentrum; species Prorocentrum cordatum. Next base: position 238,187 of record CAUYUJ010006225.1, on the reverse strand, counting down.
TATGTCGCATCAAGCTCACCGGGGTGATGGAGCATGTGGGGCTTCAGAAGTGACAGTGTCCAGTGCCATCATGGGGGCAGGGCTCGAAATGTCAATTCGTTTTGTCCTTCTCCAGGCCATCTTGAGGCGTCTTGCGGAGCACTTCGGGCAGCCTGGAGGCCTTCTTTGGCCGTTTGGGGGCCTCCTGAGGAGCCACTCTCGTCCATGGAAAATCAAGCACGTTGACATGCACCAAAAGAACTATACGAAAACTAGCTTTGCGAACGACCCAACCATATGTTGTTGTGAGTACCGCAAGCGTGAGTATCGTGTTCGGTGGACCTCCTTATGGGGGCACGAAGCGTGTGAGGGGTGTGCCAAAGTAGGATGGCGGCGGCACGCGGGCGCTTTCATTGGGGCCTTCGGTGGAGCTTACTACAGGACCTTCAGCGTGGCTCCCTCTGTCCGTGGTCTGTACGATAGGGGGGTAGTGGCGAGAAATGCTAGACCGTCCAAGATGGCCCTTCACTTCTTTTGCTCCCTGTTTGCCCGCGCGCTCCAAAGTCCAAGTTTGCGGGCGCAGAGCAGCGCCAAGTCCCCGCGACGCGCGCCTGTCACCCCGAAGGAGCCCCAGCGACCCGCGCGGGTCGTCCTCTGCGCGGGGAAAGGAGAGCTAGCCAGTTGGCGGATAGAAGGGGAAGTCTCTGGCCGCTGGGCAGAGCGACTGCGGGCGAGCGATGCAGTGGGCAGAGCGCAGCACATAGTTCCCGGCTCCACTGCTTGCTTCAGCTGCTCCCGCAGACCCTCTTTGCGGCCTTGCCAGGAAGAACTCGCTGCGCGTCTCTTTGAGCAGGAGGTCCTCATGACACGTGGCGCGCGAGAGCGGCGCGCAGAGCTCCAGCCGCCACTCGTCGTCGCCCTTTTTTCCCCATGTTCCCGGCCTCGCGGCGGCCAGAGTCCAGGATCACGCCAGGGCGACGTCGGCCGGGAGAGCAGCCCGCGGGACAGCCGACGGCCAAGGGCGAGAGCCCAGTTTGGCTGCGGACTGCTCACGCCCAGAATGTTTGGCCGTCGATTTCCCCGGGGCGCCGTTCCCTCGCCCCGTCGCCTTCTCGCTTGGTGCGCCCCTGGCACGTCGTTGCGCTGACGGCCTTGCCGTGCCGGGTGAGATTGGACGCGCGGAAACTGAAAGGCTCCGACGTGCTAGGCTCGATGAGCACCAGCGGGCCCGTGAGACTCTTGTCGCGGCGTTCGAAGTCGCCCACGAAGGGCGCGCCCGTGCGCATGTCCATGAGCACCCAGGGCCCCTGTGGGAAATGTTGCAGGGACACGTTATTATCCACATCTCTTCCAGTTTCGTCGACGTCCTGACGATCTCGAGGGCCCACGACGATGTGTAGGATCTACCCTTCGGCATACTTAGCGAACCCGTGTTTGAGGTCGAACGCCTTCACGAGCCGGGTCTGTTTCGGCGGGGCTTTTTTATAGGGCCACGAAGCGTTAAGGGATACAACGGAATAGGGGGGGGGAACCCAACGGGGGCGGACAATGGGGCATTTGGTTGAGCTCGCTGTGGGGCCACGAAGAGTGCGAGGGGTGTATCGAAATGGAGGGTGGAATTGCGCGCGGGCGGTGGCACTAGGGCCTTCGGTGGGCGTGCCGAAATTGAGTCGTTGTTATTGGGGCTTTTGGTGGAGCTCCTTGCGGGGCCACGAAGCGTATGAGGGGCCCACCAGATTTAAGGATGGAGCCGCATGCGGGCGTTGCTAGTGAGGCTTCTGGTGGAGCTCACGGGGCCACTAAGCGTTAAGGGGTGTGCCGAAAAGGGGTGTGGAACCGCATGCGAACGCTACCACTGGGGCTTCCGGTGGAGTTACCCATGAGGTTACGAAGCGTCAAGGGGTGATGCTGGGATGGGGGGCGGGGCCGCATGCGGGCGTTGCCACGAGTGCCGTTTTGCGGAGGTCCTCATGGGGCCACGAAACGTGTTTAATGGGTGCACCGAAATTGGGGTGGAACCGCATGCGGGCGCTGCCGCTGGGGCCTTCGACGGGGTTTGTTTATGGGGCTACATGGCGGGTGAGGAGTTCGCCGAAACGGGTGGCGGGGACACACTTTACAAGATCACGAAACGTGTTAGCGATGTGCCGAAATTGGTGGCGATGACGATAATTATGTCGGCGGTGGTGATTGCGATGAAGGTGATGGTGACCGCGATGGTGATCATGATACGAAAGATGAAGGCGATGATGACGACGATGCTCATGATGGTGGAGAAAGGATGAGAGGGAAAGAGGAAGAGTGGACAAGAACGCGGGGCGCTGTCTTTCCAAAGCGCTGACCCAACATCACAACATGGTTAGATATCTATTAGCTTGGACATCAGGAGCCCTTTTTTCCGGGGGGGGCATCATGGGGCTTTCGTGGGGCCGAACATCCCAACCTGAACGCCAAACACGCATCACCGTAGCATCAACTAGCCCTGACATCCCATGCCGAACTCAAGCACCGAAGCCTGCGCACCCCAACCCGAGCACCCTGACCCGGGCACCCGGGTCCTAACACCCAAATGCGAACACCAGAATTCCAAGATGGAACACCGAATGCCTCATAAGAACACCCGAGCAAGTGTACTTGGAAACCTGTGGGGAGCCTCCAGGACGCCTCGGAACTGCACGTGTTGGGCCTCTCTGGGCCTTCGCGGGGGTCTTCCGATTTTTCAACATTAAATATGCCCGGTAGCTCTGCTTCCCTTTTTCCTTGCGCGAGTCGAGTGGATCTGCAATACATGCTGATCCGTAGTTCTGGTGTTGCTCGAGCATGGACCGCGCGGCACAGGCTGTGCCCCCTGTGTTCAACGCGATCCTGCATCTCGGTCACTACCTCGAGTGGGGTCGCCAAAGAGGCCCCGTCTGCCCCAGCCTGGAGTGCCCGGCCGCGCCAGTCACCCCGCCATGCCCCACTTGCCCGTCACTGCAGCGTCCTGCGGTGGCCCCCTGCGAGACGAGTGGCGCCGCGCCCGACTGGCTGAGGCAGCTGGAGGAGGTCATCGCGAGGGTCAGCCGACTTTCCGCATCGTCGTCGACGCCTACCCCTTGTCCGCTCCCCGCCGGGGAGCCCGAGCCGTGCGACCGGTGGACGCTGGCCTTCCAGCTGTTCTGGATCGGGCTGCTCTGCGGCGTGCTGCTGACTCTGACGCTTGGGTGCGCCTGCGGCCAGTGTCGACGTCCCCTCCGACGGCCCTCGCCTTCGGCCGGCCTCGCGCTGGCGGACGTGGAGACGCCGGAGAGCCGGAAGCTACGGGCTGAGCTGTCGCGATGAGTCTGGACATACCAGAGAGACAGATATTGGTTCATTATCCCGATGATGCGATTCTTTACCATCACCGAGTACTGTTGGTCAAGTTGGAGGGTGCGAGGTGGATCTGGTCTACCCCCGACTTCTCGGCGCGGGCGGTCGACTTGTCAGATCGAGCGGCCGTGGTGTCGATGATCCCGCTGCAGCGCGACTCGCCGTACCCTCCCAATTTGCATGTGCACGGATTCGACAACCCGATTGACGCTCAGGGCCTGGCGAGGATCAGAGCAGAGGGTCGGGCTCTCGCGGAGATCCTCGGAGCGTCCGTCGCCGCCGTGGCAGGCGCGGCCGTGCCCGACGGCGCCGTGCACATGTACTCGGACCCGTCGTGCAAGTTCTTCGCGGAGGAGGTTGACGACAATTTGCTGGGCTCAGAGGCGACCGCCGCGGCGAGGGGCCCGGTCGCGCTTGCGAAGCGCGGCGACGAGTGGACGACGGCAGAGCGGGCCCCTCCGAGAGACAAGCTACGCTGGATGCAGGAGAAGTTGTGCGGCGAGAGCAGAGATTCGAGATTGCTACCCCTGCAGCTGGATCCGACCACGCAGACGCGCTCAACTACCTTGAGGGAGGCCGTCAAGTTGCTGAAGCAGTCGATGCAGGCCGACGGGTTCCCCTTCCAGAAGAGTCGTTCGATCTTGGAGTAAGCCAAGGGAGTGGCGGCGTCTGGGCACGAGTTCGGCACGCACCACACTTTCTGGGTGAGAAGCAGCACGGTGGGAGAGCGCACGGCGGTCGCCATCGAGCATTTCCACCTGCTGATGTTGCTGCACATGATGGTGTGTTATGATCAGTTGAACTTGCCTAACATGGCCGCGGCGGAGTTCGCGTCGCGCCGGGTGCTGATGATCCAGCGGGCAGTGCGCCGCAATCCTCGGAAACCCGATTTTGAAGGCCTCGACTCGTTCATGGCTCACGCCTTCGATGCCAGCGGAGGTGGTGGCCACGACGCAGTTCGATCAGGAGATGGCCGAGATGCGCAAGACTCAGGCCATTATCATGAAGAGCGATCGCTTGTTGAAGGAGGAGTCTGAGGCCGACTCGAAGCGCCAGAAGGACGGCAACCACAAGGACAAGAACAATGACAAGAACAGCGACCCGAATGGGTCGCAGGGAGGACGATGGCTCTACGATCCCGGGGTGGCGTTGTTCGCCGCGGCGACACCCCGTATCATGATCCCCGTGTGGGAACGGCCGGCGACCTGGACGTTCCACTTGCCTCGGCGACCTCTCCGGCTGCAGGCAGGACGAGCCGCGGGTTGCACCTGGACGTCGACGACGGCGCTCTCGTGCTGGACTCGGCGAGCCGGGACGTCTTTCCTTTCTTGTGTTGGAGATCGGCGCGATGCGCCCTCTGCGGGCATCTTACCGCGTCGCGCTGCCGCTTGTGATCGGAGGTTTACAGAAGTTGCCAGCTCTCTGAACGCGCTGGCGGTGGCTCGCGCGGGGCATCGTCTTCGGCGGCACACATCGGCTTCGGCACCTACTGGACTTCAACGTGCTGTGGGTGTTCGGCTGAGGGAGTCGCTCCAGGAGTTGGGGTGTCCCCCCTCTGGGCCTGACAGGAGGGGCGCCCTCAAAAGCGCCTTCGAGCCCTGAACGTCCACGACTTTTCCACGGACGACGCCACCCGCAGGCCCTTTGATGCCTCCCGCGTTCGGGTCGTTCGCGACGGCGGCGTTCACCCCAAGCCAGTCGGCGCAGTGGTCGGGCCTGACGCTCGGCCAATGGCGGCTGATCCCTGGAATTGGATCTTCCGGACTCCAACTGATGAGAACAGGATCGCAGCGGAGGCAACGGTGAAGCCCTACCTCGACCCCGTGCTGCGCGACCCACGCCACATGAGCGCTCTCGTGAATAAGCTGAACGACGCGGGGATGCTGTCCTTTCGCCGCCGAGCGCGCTGCTTCGCGGGCGCCTTTACGGTGATCAAGAAGGACGGGCACCACTTGAGGCTCGTTCTGGACTGCAGGCCCGCGAACGTTTTGCACCGCGATCCTCCGGTCAGTCAGCTAGCGACGGCGTCGGCCTTGGCGGGCCTCGTGTTGAGGGACGGCGAGACCTTGGCTACGGAGCACGACGCAGCGGGCCGTCCGTCAGATATGCACTTCTCGGGCGCGGACTTGACCGACGGCTACTTCCAGTTCGAGTTTGAGGGGGTCGCCGGCTACTCCTGCATGGCCCACAAGGTGCGGGCGAGCGACTTCGGCGTCACGAAGGTCTTCGATGACGATCGTCGATGCTGGGACTCGGTCGGCTCCGACGAAATGCTGTGGACGTGCGTGAAGGTCATTCCGATGGGCTGGACGTGGTCACTCTTTTTCTGCCACTCCGCGCTTACCGACATTCAGGTTTGTGCGGAGATGAGGCGGCTTGGCATCCAGGATGGGGTTCGCGATCGTCGACCGCCCCCCGTTCTCCAGCCCGGCCTTCCCATCCTCGCGCCGCACGTGGACAACGCCTTCTTGATATGCTGGAACCGCGAGGACGCTTCAGAGTGCTTCCGATACCTGTTGGGGGAGCTGAAGCGACGGGGTTTCGTGTGGCGGGACGAGATCTGCGCCGAGCGGGACGTCGTGCAGGTAGGGTTTCGGCTGCTGGGCGGATCTCAGCCGTTCATCCTGCGCAAGACGGAGCGCACGTGGCGGTTGTACTACGCTCTTCATTCTGCCAGTCGGTGTTGTCGCTTTTCGGATCGGCAGGTACGACGCCTAGTGGGCCACCTGGTCAATCATTTTATGGTGTTCCCGCCCTTTATGTCTGTCTTGCATGAGGTGTGGCGCTGGCTCTCCGAGCACGCGGATCAGGTCGCAGAACTGACCCCGGCCGTGATTGGCGAGTTGCAGACGGCGGCGGGCCTTGTGCTCATCACCCGACATCGTGTTCGCCTGAAGACGGCGACTACGGTGTTTTGCTCCGACTCCAGCGGGGCGGGCTACGCGCTGCACGTCGGCCGGTTTTCAGAGCGGGAGGTGCTGGACGCGATCAGGCGGCGGGAGCGCTGGCGATTCAAGACCATCGAGGAGTACGCGCAGGACGACACCACGGACTCCGACCCTTTCCCCAGCTCCATCGCCGCGGACTCGACCTCGCTCGCCCCGGCCTTCGAGGAGGAGCTGGGCTCTGGCGAGGTGGGGCCAGCGGAGTTAACGACCTCTACGTGGAGTGCGGGCTCGTCGGCTGTGGCGTCGCGGCGGGCCACACTGGGTGCCGATGCTCACGCCCTGCCGGAGCTCGCGGCGGTCTACTCTGACCGTCTTCGGTGGCGACGCGCGGCGGTGGGGGCCTGGTGTCGTGCGGACGCCATCCACAACAAGAAGGCTCGGGCCGCTCTGCTGGGGCTCCGTCGCTATACGAGGTCCTCTCGCAACTGGGATGCCGAGGTTCTGTCCGTCGGGGATAACCTGTCCGAGACCCTGGCAACCGAGCGCGGGTCGCGCCAAGGATCGTGAGCTCAACGCGCTGTGCCGTCGAGCTGGCGCGCTCCAAGGTGTCGCTGGGCTTCGGTGACGCCGCCGTCATATCGTGAGCGAGAGGAACTGTTCGGACGAGGACTCGAGGTTGGCCGACCGTGGACTTTTTGCCTCAGGGGAAGCCCTGGGTGGAGGCGCGCTGCGGGCACGTCTCCGAGGCCGGGGCCAACATGAGCTCGCAGATAGAGACCGAGTTCGAGATGAGCCTTCGTCGAAGACCGCCACTTCGCCAATAGCCGTTACAGCGGCCATGGATGATCGGGCTGAGCGGCCAGCTTCCTGTTCTTCATCAGACACTACGATCACATTTTCCACAAGTGGGCCGGCTCCAATGAGAGCCACGTCGAAGGGAGGGGCGAGACTTCCGCCTCGGGCCGGCGCGGTTGAGCGCCGAGGAGAGGGCTCACTCTCCAAGCCGATTGCCCCGGCGCGGCGCGAGCTGGCCATTTTGGAGCTGTTCGCGGGATGCGCTCGTTTCTCGGGAGCCTGCCAACAAAAAGGATTGCGCATCGCACCGCCCGTCGACATAGGCGCGTCTCGGGACTATCATATTACTGATCCTCGGGTACTTCGGAAGATCCTGAACTGGATTAAGTCGGGGAAGATTTGGCTGTTTTGGCTAGGTACTCCGTGTGCTAACTGGACAGGCGCTCGCAGTTCTCCAGAGGCTCCCGACGACATCCAGGACCCAACCGCTGTGGCCACTCTACGTATCCTCCGTGCGGCTCATCGGTATAGAGCGAGGTGGATTCTGGAGAACCCCATTAGCTCTAAGCTCTTCAAGTGGACGCCTCTCAGGGACCTCTTCAAGACCCAGGGGGCCCAAGAGGCCATCGTGGACTACTGCAGGTACGGCACCCCCTATCGTAAGCGAACTCGTCTAATGGGAACTCTTGAAGGCCTCCAAGAAGTAGGAAGGCTGTGTCGGTGTCAGGCGCCCCACGAGATCCTCCAAGGGAAAGTTAAAGTTGAAGTGGCTCCCGGCAAGCGCGCCCTGAAATGGAAAACGTCCCTTGCTGCTGCGCATCCGCCAGCTCTATGTCGCGAATTGGCTCGAGTGGTTGAGCGTAATGCTCCACTTACTGCTTTTCGTAATCCTCGCGAACCGGCACTTCATATCCGATGGTGTCGTGATCTGGCGGCCTCGCTCGGCGGGCGCGGTGCGGCACCGCCGCCGATCCCAACTTGTCCAAGAAGATTCACATTACCGTGGGGAGATCTCTCTGACAGTTGGGGCTGTGGAGACTCGCGGGCACGGCGTCGACGAGCACTGGCTGCCCGCTCCCAAGCATGTACGGGCCCTTCAGCCAGCACGCCTGCTGCGGTCGTTCGGTCGCCGGCCGACCCCTGCGACACAGCGCCACCGCCCAGCTCACGGGCGCGGCGTGCTCCTGCAGAAGGGAAGCTCTGTACGCCTCCAATCTGTAGGACACCGCTCCGACAACATCAGTCGGGTCAAGGTCAGCTTCGTCGGCCCCGCCGACGAGTGCGCGCCGTTCGTCGGGATGCCGGTCAGCTGGCCGGCACAGTTGGCAGCGGGGGTGGACCACCCCGCGCCCAACCCGTTCGCCGTGCACGCCACGCCGCCCCAGCACCTGGTGCACGGCGCCATCGATTCATTTCGCTACAGTAAGTTCTGGAAGATACCTACATTGTTTAAATCAAGTCCTTTTGACGGTCGAAATTGGAAATGCCGCCATGTTGTTCCTTCGCAACCAACCTGTCGGGCAAGCTGAAGGTTGCACGATCATGAGCCCTCCCGCCCTTTCCCTCATGATCCATAGCCAGAAGTATTGTGGACGAGACTCTACTTTGGTGAGTTGGCCATGTCGATTGTTCTGGTGGAGTCTCAGCCGCGGCTGGGCCGACAGTATTATCAGGCGAGCTGATTTCATGAACTGCATCGCTCGGGGTGGGTCGAGCGCACGTGCCAAAAATGGTGGATCTTCCAGGCTCGGTCTATCACCCTATCGTCGGTTGGCCTTTGTGAGTGAGTGCTTTGCGAATCGCTGAGCCTGTCGGCAACTCCGTCCCCTCCTGGGCTCTCTCCCTCCTGGGCTCCCGGCCTTTTTGGCCCGAGACGCTTTTGTTAAGGAAATGCCCAGTAGCTCTGCTTCCCTTTTTCCTTGCGCGAGTCGAGGGGATCTGCAATACATGCTGATCCGTAGTTCTGGTGTTCCCGCTCTGCCATCCGCTGTACCAGCGTGTATCCATAGGCAGTGGCCATGTCGTTTGTTCTGGTGGAGTCTCAGCCGCGGCTGGGCCGACAGTATTATCAGGCGAGCTGATTTCATGAACTGTATCGCTCGGGGCGGGTCGAGCGCACGTGCCAAAAATGGTGGATCTCCCAGGCTCGGTCTATCACCCTATCGTCGGTTGGCCTCTGTGAGTGAGTGCTTTGCGAGTCGCTGAGCCTGTCGGCAACTCCGTCTCCTCCTGGGCCCTCTCCCTCCTGGGCTCCCGGCTCTTTTGGCCCGAGACGCTTTTGCAAAGGATATATATATATATATATATATATATATATATATCCAGCCGCTTTGAGCCGTCTTGTGGCCCTGATAGGGTGTGTTGTCGGGTTTGGGCCGTCTTGGGGCTCTACTTGAAGGCCCCCTTGGGGGCCTTGTGGGTGGGGTCCTCATTGGCGGTCTTGGGGCCCTCCGCGTTTGTCTACGGACCCTCTTGGGCCGTCCAAATGCATTTTGGGAGGGCATCGTGGGCCGTCTCTTTGTGATTTCGCGGGCCGTCAGAGCCGACTTGGGCCGCTCTTTGCCCGATAATGCGGGAACCCCAAAGTCTTTCAAATTAGTTTGGCTAAGGGCCCAACCATATGCAATTGCATGTACAGTCGTTGTGAGCATCGCCGTCCGTGGAGTTCCTTTTGAGGCCACGAAGCGCGTGACGAGTGTGCCGAAATGTGGCGGGGACGCAGCGCTGGCGCTGCCATTTTGGCATTCGGTGGAGGTCCCTGTGGGGCCACGACACGTGCGAGGGCTTCGCGGGCATGGAAGGTGGAACCGCATGTGGACGCTGCCACTGGAGCCTTCGGCGGGGCTCCCGATGGGGCCATGGAGCTTGTGAGGGGTGCCCCTGGGTAGGGGTGTGACCGCATGCGGGCGCTGCCGCTGGGGCCGGTCCGTGGAGCTGCCTATGTGTCCACGAAACGTGCGAGGGGTGCACCGAAATCGACGGTGGAACCGCATGCGGGCGCCGCCATTGAGGCCTTCGCTGGATCACCCTGTCGGGCCACGAAGCGTGTGAGGGGTGTACGGAAATGGAGGGTGGAATTGCATGCGGACGTTGCCACTGCGGCCTGCGGTGCAATTCCTTATGGGGCCACGAAACGTGTGAGGGATGTGCCGAAATGGGGGGTGGAACCGCATGCGGGCGTGTTCACTGGGGCCTTCCTTCGGTGGAGCTCCATATGGGGCCACGAACCGTGTGAGGGGTGCACCGAGATCGACGGTGGAACCGCATGCGGGCGCTGTTACTAGGGCCTTTCGTGGAGCTACCTATGGGGCCACGAAGCGTGGGAGGGGTGCACCGAAATTAATGGTCGAACCGCATGCGGGCGTTGCCACTGGATGGGGTCACGAAACGCGAAAGCCGTACACCGAAATCGAGGGAGGAGCTGCATGCGGGCGTTGCCACTGGGGCGTTTGGTGGAGCTCCCTGTGGGGCCATGAAGCTCGTGAGGGGTGCACCAGGTTGGAGGTCGAACCGCGTGCAGGCGCTGCCGCTGGGGCCTGCGGTGGAGCTGCCTATGTGGCCACGAAACGTGCGAGGGGTGCACCGAAATCGACGGTGGAACCGCATGCGGGCGCTGCCACTTGGGCATTCGGGGGAGCTCCGCATGGGGCAACGAAGCGTGTGAGGGGTGTGCGGAAATGGAGGGTGAAACCGCATGCGGGCGTTGCCTTTGGGGCCTGCGGTGGGACCCCCGATGGGGCCACGAAGCGTGTGAGGGATGTGCCGACACGGGGGTGAAACCGCATGCGGGCGCGTTCATTGGCACCTTCGGTGGAGCCCCCATATGGGGCCACGAACTGTGTGAGGGGTGCACCGAGATCGACGGTGGAACCGCATGCGGGCGTTGCTACTAGGGCCTTTTGTGGAGCCCCCTATGGGGCAACGACACGCGGGAGGGGTGCACCGCAATAAAAGGTGGAACCGCATGCGGGCGCTGCCACTGCGGCCTTCGGCGGAGCTCCCTATGTGGCCACGAAGCGCGAAATCCGCACACCGAAATCGACGGTGGAACTGCATGCAGGCGCTGCCACTTGGGCATTCGGGGGAGCTCCGCATGGGGCCACGAAGCGTGTGAGGGGTATGCGGAAATGGAGGGTGAAACCGCATGCGGGTGTTGCCTTTGGGGCCCTCGGTGAAACCGCATGCTGGCGTTGCCTTTGGGGTAGGGGTGGAACCGCATGCGGGGCTCCGTTTGGGGCCACGAAACGTGTGAGAGATGTGCCGAAAGGGTGGTGGAACTGCATGCGCGCGCTGCCACCGGTGCTCTCGGTGGAGCTATGTGGGGCCACGAAACGTGTGAAGGGTCTGCCGAAATGAGGTGTGAAACCGCATGCGGGCGTTTCCGATGGCGCCGTCGGTGGAGCCCCCATACGGGGCCGCGCAGCGTGTGAGGGGTGCACCGAAATCAAAGTAGAACTGCATGCGGGCTCTGCCACTGGGGCCTTCCCTGGAGCTCCCTGCGGGGCCACGAAACGCGCGAAGGGCGCGCCGAAATTCGGGGCGGGGATGGGAGGAGGAGGAGGGGGAGGAGGAGGAGGAGGAGGAGGAGGAGGAGGAGGAGGAGGAGGAGGAAGCCACTGGCCGAGGAGGGCTGGGGCCGCGCTTGCGCAGGGGTCGTCGCCGTCGCCCCCTCGACCCGCGCGGCTGGCCCATCGGCCGGGCTCGCGAGCCGCCCGCCCGCAGGCGCTGCGGCCGCGCCCTTGCTGCCCGCAGGACGGCGGAACCAGCGTGGCATAGGAGGGCGAGAGCTCGCCGCTCCTCTCCAGGACCCTTCTGATAGTGCTGGACGCTGCCAGAACCATCGGTGGCCACCACTCCGCGCAGGAGCACCAGCGCGACCAGCAGCCACAGCACCAGCAACAACTATACGAGCACGTGATGGCGCAGTCCTGGCCCGTTGGGGCGCAACCATGGCCGCGGAGATCTCAGACGCGTGGGAGATCGAAGTCCAACCACAAGCATTACCATAAGAGCAACAACGGCCACCAGAAGAACAACAACGACCAGGACGAGAACAACGACCACCAGAAGTACAACGGCCACAACAACCAGAACGACTACAGCCACAAGAAGGACCGCAACAGATGGAGGCGAAGCGCATCCAGGAACACACAGGGAAGAAGCCGAGCCAAATCATACACGCACGAGGACAACTTCAAGAACTACACGGCGCACTTGACGAAGAAGCAGATTGCAGGCATCGAGCCCATCGCCCCAGCGTTGATCCAGGTTGCGAAAGAGCACGAGAGCTTCTCGTCTCTCCCCGCAGAGGATGACATCAAGAAGGTGTGTTCCACTACCCAGGTCAACAGGCATTGGAGGCTCACGGACCAGGTGACGGGAGCTCAACAGGCCCAGGTAGACGCGACCAAGTTCTACAAAGAGGTCGCCATCACCAAGGCCACGGTCGCGATGCTCACCGAGCCTGTTCAGCGAATCAGCGGATACAGGAACGAGATTGACCAGCGCACCAAGCGCAATAATGATATCAGCCAGCAGATCAGGGACCTCGGAAAAGAGAACGAACAGATCGACCATAACATCGAAGCCCTCAAGGCCCTGAGCGCCGAGGCGAAATTCATGGGGACAACGACTGAGATGGCGGGCGGCTCCAGCTGTTACGGAGACGAAGAAGAGGAAGAGACCCCTGAGGGATCGAGAGGCCGAACGCCTCATGCTAAGAAGCACCGTGACGAAGATGACAGAAAGAAGCTCTTCAACGCTATGGAGCACACGCAGAGCAGGAAGAACGCCGAGCAGCGGGGCGAGATCAGGATCATGAACGAAAGATGAAATACATGAAAAATAAGCTCGAGCAACAAGACCAGGAGGCGGCGGGCAACGCACTCAGAAAAATTCTCGACGCCTCGCGCATCCCCACCAGCCCATCCTACACCAGGCGCTCGAACGAAGTGCGCCGATGATCGGCGGCTGTTCTCCTCCCCCTATTCCTCCTCCTCCGCCTTCTCCTCCTCCTCTTCTTCTCCTCCTCCCTCACCTCCTGTTCCCCCTCCTCCCCCTCCTCCTCTCCCCCCTCATCTTCCTATTCCCTGGTGGCGTCTTGGAAGTATATTCGAACGTTTTGGTGGGCTCTGGGGCCATGCGGGCGGGCGGGCGGCGCTCCGCCCGCCCGCGCGCAGGGCCCAAGAGGGGGCCCAAAACGCCTCTCGGAGCCATCTTGGAGGAGATCGATCAACGAAGGGGGGGTCCTAAATTTCAGCCCCGCCCCCCCCCCCCCCCCCCCGGAAGCCGCGATCCTTGTGAGGGGTATCGAATTTTAGCCCTCCCAGGGGTCGATCTCGGACGCTCTGGCCGATCGCGGCCCCCCTGTCCAGGTCAGCGTGGGTGGGTGGGCGGGTGGGGGGGGGGGGGGGGGGTAGGGGGGGGTAGGGGGGGGGGGGGGGGGGGGGGGGGGGGGTAGGGGAGGGGTAAACCCCCCCCCGAAAGGGAAGAAGGAGGGGTGGAAGAGGAAACTCGTTGAACCACCGACGCCCTAAAGGGCTGGTGGGACTAAGGATGCCCTCGAGCGACAGGAAGAGGCTTACCAAAAGGAAGCAGCATGTTACAAAGTTCGAGTGCGAGCCGAACTCCGCGAAGCAGAAACGCACAAGCGCGCGGATGAACAGCAACAAGCTCTGCGACACCATGAGATGCAGCAAAACAACTACTACGAAGCAAAGGCCCGCGAACAAGTAAAAGGACTACATGAAGAACGGCACCAACTGCATCTCAGACTAAGCGAACTGCAACAACACCAGAGCGACGAACTCACAGAGGCGCAGAAGGACCAGCTCCAGACGCACGAGGGGCGGCAGCGCCAAGAGGCAGGGAACAGCGAGATGCACATGCACCAGCAGAAGATCGCCTACGAAGAGCACCACGTCAAAGCCGCTCAAAATGGACGAAGAACGAGCATGGCATCAACGACGGCAACAACGACTGGAAGAAGCTATCGCGATCCAGGACAAGACCCACGAGGACATTGACCGCCAGGCGGTCATGGACCTGTTGCGCGAGTTCAGCGAGGTTGAGGACAACCGACGACGAGAGCAATACCTCGCTTGCGAGATCGAGAAGGAAGATCAACGCGAGACGACCCAGTGCCTACAACTTGTCTCACCAGGACCCCTCGACGAGATGCGCCCAGACCTCGAGCCCTACGCCATGCAACTGGCCATCATGGAGCAGGATATGCATCCAGACCACAGTGCCCAATCGACCACCGACAGCGAGTTCAGTCTGACCGAGCTGGGATTTGCACCGAGACAACACGAACCCACACCGACACCATTGCCACCAATGCCCAACCCAACGACAGCACAACCTCCGGCGTCACGCCCAGGTATGATCACGGCTGCCGACAAAACTCCTACGACGACCGACCAGAAGACCCACGACAGCGACGAGACAGACGGCAGCATAGCACCGACGCCCATTGCCGACGACGGCTGCGACGGCACAGCAACCCCCATTCCCGACACTCACGAAGACCCCGACCTCTTCGACCCCCGCATCCTTCACCACATCAAATCTGTCGACCTGGCTCCCCTTCCAATTGAGCAACCAACGCCAATTGGATACCGACCACCAGCCCAGTCGACGACCCCAGCATCGGCCGACAACCGATTTCCAGAAGTACGTCCACGTTCAACCCCACCTGCAGCCAGGCAGCACGAGCTTGCCGCAGGCGAGACCCAACCCACCTCCGCCATACTCATCGACTTGAGCAACGAAGGCGAAGACGCATCACATCGTACACCGACACGAGTACCCATTCCCTCAGCAATCACACCGACACAGCCGCACCAACCAGTCTTTCCACCCCCGCGATTCCACATAGGCACACCTGAGCGAAGCAAGTCGGCACCCACACCGAGGACGAGATCCGCACTGAAGACAAGCGATCGAACCGTACTACCAGCCAGGAAGGTCCGCATACATGATGGCGGAGATGGATTCTTGGACCCAATAGACCGAACCCCCGTGCGAGCCAACGAAGACGAGGGCTCGGGCGAGCCCGTGGGCCGCCAGCTCAGAATAACTAAACAGGACCGACCCCGTTGAGGAGCTAATGGCTCAGCGGGATAGTCCAACACCAGTGCACCGAGCATCTGGTCGGCTCCAAACGACCGCGCGACTGACCACGGCGGGGGCGCCAACCTACGAAGCAACCAGCCTTCCGACCCATGCGGCGGCGGTGACTTGCAACGCGGCGCAGCAGCTTCTCCCACTAGGGGAGGTCACAAGAATAGCACACACCATGCCAACGACAGCTTTGGGGACCGCTGACGCGCATGATGACAACCACATTCACCAGCACCTAGCAAACAACGAACGCCTTGCAACGCCGACCGACGCGGGAATTAGCGACGGCAATATTGCGCCCGTGCAGTGGGGAATCTACTTCAACGGTGACCGCAGCAGGGCCACGCGCAAGGTTGGACTGGACAGGCTCCCTCCAGCCGATCTTTTGGACACCGTGCATTGCGCAGGAGGTCCGAACACACACAGCGACCGACGAGTCCGATTTCAGACCCCGACGCCGCCACCCAGGGCCAGGCCAGGAGGGGCAAAGGCGTAGACACCGCCAAGGCCGAACCGATCCCAGCCCGACTTGGCACCAGAGTCGAACAGCCATTTTGGCTTTGTGGAGACAACCTCGTACGAGGATCGAATACATTCTCACTCCGAGAAGTGGAGCGACCAATATCTAGGCAGTGCGCCACCTGCCATGACCGACAACATCGAGGGCACATTCCTGAACAGCGACAAGCAAAGAAAAGCAAATGACAACACTAGCACCCACGACATCAGATACCAACATTATGACCAGCCCTACGACAGCAGAAAGAAAGAAGATCCCGTTAGACGTCAAATGGCACGAGCACAACGACGAGTGCGAGCAACCGACATGACGCACGAAGGAAATACAACAACCACCAACCGACTGGAAGGATACGAACAACCTGATGACGAGATGGGCAGCTACCACATGCGCGACAATTATAGGAGTAATGGCGACAACACGATCGAATATCGCATCAACAAAGACGAATAAGAAGGTTGACAGACGCAAAATCAGCAAGGATCACAACGACAAAGATGGCGACATCTACCCACGTGGACCAGAGCACCACTATCACTACCATCCCACAACCGATACAACTGTCTGAACGACGCGAAGTCTGACACAGACGAAGGCGACGAAGGACAACAACGCACCGACCAGCCAACGACACGCGTGCACGACTCGGCTGCCTTCGTGAGGCAAGGTTCAAACTTCGAGACGGGCTCGAAGGGCGGGGGGGCAGGACGAGCACTGCCCGCGCCTACCAGGGGGGATGGTGAGGGGCAAGGGGGGCGGGGGGGGTGTAGGACGGCCACTACCTGCGCCCCCGCGGTCCGCCCTAGCTCGCCACCCCTTCCATTCCCATGGCGGAGACGGAGCTTGCCCGAGCGCCCAGGGGGCGGAGCTGAGGGCAGCCGAGACGTCCCCCACCGACAACAGAAGCAAGCACATGGCCTGGGGTTCGCCCCCACCGGGGGCACTGTGACCCCTAGCCATAGCGGGACGAGGTGGGGCCGCCACGAACCCCACTTGAAGTCGGCGCATGGAGGCCTCATAAATGCGCCCACAACCCACATTACAACGCCAGCAGCAAGCCGGCCTCCCAAAGGCCCACCTACAGGCACGCACGACAAGCAACCACAAGGTCTGGGGTTCGCCCCCGCCGAGGGCATTGTGACCCCTAGCCGTAGCGGGACGAGGTGGGACTGCCAAGAACCCCACTTGACGTCGGTATATGGAGACCTGGCGGATGAGATGACCTTCCCAACATCGGGTCCGACGACCAAACGACCACTTACCGCAGAGCTACCATCTCATCAACCACGACCACGACCACAACCAGCAACAGCACATACTAAGTTACCAAGACAGCAAAAAGCAGCGTCTCGAGCAATGTCACTGCGACAAGCGATGCAACCTTTGTGACTGCGACGACAACAAAGGACCAACGTACCTACGAACGAAGACGACGGCCAACAGACGACGCAACATAATGAAACGCCGACCGACACGAACAGCCAAATATATACGCTATACAGCAACGACAACAAATTAAGGACGGCAGCTCAGACAGCATCCCTGGGCACCGTCACCGCCGAAGATACACAGCGACCCAACAGAGCAACCACGCCAACACAGCAACCACAACAAGCAGCATATTGGCAAGAGCATCAGCACCAAAAGGCCAAGAACAAGGCGATGCTACCATTCCGACATCAACGTACGACGAACGACGGATGCAGCCACCAACCCTTCACGAACGACGGATGCAGCCACCAACGAACAACACGCAACACCTCGACGGATGCAGCCACCAACCTTTCACGTGAGCTCGACGTAGAAGTGCGACGAGCAGCCAAAGTTTTGCAACCGTTCCGAGCGACGAAGAAGACAAAGGAAGCGCGCTTGACCAAGAAAACAACGATTTCACAACAACAACAACAACAAATCGACACTGACATCTACCCTGGTATGCAGCAGAAAGACAAATACGCATGCGACCTTGGAGATACCAGGAGTCTGAGACGGCGCATCAGAGCGACGACGGCACCTTTTCTTGATTCCAATGTCGAAGGAGATGACCTACATCCAGCAGCACGGCATGCGCTAAGTACGACACCTAGAGGCAACGGGCACCATAGCACCAAGCACATCTTCACCGATGCATCCCACAACGTGCGCCGACCTGAGAGCTGCGCATGGGCTTTCCAAGTGCTGCAGGAAGGCGAGACATTCGAGCAACGGACCTTCAGAGGCGCGTTCAGCAGCATCGTCAACGGGAGCCACACCATGGACATCCCCAGCTCCAGGATCACGAACACGACTGGTGAGATTATGGCCATCGTACAAGCTCTCATGTGGCTCACGGCGACTGCAGAGACCCCGCATACGTACATGCACACCGACTGCGAGACGGTCATTAATCTACGCAACGGGATAGCGACATCTTCGGCGGACGAGCACAGATCACGCTTTCTGTAGGTCGCATACGACGCGGTACGCACCGAGACCAACGTAACATTGGTACATGCACCAAGCCATGAAGGCATGCCTTGGAACGAGCTTGCGGATGGACTGGCTAGAAGGACACGACGGCGATACGACAAGGGCGAGGACTATGATGCCATCCCGCACAATTTCAAGGATACTATCAGAGAATCTAAGTTCTACCAATGGGAAGAATTGCTCCAGCCCGAACATCCTGACAGAGCAGCTTACCCAACCAGGGTGGAACGGCATCCCCGATCCGGAATACCTACAAGATCGTCAGAGAAGCACCACCTGATGGCCCCGCTCGCGACGGCGTCGATCGACACAACGGTGGAGCTGAAATTTGCCACTTACAACGTAGAGAGCGTACGCGAAGCCGACAAAAAGCAACAGAAGACGCACACGAAAGCAGCACGAATCGCCCGCATGTGGAGAGGAACTGCGCTACGACGACAATTCCAAAAACACTAGCTCCATATTGTCGGCATTCAGGAGGCGAGGAACGAGCGGAGGACCATTACCAGTAACGGCTACCACATCATCAGCAGCCCTCACGACAGCTACAATGCGGGATGCGAGCTTTGGGTAGACCTGGAGGAGCCGTTCGCGGATGGCAAGAGCGGCCTCCAGCATTTCGAGCCGAGCCAGTTCCACGTACTGATCAGCGAGCCCCGCGTCCCACAAGATGACCATCTGCGTCAGCCACGCTCCGCACAACAAGAAGAACGACGATGACAAGAACAAACACTGGGAGGCATTAAACAAGCATTTAAGGAACTACAAGCCTGACATCATACTGACCGATGCCAACGGCAGGGTGGGCGAAGTACAAACGCAATGGGTCGGCGGAGGAGGGCCCCCACAAACAGAGGACGGAAACGGCAAGAGGCTGCGCGAGATGGCCGCAGAGGGGAGGTACATCATCAGCAACACCAAGATCTCCAACGGCAAGGACCACCACACATGGCGCGACGGACGCGGCAATATGCACCGGATAGACTACACACTGACTAACGAGACGTGGGCGCCAAAGATCGCAGATGTTCATGCACCCAACGACATCGATATTATGAAGAAGCAGAAGAAGCACGACAGCTACAGAGAAGACCACACTCCAGTTACGGCAATATCGCAGTGGACGTTTCGACATACGGCACCTAAGCATTTCTTCCCGAAGATCGACAGGAATCAGTTGAAGTCTGAAGAGGCGGTACGAAAGTTCAAGAACGAGCTCACAACATGGGACATGAATTACGACGAGCACGTCAACTACTACATGCTGACCATCATGGAGGCGGCACAGAGATCCTTCGCCCGAAAGGGCCAAAAGAAGTTTCAGGGGTACATTTCACAAGAAACACTGGCTTTCATCATGTGCCGCAGGAAACCTATGAAATATATCAGGAAGGCTTCGGACGACGGGCTACAGCATCCAGCAACAATACGCCGTGCGCAAAAAATATCGAAGTACATAAACGAAGATCCGATTTTACAGATGCCCATCGAAGCCATCCAATACGCCTATTGTGAGACATTCCAGCTGCACTACGTGGCCCAACAGGATATCAGCAATTTCGACCACCAATACTTCCTCGAAGCCGCCAAGCAGTTGATTATCACTACCAGGAAGAGTCGTGAAGATGATCGACAGAGACTATGACCACTTCCTGGAGGAGCAAGCCCAGCTCGCCATGGAAGCAAAAAGCAACGGCGACGCCTACGCATAATGGAAGTACACCAAGAAGTTGCTGATTTTTGGAGGTAGAAAACGACAGAATAAAAGGACATACCCACTAATGAAAAAGCCGGACGGCAACATAGCTGCCAGCGCAGCTGAGAAAGCAGAAGAAGCGACAAAACACTTCGGACACAATGACGCAGCAAAGCTCTTGACGCAGCAGGAAACCATCGACAGATACAACAACTACACCACGCGGGACACGAGCCACATCACCACTGGTGATGTGGCTCGTGTCCTGGTCCAGGAGCATTGAGAATTTTGCCGACATGCACGAGCTGCAAGACATCCTCGCCAAGGCCAAGCCATACAGAGCATTTGGACCAGATTGCGTCACTGACGACCTGGCCAAAATTGCCCCGCGTGAACTTGCTCGACATACGCGCCCAGTAATCACCAAGGCCGCTCTACACTGCAGGGAAAGTTTTGCGCGCAAGGGATCAATAATTACGTACTTCTGGAAAGGCAATGGCGCAGAAGAGGCACTACCAAACCAACGATCCATCACTCTCGCCAACACCGTCATCAAGCACCACTACCGCTTCATCAGGCTGTGCGTCAAAGACCGCCTCCCTGATATGTTGTTTTCTACGCAGATGGGCGGCAGGCACCACTACAGCACGGACTTCAACCACATGATGATGATAATGCTCTTCGACACTGCCAAAGCGATAAAGAACGACTTAGTGATCATTACGATTGACCTCAAGGCAGAATTCCACAGGGTCATCAACCAGCTGGTGTACAAAATGCAGCCCGACGAAAATCAAATCAGCGACGTCATCAATAACATAGACACCCCCGACGCCATGATCCCAGCCATCGCCCATCTGATGACCAACGACGGCATAGTCAACAAGCGCGTCACGGACCAGCATATTGTTGATGCCCACGGAGGCCCACAAAGGGACCTGGTTCTACATAAACAGAGACGCGAGCTGGGCTGAGGCTGGGAAGCCGGCCTGGCGCCCCAATCGCCGGCTTCACGTTCCACGCGCTGATGGCAGACGTCACAGCAGACTATCACCAGCGAGCTACCGCCGATGGCGCCGTGGTAACGATCCCCGAAGCACCACCGCAGTTCCAGCAGAGCGATTGCACAAAGATAGCATCGTCAACATCATTCGTGGATGACGTTAAAGCAGCCGCACTGACCAGCAACGGCAACAAAATCCACCAGCTGGTGAGCACAATGTGGGGACATCTTATTCGTTCGACATTCAGCAGAGGATTACCGATCAGCACGGCCAAGTCAAGCTACATCGTGTACCCCAACACCCTGAGCGGCAAGCGCACTGCCCGAACCATGACTCAAGAGAAGCTCAGCATCGCAGACATCGGGTTCACGGTCACAATTACAAGGAGCACCAAACTACTCGGGGCAATGTTCAGCGACAGGAACGACCTTGGACAAGAGATTGCAGTCCGAACAATTGCACTACGACAAACGACGGGACCGCTCCGCAAGACGCTATTTCAGAGGCGCGCAGCCCCTACCAAGGCCAAGATCCATTACCTGGAGGCGCTTGGGTATTCTAAGCTATCCTTCAACGCAGGCACATGAATCCTAAATAAGCAGTGCGACACGGACAGACAACGGCATACGTATCTGCGGCACGACAGGCCATCGGGATCACCCACGACAAGATGCGCACCCAGCGGATCACTAACGACCAGATACTCGAACGAGCTGCCCCACCAACACTGCAAGAGCGACTGCGACGACTCCGTCTCAGACAGGTGCGACGCATTGTACACAATTGCCCACCAGAACTACAAACACTTGCAGATTACGACATACAGAGGGGTGGCGAATGGACCACAACCATCAACAAAGACCTGCAACACTACCGTTACCACTGCGACCACACACGACACGGGCAAATCCCCAAAGACATCACGGAGCTCATCACGATGGTGCGGCACGACACCAGCCACCTCAAGGCCATTCCCCCCCGCGCATACAGCAGGGCCACCGACCAGCATACGGAGACGACGAGACGAACTACATGGCAAGACATCACTTCAAGCATTGCGGCAACCATCGGGCTCCGACCTGCAAGCAAGCACGGCGACGAAGAGCTCGGTGCGACCAAGATGGCGCCAGCAACGTGCTACCATTGCGGCGCAATCTTCAAGAATAAGGCGGCGCATAACAAGCATGTATACAACCACCACAGAAGCGACGATGACATAAGCAACTTCGCAGTCGGAGCAACATGCCACATTTGTTTGAAGAACTTCCACACCGCAAACAGGCGAATCAAGCACGTCAAGGCGTCGACCATCTGTGCCGCTTCATGGGGGGCCAGCAGCTACAGGGCAACGGCCGAAGAGGTCGATGCCAACTCGACGGAAGCCCGACTCGCTAGGCAACGCAACAGACACATCGGGCTGCCAGACGACTACGCCGAGGTACCGCCAACGCAGACGTACGGGCCGCCGGTAGGCCCCAAAACACTCACCAGCGTCATACGCACACCAGTCCCAAACGAGCATCCCTGAAGCGACAACCTTGCCTAGCCAGCTACTCAGCGACGAGCAGAGGCATCCACCCGCCAACCAAGACAGGGAACCACCGAACACGATGCTTATCACCACTGCTGGCGACAACGCCATCAGCGAGATGACCGACGTCATACAGCGGCAAGTCAACCGACACCGCACGGCAATACAGATGCGTATTAGACGCACCGACGACGCCGAAGGCGACGACATGGGCTACCGCACGCGAGAAAGAACCTCGGGAGAGAGTGGCGCTGCACATCGTCGACGCCAACGTCGACTCCTTCAAACCCGAAGGGCAAGTAAGAAACCGACACATGGGGGCGGCCACAGATTAGCACACGACAGCAGCGAGCAGCCACCAAAGACAACCACACAATGTACAGAACACTCACTGCAGCATACGACACGGTCGCCACAACCATCCCCACCATCTTGATGGACTGCGACATACGCCACCTGAGCATCCAAGAGCATACTTTGTTAGTACAACACCATCGGGCAACCACAGCGGAGAAGTACACAGCAATCATGCGCGAGCACTACCATACCGACGGCAACAGCATCGAGGACGTCATAAAGAAAGCCACAGAGGCCATCACCAACACCCAGGACATCGCTTTCACCGACGACTACGGCGGCCACATATGCTCATCGTCAGCGGCCTGGATCACCGACGCCACTCTGCTGGGAGACATCCCCACATGCCCGTGACAGGGGCACACGATCGACAACGGCAGCAACCGCTACGCAATCGCCCCGAGCCATCAGCTGCACGGGCCCCACACCACCACGAAGGCCCCCTCGCGGAGCGAGGGGGATGAGACGAATACCTACAAGTGACTACAGGCCGCGGCGGCCCGCAGCCAGCCTGGAGGCCTCAGAAGACCCCTAGTTCAGTGTGCCCGTTGGGGATCCCGTCCTCTCTCCTTAAGGCTCTTTGTGGCTCATGATGCCCTTCCCCTCTCTCTTTGTCGGGAGCTCCCCTTCGGGCCCTGGCCCTTTGTTCTCCGCCTTCCCCCGACCAGGGGGATTGGCGTTGCTCACGCCACCGAGAGTGTTGCCGCGGCCCTCGAGTTGAAGGATTCGAAGGCCCGAGCGCAACGACGCCCTTCCTCCATCCGCCGCCACCCAAAGAGTCGCACCGCGCCGCCCTGTGGTACGCGACCGTCGGCGGGGCGAGGGAGGCTGAAACGGAGATGGGCCCTCGACGATCCACAAGTGATCATTTAAATATGGCTCCTGGCTCCGCCTCCCTCTTCTGGTCCAGGAGGCCCCTCGCCCTCGCTCCAGGTGGCCCCTCGCCCTCGCTCCGTCCCCGTGCTGATCCGTCGGCCTTTCGGGCCCTTGGGCTTTCGGGGCTCCCGTATTCCTTCTCTCCGAGGCCACTCGAGGCTTCTCTCTTTCTTGGCGGCGGGTCGCCCTGGGACCCAGAGGCTGTTTGAGGCCCCTTCCCGAGGCCCTCCGAGGAAGGGGGCCGCGCGTCGCGCCGCGCGCGGCGGCGCGGCGCGGGCTGCGGCGGACAAACCGCTTTGCCCGCAGTGTCGCAGGAGGAGGAGGAGGAGGAGGAGGAGGAGGAGGAGAAAGAGAAGGAGGAGGAGGAGGAGGAGGAGGAGGACAAGGAGGAGGAGGAGGAGGATGGAGGAGGCGGAAGAACGCGGGGCGCCGTCTCTTCAGAAAAAGACCCATCACCACAGTACGATTGAACACGTAAGGAAAACCATGCGAATTGCCTCCGCAAGCCCTCTCGGGGTCCTCTTGTTGGGGCGCTTCGGGAAGCCTCGCGAGCCGTCTTGAGGCCGTATGGGGCCGCCGGGTCTTTTGGGCGTTCTCGGGCCTTTTTCGGGCTGTTCTTCAAGCGGTCTTGGGCTGCTCTGGTGCTCCTTAGGACAGTCTGGGAAGCAATCTCGGGCCCGCTCGGGCGGTGGGAGCGCTCAGGGCTGAAATTATGTACGGGAGAGGGCCCGTTGCAAAACTATTCGAAGTGGAATTTTCAGAGATTCGCGCGGTGTTGCGTGGATCGGCGCTGGGTCCCCTTGGCGGCGCCTCCGGCGCCGCCCCTGCCGCGCCCCGCGCACGGGGAGGGGGTTGAGCGCAGATCCGAGAAATCCGCGAGGAGTTCAGACAAGTTTTTGCCCTTTGGGACCCTCTTGGGGGGCCTCTTTGAGGCCTCTTGGAGTCCTCTTGTGACGTCTGGGAGTCTGGGAGGCCTTCAGCCATCTTGTGCGTCTTGGGGCGATCTTCTCTCTTTGACCACTTTGGGGGCCTCTTGGAGCCATCTGGGTTCGTTTAGGGGCCCTCCAGCGGGGTAGGCCGACGCAGGCGATTCTGGCAGACCCCGGGCCGGCCCGGCAGACCCTGGGTCAGCCTGGGATGATCCCGGCCCTCAGAAACTTGAAAGTTTGGTTTCAGCAGCAGCAGCAGCAGCAGCAGCAGCAGCAGCACAGCCCTCCCAGTGCTGCATGAGCCTTGGGGCGTTCCACTTCGTGCCACAGGCGCGGTGGCGGACACGTGCGTGCACAGCGGGGCGGGGGACTGTAGGCTTGGGGGCTCCCGGGCGGGAGCCACGACCGAAGGTGTGGGTCCACGGGGCCCGGCCCGCTCTCGGGCACCCCAGATCGAAGGACGCCTCCTCCTCGTCCATTTCCTCCTCCTCCTCCTCCCCCTCCCCCTCCCCCTCCCCCCTCCCTCCTCCTCCTCCTCCTCCTCCTCCTCCTCCTTCTCCTCCTCCTCCTCCTCCTCCTCCTCCTCCTCCTCCTCCTCCTCTCCTCCTCCTCCTCCTCCTCCTCCTCCTCCTCCTCCTCCTCCCCCCTTTCTCCTCATCCTCCTCCTCCTCCTCCTCCTCCTCCTCCTCCCCCTCCCTCCTCCTCCTCCTCCTTCTCCTCCTCCGCCTGCCCCCCTCCCCCTCCCCCTTTCCCCCCCCCCCCTCCCGCCCCTCTCCCTCGACAATTAAGCAATATGAATACTACACGTGGCGTCCGGGAAATGGCCGGCCCCCCTCCGCGCACTGTTTTTTTCTGGATTATTGGGAAACGGGTTTTCTTTTGGGTTTGGTTTCAAGATATTCAAGAGCTGGCTTCATTTTCGGGCTACCGCTCGTTCCGAATCGTGCTCTCGCTGCAGCGTTGGCATAATTTCCACGCTTCCGCTCGTTCCGAATCGTGTTCTTGGCCACATGTTCGGGCTACCGCTCGTATCGAATCATGCTCCCGCTGCAGCGCTGGCATCATTTTCGCGCTTCCGCTCGTTCCGAAACGTGTTCCCGTTGCAGCGGTGGCGTCATTATTGCGAAGGCCTGACGGCCGGTGCCGCCGACCCTGTTCGCAATGCGCAGCAAGAGATTACGAGGTTGCTCAAGGTCGGCTTGGCTGGAGCCCAGGGGAAGAGGAGTCCCAGGGGGGGGCGTCGTATCTGACCCGGGGGGGGGGTCGACACCCCCCCCCCTCCCGGCGGGGGAGGGATCAAAGGGAAGGGGCTTCCCTTCGACTCAATTACGAGGTTGCTCAAGGTCGGCTTGGCTGGAGCCCAGGGGAAGAGGAGTCCCAGGGGGGGGCGTCGTATCTGACCCGGGGGGGGGGTCGACACCCCCCCCCCCCTCCCGGCGGGGGAGGGATCAAAGGGAAGGGGCTTCCCTTCGACTCAATTACGAGGTTGCTCAAGGTCGGCTTGTCGCCACGCCATGCTATGTCAGGCTACGCGTCCGCATTTCCATGCTTCCGCGCTTGTTGTTTCAAAAGGCTGCTCTCACTGAAGCGTTGGCCTCATTGTCGGGCTACCGCTCGTTCCGAATCGTGCTCCCGCTGCAGCGTTGGCGTCATTATTTCCAGTGCCATGTCACGGCATGTTGTTCTGTCTTTCCAACTAGGCCCCAGAATCTAAAAGATGGCTTCCCGAAGAAACCATCTGAAGTGATTACACATGCGGTGCCGATGATTTGATTCGTTGGGCCGCAGAAGCCCCCCCCTTCCCAGTTTGGGGCGTCGCCACGCCGTGCCATGTCGTGCTACGCGTGAGTCTTCAACATGCTATGCCATGTGATGCTACGCCATGCTGCGACAACCGATTGACAGGCGAAGAGGCAGCAGACTTGCGCCGTGGTAAGGGATGCGAGGGAGGGGCAGGATTTCAGATATGACGCGAGCGCATCCAGCTTGCCCTCCTCCCCCTTCCCCTCCTCCCCCTCCACAATTACTCAATATGAAAATACTCTCCCTCTTCCCCTGATGGCGTCCGGGTGATGGCCGCGCACCCTCCGCGTACTGTTTCTTTACACAGGATTCCCAGGAAATCCCGGGAAACGACTCTCGCTGAGGCGCCAGCGTCATTTTTTCCCAAAATGTTGCTCTCGTTGAGGCGCCGGCCTCATTTCTGCTCCCGAATCGTTCCGAATCGTGCTCCCGCTGCAGCGTGGGCCTCATTTTCGGATCGGTGTTTGGCCTCCGTCGTTCAGGATGGCGTTCTCGCCCCAGCGCGGGCCTTTTTCTCGCGCGCCCATCCGCCCGCCACCACCGCGCCGCACCGCCACCACCACCACCACCACCACCACCACCACCACCACCACCACCACCACCACCACCACCACCACCACCACCACCACCACCACCACCACCACCACCACCACCACCACCACCACCACCACCACCACCACCACCACCACCACCACCACCACCACCACCACCACCACCACCACCACGACAACCACGCACACACGCACGCACGCACGCACGTGCACCACCACCCACTACGCACGCGCGCGCGGAGCCACAGGTCCGCTACGACACGCGTCCGCGGATAGAGAAAATCAGCGCCATGGTAAGGGATGGGAGGGAGGGGTAGGACGTCAGATATGACGCGAGCGCACCTAGCTTGTCCTTCTCCCCTCCTCCTCCTCCTCCCCTCCTCCTCCCCCTCCCCCTCCTCCTCCCCTGCTCTCCCCCCTCCTCCTCCTCCTCCCCTCCTCCTCCTCCTCCTCCTCCTCCTCCTCCTCCTCCTCCTCCTCCTCCTCCTCCTCCCTCCTCCTCCTCCTCCTCCTCCTCCTCCTCCCCCCTCCCCCTCCCCAGATCGGCCCCCAGAGCGCTCAGACCACCGTGGCGGCGGCTCAAGAGGGCCCCGAGTCGCCTTCAGCACGGCCTCCTAGAGGGGTCGCGGACGGCTCTGGACATTTTTTCCCCACGTAAGCTCATCCCGGGACCGTCCCAGGGTGATTCTTCAATCTGCCCCCCCCCCTCCCCCCAGAGCAGAAGGCGCTCTCGGGAAGAGAAGGGGGCGGCGAACCGAGCCCTGTGGGGGCCTTCTCGCTCGGTCGGGACCCCCGCCAGAGTTACGGGGCCACCTGCGAACCCTACCCCACCCTCCCCCTCAGAAATCGTGGGGGGTAGGGGTGGGGTTCGCGTCAAGCTAGCCAGCTCGAGCGAGTCAAGCATGGCATGCCCATTCCCACCCGCCCTCCCACAACATAAGAAACAGTGATGGCACAACTGGGGGCTGGGCGGGCATTTCAGTGTCGCAGGTCCCAGAGCGCCGACTTCCAGGTCCCAGAGCGCCCCAGGAACGCCCCAAGAGAGCCGAGACGCCCCCGAGACGATCCGAGGGGCCTTGAGTCGCCGAAAGATCGTTCCAAGACGCCCAAGATGGCCTCCAGACGGCCGCAGACGCCGCCAAGAAACCGCGGGGAGCCTCAGGAGGCCCTCCAAGAGCCTGGACAAGCAAAAACCTCCCAGGCATTCGTCACCCCAGGGCCTCCTGGAACGCCCCGGCGCCCAATGAATTGGCGAGCTAAAAACGTGCGCCGAGCCAAAGCGGGAGCGCAACTTTGAGAAAATGTCGCTCGGCGCCCAAGCGGGAAGGTCATTTCATTCACTTCGAGCGGGGGGGGGGGCCGCGCCCAATTCTTGCCATGCACTTTTGCGGGGTGGACGACAAGAACAGCTATGTGGGCAGGGAAAATCAGCATGGCATTGTTTCTGACAAGTAAGGTGGCCCCTCCCGCCTTGGGGTTGCCCCAGAAGTCCGCGCGCGATGTGCGCCGCGCCCCATTCCTGCCACGCATTTCGCATCGTCGACGACAAGACATGCCATGATGAAAGGAAAAACTGCAATTCGGAAATTGTTTTTTACAGTCAGGATGGGAGGGCCCGCGGCCCGCATGGACGTCCGCGCGCGATGTGCGCCGCGTCCCACTCCTGCCGCATATTTCGCACCGTCGGCGATAAGGCAGGCCATGCTGAGAACTGAGACTTTGTATTGATATTTCATAGTCAGGATGGGCGGGCCCGGAATGACGGCCGCGTGCGCCGCGTCCCGCTGCTGCCACATATTTCGCACCGTCGGCGGCAAGGCAGGGCATGCTGAGAGGAAAAAAGGAAGGCTTTGTATTGATTTTTTACACTCAGGATTGGCGGGCCCAGATTGACTGCCGCGCGCTATGTGCGCCGCGTCCCATTCCTGCCACGCTTTTCGCATCGTCGACGACAAGAAAGACGATGTTGAGAAGAAAAACGGCAATTTTGTATTGATTTTTTTACAGTCCGGATGGGACGTCCCGGATTGGGCCGCTATCGGCCAGGATACGAGGCAGGTGGGGGTATATTCTAGTAAGGAACAAGGATGCGGCCCCCTGAGACTCTCGGGGTGTCCCAGATGGGAATCGCCCCAGGACTGTTCCGATGTGTGTTTTTTGTCCGTACGTGACCCTCTCCCGAGTGCAGGAGGCCGCCTCGAGAAGCGGCGGAAATTCGATGCACCCAGACGCGTGCTTTTCCTCCGCGCGCCCAGGCCCCCCCGTCTAATGAGCGGGGGGGGCGGCGGCGCCGGTTAATTAAGTTGCGATTGGTTTCACAACGGTTGCCTTTTATGCAACCGTTGTTACCCGTTCTCGCCGCTGGACACCCTCTGGATTGTAAAAGAACGTGCTCCTTGTCCACTTGGATTGGCTTATTGCGGACACTGTTTCGGGCGGGGTGCGCAGCTGAATCGCGGGGAGGCCCCAGATGGGAAATCGCCCCAAAACCGTTCCAGGATGATTTTCCATTTGGGCCGCCCAAGTACAGCAGACGTTCGCGGGGATACGTGGATCACTGATTGGGGAGTCCTGTCTCCTTTGCCGGGCCCGCTAGAAGACTTGGGGATGCCCCAGATGGGAAATCATCCCGGAGCCGTTCGAGGGTGGTTTTCTTGTGGGCCCCCGCCCAGTAGAGAAGACTCTCGGGGACAAAGGGGGGATACCCGAAGCCAAAAAAAACATATTGATTTCCCAAATGGAATATATTATTGTGGAGTCCTCGCCCTGTGCTGGACCCCCCTCCAGAATCTCCGCGGGGCCCAGATGGAAAATTGCCCAAAAACCGTTTCACAGTGGTTTTCGATCTGCCCCCCCCCAGTACAGAAGGCGGTTTCGGGGACAAGTGGCGGGGTGCACCCAAGCCCAACAATGCGCAATCTTCCAAATGGAATAGACTATTGACGGAAGCCTTCTCTCTCGGTTGGGCCCCCCGCCGGAGTCTCGAGGTGGCCCAGATGAGAAATCACCCCGGAACCTTTCCAGGGTGAGGGTCCGCTTGGGCTGCCCCAGTATGATGGCGCTTCCGGGGGGAAGTGGAGGAGGTGCTCCGCCCCGAAGCTTCGTGCGCGACCGGGGTCACGAGCGAACGAGCGCAAGAAAACACGGGATGCGCATCCATCGAGGGCCCCAGGGCCGAGCAGCTCGGCATGCCGGTCCGCTCTCCTCCTCCGCTGGCACCGAGGGCAGGCTTGTCGGCGGATGGCCGTGCCTCGCGTGCCCCCGGCCCCCGGCCCTCGTCGCCAGGGAGCGAGCGGGTCCCGAGGGCAAAGGGGGCCCCGAGCTGCCTCCCCGGGAGGGGGGGAGAATGGGGAGGAGGAGGGCGAGGACGAGGAGCAGGGAGAGGGGGAGGAGGAGGAGGAGGAGGAGGAGGAGGAGGAGGAGGAGGAGGAGGAGGAGGACGAGGACGAGGAGGACGACGAGGACGAGGACGAGGACGAGGACGAGGACGAGTTGCAGAAGGAGGGGGAGGTGGAGGAGGGCCAGGAGGAGGAGCAACTTGTGGAGGAACGCGTGCCAGGCCCGGAGCGTCGGCGCGATCGTCGGCGGCGTGCTCCGGGGCTGCGGCCACTGCAAGGCCCACGACGAGGGAACCGAGGGCGAGCACTCGCAGGAGGGTCCTCCTCAGACCTCCCCCATCCCTTCTCCTCCTCCCTCCCTCCGTAGCCTTTTTTTGATTCTTGAGTGACGAGGGCGCGGCGTTGCAATGAATTGCTAAGAAGTCCCACGCAAGAGCGCGATTCTTACATAAAGTGTGAAGAAGTCCCAGGTGAGAGCGCGATTTGGTAATAAGCTGTGAGGAAGTACCAGGCGGGAACCGCTGGTGTTGTAAACCCAGGGCCAGCAACTTAATTCTGAGACCCAACATTTTCTTTGCTACAAGAAATAAGGGTGCGAGCCCCGGGAGGGGCACTTCAGTTTGAAAAAAAAGAAAGTACCCCAGAGAGGATGGGATACTATACTTTGACGAAATGAAAGGCAACAATACCAACAACAACAATAACTACCACAACCACAACACCAACAACAAACACAACAATCATTTTGAGACTGTTTGTTCCTATCTGCTCACGTGCCAATCAATACGTATATCCCGAACCCTCGGTACCCGACCTCGTCGTCTTTGATCATACCTCTTGGGGGGTACATCTGCCTTACATGCCACGAGCATGTAGTGCAGCCCCTTGAACAAGGGAAGAGAACACGTGTTGAAGGTGGAGGGCGAACAATGGAGCACGAGAGAAATTAGCAGGAGGGGGGCAAGGAACGAAAAACAGGTGGTAGAACCTGACTGGCAGATCGGGCGGGCAGACCCAGGCGACTAGGTCGAGCAGGCGGGTTGCTGAAGGGTGGGTCCTGCATGAATCGTGAGGAAGTCTCCAGCGATAGCGCGATTCCCACTTAAACCGCGAGAGCGCCCAAAGCGAGAGCGTGATTCCTGAATAAATTGCGAAGAAATCCCACGCGAGAGCACTATTCGTACATGAGTTGTGAAGAAGTCCCGCGCGAGAGCGCGATGTGGAAGGACACATTGCGAGGAAGTATCAGGCGGGAACCGTTGCTGTTGCAATGTGAGCTTGCGGCCAGGGGCGCAGTTTGAGGAGGAATATTCGCCTTGATTAAAAACAGGGTGCGAGCCCCAGGAGGGGTACTTTAATTGAAAAGCGCATATGTTACCGGAGGGGGGGAACAACTATAGTTATTCTCTAGAAATGAAAGTCCAACAACAACAACAACAACAGTCATTTCAATATTGTTCGCTCTTATCTGCCCGAGTGTCCGCCAACGCGTATTTCCGAAACCCTCGATACCCGTCCTTTTCGTTTTCGGTCGTACCCCGTTGGGGGGATATCTTTCTTCCCTGCATGCCGGGCCCCGGCAAGCGGCGGGGCAGCTGCGGACCGTCGGCTTGGCCAGCGGCAGCGCTGATCGGCGGCAAACAGACCCCAGAAGGGACGGACAGAAGACCAACCACGACGACGACGACGGCGACGACGACGGCGACGGCGACGTCGACGACGATGATGACGACGACGAGCGAAAGCGAGAGCGAGGGCGAGAGCGACACCGAGGCCACGAAGGGCAGGAAGGAGACCACGAAGGGCGACGGCGGGACCAGGAAGGGCATGCGTACGTGGCCACAAGGGGCGCGAACGAGCGGGGGCCACGAAGGCCAGATAATGTAGGGCCGCACAGGGCAACGACGGGGCCACAGAGGGTAACAACGGGGCCACGTAGGGCAGCGATGGGGCCACGAAGGGCGACAACGGGGCCACGAAGGGCACGCAGATGGGGCCACGACGGGCGCAAACGAGAGGGGGCCACGAAAGGCTGCAACGGGGCCACGAAGGGCAGCGGGGGGGCCACGAGGGGCTGCAACGGGGCCACGAAGGGCAGCGATGGGGGCCACGGGCGGCTGCAGCGGGGCCACGAAAGGCAGCGAGGGGGCCACGACCGGCTGCAACGGGGCCACGAAGGGCAGCGAGGACCACGAGGGGCTGCAGCGGGGCCACGGACGGCAGCGGTGGGGGCCACGAAGGGCTGCGACGGCGCCACGGGGGGAGGGCACCGAGGGGGCCACGCAGGGCTGCAACGGGGCCACGAAGGGCAGCGGGGCCACGAAGGGCTGCAACGGTGCTACGAAAGGCAGCGAATGGGGCACGGAGGGCTGCAATGGGGCCACGAAGGGCAGCGATGGGGCCACGAGCAACGAGGCCACGAAGGGCAGCAAGTGGGCCACTCAGAGCTGCAACGGGCCCACGAAGGGCAGCGATGGGGGCCACGAAGGGTTGCAACGGGGCTACGAAGGGCAGCGAGGGGACCATGAGGGGCTGCAACGGGGCCACGAAGGGCAGCGAAGGGGGCAACGAAGGGCTGCAACGGGGCCACGAAGGGCAGCGATATCCCGATGCCGAATTAGGCTGTTAGGGAGTCCTAAGCGTGAGCGCGACTCCTGGGCGGAAGTCCAACGCAAGAGCTCGATTCTGTATTAAGTAGCAAGCAAGCTTCCAGCGAGAGCGCGACTCCAGAGAGCCGAGAGAGCGACTCTTTTATAAAATGCGGGGAAATCCCAAGCGAAGGCGCGCTTCCTGAGTAAAATGCGAGGAGATGTCAGGCGGGAGCGGGGGTCCTGGCTAAATTGTGAGGAAGTCCCATGCTGGAGCCATTGTTGTTGTTGTTGGTGGTGTTGTTGTTGGTGGTGGTGTTGTTGTTGTTGGTGTTGTTGTTGTTGTTGTTGTTGTTGCAACCTGGGGGGCAACAACACAGGTTGCGCCGAGCGGCTGTCTTTGACAACAAAATTTGGTGCGAGTCCCGGGGGGGGCATTTCAAATGAACACACACACAGCGGTCATCGGAGGGGGGAATCAACAACAATTATGATGCAGTAAGGAGAGCTTAGCAACAACAGCAACAGCAACAACAACAATAATTAAAAGACTGTTCGCTCTTACTCGACCGCGCGTTGTTCAAACCAAGTTCCCCGCACCCTCGATGCCCGCCTTTTTTGTCTTCGATCACGCCCCCTTTGGGGGGATGCTTTCTCTTTGCGGGGGGCGGCGGGCTTACACACGCGGGCAAACCTGAACGGGCGGACAGTCTTTCGTGGGCGTACATGTGCCCGCCATTGGAATTGGTGTGGGCCTTGCAAAAAAAAAGGGGTAACGAGGAGCAGTGGGAGGAAGGGAGGGGAGGGACGAAGGAAGAGGGAAAACGCCAGGACAGAAGGAGCGAAGAGGGGGGCGGTTGATTAGAGGCACAGAGAGGGAGAGAGAGAGAGAGAAAAGGAGAGAGAGAGAGAGAGAAATAAGAGAGGTAGAGAAAGAGAGAGAGAGAGAGGAGAGGCACAAACAGAACGAGGAAGGGAGGGGGCAGGAGAGGGGAGGGCGAAGGGAGGGGGGAGATGAGGGAGAGGGGATAGGGCAGAGAGGCATAAGGATGAGGGAAGAAAGGAGGGAGAGAGAGAAGGGAGGAGAGGACGGAGGAGGGAGAGGGAGGAGGAGCAGGAAGGTAAGAGCGTGAGCGTTCGAGGAAGTCCTAGGCGAAAGCGCCGTTCCCGAAGGAAGTTTCGGGCGGGAGCCCACGACGGCCGGGCGATCCCCTGACGGGCGGGTCGGGCGGGTGGGACATTCAAGCGGGATGCGTGAGTATGGCGAGAGCGCGTTTCTAAGTAAGTTGTAGCGGCGTCCTTGGCGCAGCGTGTTTCCTGAGCGTCGAAAGCACGATTTCTGAATAAATTATATGGAAGTCACCGGCGAGACCGCAACTCTTGAATGAAATGTGAACGGTTCTTTGGCCGGAGCGGGGGTCTCGATTAAATTGCGAGGAAGTCTTTGTTCAATTGTAAGGAAGTCTCCAGCGGGAGCGCCGTTCCTGAGTAAATTATGAGGACGTCTCAGATGGGAGCGGGAGTCCTGACTAAATTGCGACGAAGTGTCAGGCGGGAGCACCGATCCTGAGTAATTTGTGAGGAATTCTCAGGAGCGGGGGTCCTGAGTAAATTTGGAGGAAGTCTCCGGCGGGAGCCGTTGATGTTGTAATCGGGGGGGCCAGGGGCCCAGTCTGAGCACCAAGACTTTCCCTCACAAAAAGCACGGTGCGAGCGTCGAGGGGCACACTTTGATTGAGAAAAACCAGCATGCATCCGTGAGGCGGGCTCAACAATAATATTTGTGAGAAGTGAGAGTTCAACAACAGTCATGTCAAGACTGCTCGTTCTTGTTTTGGTCGAGTGTCCGCCAACGCGCATGTCCCAAACTTTCGAAACCCGCCCTCATCGTTTTCGACCGTACCCTTTTTTGGAAAATGAATGTTTCTTCCCTGCAAGGGGACCGACCGACCACGACGACGACGACGGCGACGACGACGACGACGATGACGACGACGAGCGAAAGCGAGAGCGAGACAGAGATCGACAGCAGGGCCACGAAGGGCACGAAGTAGGCCACGAAGGGCGACAGCGGGGACACGAAGGGAATGCGCACGGGGCACGAAGAGCGCGAACGAGCGGGGGCCACGAAGGGCAGATAATGCGGGGGGCCACAGAAGGCAATGACGGGGCCAATGAGAGTAGCGACTGGGCCACGTGGGACAGCAAAGGGCCCACAAAGGGCGACGGCAGGACCATGAAGGGCATGCGCACGGGGCCACGAGGGGCGCGAACGAGCGGGGGCCACGAAGGGCAAACAGATATAGGGCCACGAATGGCAGCGAGGGGGCCACGAAGGGCTTCAACGGGGCCAGAAAGGGCAGCGAGGGGGCCACAAAGGGCAACAGTGGGGCCACGGAAGACATGCATTTGAGGCCACGACGGGCGCGAACGAGAGGGGGCTTCGAAGGGCATACATGCACGGGGCCACGAAGGGCAGCGAGGGGGCCACGAAGGGCTGCAACGGGGCCACGAAGGGTATGCGCATGGGGCCACGACGGGCGCGAACGAGTTGGGGCCACGAAGGGCATACGTATATTGGGCCGCGGAGGGCAGGAACGGGGCCATTGAGGGCATGCCTATTGGGCCACCAGAGACAGCGAGGAGGGCGCCAAAGTCGAAAGCGAGGCCACGAAAGGCTGCAACGCGACCGCGAAGGGCAGCGAGGGGGCCACGAAGTGCTGCAACGGGGCCACGAAGGGGCCACGAGGGGCTGCAACGGGGCCACGACTTGCAGCGAGGGGCCACGAAGGGCTGCAATGGGGCCACGAAGGGCAGCAACGGGACCACGGAGGGCAGACAGGGGGCCACGAAGTGCTGCAACGGGGCCACGAAGGGCAGCAATGGGGCCATGAGGGGCTGCAGCGGGGCCCCGAAGGGCAGCAAGGGGGGCACGAAGAGCTGCAAAGGGGCCACGAAGGGCAGCGAGGGGGCCACGAGGGGCTGCAACGGGGTCACGAAGGGCAGCGAGGGGGCCACGAAGGGCTGCAACGGGGCCACGAAGGGCAGCGGGGGGGGGCACGAAGGGCTGCAATGGTGCCACAAAGGGCAGCGAGGGGGCCACGAAGTGCTGCAACGGGGCCACGAAGGGCAGCGAGGGGGCCACGACCGGCTGCAACGGGGCCACGAAGGGCAGCGAGGGGAGCACGAACGGGTGCAACGGGGCCACGCGGGGCAGCGAGGGGGCCACGAAGGGCTGCAACGGGGCCACGACTTGCAGCGAGGGGCCAGGAAGGGCTGCCACGGGGCCGCGAAGGACAGTAAGGGGGCCACGAAGGGCTGCAACGGAACCACGAAAAGCAACGAGATCCCGATGTTAGTAGTAATCGGGAGCGGGGCTCCTGGGTACCTGAGTGTAGGGAGCGCGGCGCTTGAGTAATTTGCGGGAAATGCCCACGTAAGGGCGCTACTCTTGAGCAAATTGCAAGGATTTCCAACACAAGAGCTTGATCCCGTATTAAGTTGCAAGCATGTTTCCAGCGAGAGCGTGACTCCGGAGCGCCGAGACCGATTCCTGAAAAATCCCACCAGCCCTTTGGGCGCAGGTGGTCTAGCGCGTTTCCTTTTCCAACCTCCTCCCTTTCCCTGCTCGGGAGGTTTACCTCCCCCCCCCTCGTTGCGTCTGGACGGGGGGAGGCGGGGGCGATGTGTCAGAGCGTCTTTCTTGGCCCAAGATCGCTCCAGGAGGGCCCCAGAGACTCCAAGATTGCCTCCAAGATGGCCCAAGATAGCGGTAGACGGGTCAAGGTAGCCTCCGACACGCGTCCAAGAGGCCTCAAGACGGCCCCAAGACGGTTTCAAGTGCCTTCCGAGGCCTCCAAGGACCCCCCCAAGAGACCAAAATCTTTCAAAAACTTGAGGACAAACAATATTGTTTGCCTTCTCGCTTTTTCGCCTCCGAAGGGCTCTTGAGGCCTCAAGATGGCCCCAAGATGGCCCAAGATAGCCCCAAGAGGGGCCCAAGGGAGCCGCAAGACGGCCCCAAGAGCGCCCAAGAGCGCTCCAAGAGCGGACCAAGAGGGCCCCAAGACGGCATGTTTGAGCCTCCGAGGGGGGGGGCAAGAATGAACGCCGCCCCTCTGTTTGATCAATGCGGCCTAAAGCGGTCCGGAGAGGCCTCCGAGACTCCAAGCTGATCGACTCTCAGTTGCGCGACAATAGCGACGAATCATAGATGCGGTTGCTTGCGCCAGAGACGCTTACAACAGGGAGCGCCACGACGTATACTGCAGTGGTTTTCATCATAAATTTCGCTGCGGAAAACTATGCGCCAGACCCGAACCAAGATGGACGCAACCACCAGAACCAGAGACGATTACCACGGGGAACATCGCGGCGCCGCAGCTTGCACTTATTTCCATCTTAAACTTCAATACGGGCGGCTAGTTGTGATCCTTGTCTTTCTGAAGACGGCCGCGGAACTGCATGTTTCCAGCCGCCCCTGATTCACAAATTTCCCTGCTGATCGTTTGTGGATAGGCTGGTGGGGATTTTTTTTTGTTTGGTCGGCGGCCCCCAGGCAACGGTCAATGAGCGAAAGCGGAATGCTGGTGGGGATACGCGAAACGTCAAGAATTGCAAGGAAGTCCCAAGCGAGGGCGCGACCCCTGAGTAACATGCGAGGAAGTCTCAGGCGGGAGCGGGGGTCTTGGCTAAAGTGTGAGGAAGTTTCGGGCTGGAGCCGTTGTTGCTGTAACCTAGGGACCAGCACAGTTTGAGGAGGATGCTTTTTCCTTGTAGAAAACTGAATTGAGAGAACTTCAATTGAAAAATAGAATGTGCACCAAAGGGGGAACAACAATAATTATTCTTCAGTGGAGAGAGTCCAATAACAATTGCAACAGGAACAGCAACAGTAACAGCAACAGAAACAGTAACAACAACACGTTTAATATGGTTCGCTCTTGTACGCGCTTCCGTGCCACTCAGCAAGTATATCCTAAACCTTTGATAGCCCGCCCTCTTTATCTCCGATCGTCCCCCCCCCTGGGGTGTAATTTCCTTACATGTCGCGTGTAATTGGTGCAGACCTTAAAGCAGGGGAAGAGAGGATGGATGGAAGGGGAGGGAGAAGGATGGAGCGCATGATCAGGGGTTAAGAGCAGAAAGCAGGTGGCAGAGCCAGACGGGCTGACCAGGCGGGCAGACCATCACGAACGGTCGGGAAGGCGGGTGCAAGCGGCCAGATCGAGCACGCGGGCTGTTGAAGCGTGATTGCTACATTGAACCGCGAGGAGGTCTCGAGCGACAGCGCGATTCGCAAATGAATCGCAAGAGAAACAATGAGGAGAGCGCAGTTCCTAAGCGTCGAGGGCACGGCGCTTGAGTAAATCGCGGCAAAGTCCCACGCGAGAGAGGGGTTCATGCACAATGTGTAGGGACGTCCCATCGCGAGAGCGCGGTTTTGAAATAATTCGTGAGGAAATATCAGGCGGGAGTCGTTTTTGCTGCAACTCAGGGGCCAGGGGCTCAGTCTGGTGGCCCCACACGTTCCTCTACACGGTGCGAGCCCCGGGAGGAGCTTGAAAAGACAGAATGGTCACCGGGCAGAGGGGCTAAACAATAATTATGATTTTGGTTGTGGGAATTCAACAAACAACCAAACCTAACAACAAACACCACCGCAGCAACAGTCTCCACCGCGGAACCCCATTTCAGCCACGCACCCAGGGACAGTGAATGACCGTTCGGCCCCCTCATTCTGATAAAAGGGAGGTGGTTGGTTACAGAGGACCCGCTGCCTGCTCAGTTACACCACGCTTGTGCGTGTTCATCTCAGGGTTTGACTTCTTGTGACTATCCTTCACCCCGCATCGGTTTGCAGCCCTGTGCACCAAAACCACATCGCCGAAGGCGGTGGTCGCATGCGTTGCCGCATCGACGCCGCAGCCTGTCGGTACTGAAGGCCACGCAACGTCGAACGGGGGGGGCAGGAGGAGGAGGAGGAGGAGGAGGAGGAGGAGGAGGAGGAGGAGGGGAAGGGGAGGAGGAGGAGGAGGAGGAGGAGGAGGAGGAGGAGGAGGGGAGGAGGAGGAGGAGAGGCGGAGGAGGAGGAGGGAGGAGGAAGGAGGAGGAGGAGGAGGAAGAGGAGGAGGAGGGGGAGGAGGAGGAGGAGGAGGAGGAGGAGGAGGAGGAGGAGGAGGAGGAGGAGGAGAAGCAGGGGGGGAGGAGGACGACGCGGAGGAGCTCCCGGAGAGGGGGAGGGGGGCGCACGGGGGACGACGCCGACGAGCGGCGGGGAGGATCGCCGGCGATGTTGCTCCCGCAGTCCTTGAGCTTCCGCTCGAAAAAAGTTTGGCCCTTGCGAAACAGGAGGAAACCCTGGGGTACACCCCAAGGGGGATGCTCGGACGCGCCCCACTTCGAGGATGGGCGCTCCCCGTCTTACGTCCCAGGGTTGGGTCCAGAATCTCAGGTCAGTTCGAAAACCTCCCCAAGCCTGGGATGGGGGTCGACATAGAGTGGAGACCCCTGCCAAGAAACACCCTGCTTGCCTCCAGGGTGCCCTGGGAAATCTTAGATGTCGATGGTTTTGCTGTGGAACACGCGGTGTTCCCACGCCAAGAATCGGTGGATGCCCTGGGGCCTCAGGGTTGGGCTTCTTGTGCAACGTTTCTTGTGAACGAGCCCCTGCTCCAGGGGTCGACGCATCTCCTGCCTTGGAGGACGGGGAGGCGCATGTGGGCGAGACGCCCGCAGCACGCCTCCCGGCGTCAGTGCCTCGGGGGCGGCAGCACCCAGGGCGGCCCACCTTTGCGGAGCCCGCTCTCGCGGGGATAAAACATATACACCACCACCACCGCATTCGCCCCCTCCCTCTCCCACGAGAGGGGGAGAGGAAGAGGATGGAAGAGGAGGGTGCAGGAATGGAGGTGGTAGTGGTAGCTCTCTTGAGACGAAGGCAGAGTCTGGGAGGAGGAGCAGGTACACATACCACGACCCGTCCCTCGGTTTCGCCTTTTTAGGCCTCCTGGAAGGCCGTCGTCGCCGCTGCAGGATTCGCCTCGAAGTTCTGGTCAGAACGCACCCCGGGAGAGGCGGTATCGGTACTTGTTGGCTTCCCCAGACGCGCAAATCGAACGGATATGAATCGGAAACCTCTGAGAATCGACGGGTTTGGATGCTGTATCGGGCGCCACGGCCGTTTCAAAGCGTTCCAGAACGCTCCATGAGCGTGCCGGAACGCTTCGGAACGGATTTCTGGGGAGCTACTCCTCAGGGCATCTGAGAGGGAGTGATGACCAGGGGAGGGGCGGATGCCACGGCCAGGGCCATGAGATCTCCCAGGTTTCATGCCCCCTCCCCGTCCTCTTTCGACGCATCCCCTGCCCCCCCCCCCCTTGTCAGCGCAACCTGGAACTCCTAGATTCGGAGGTTGACAGACCTACCCTGACACGTCGATCAGCGAATTGGCAGTTTTCGGCTCGCCAGAGGGCGTCGCGGCCGTCATTTTTGCGGGTCCAGGTCCGTCGGTTTCGGTCCCAGGCCGTTTTCACTAAAGGGAGGTTTACGAAAGGGAAGTTTGTCCACCGCCTGTAGATGGGGTCCGAGTGGATGGGGTCGGAGGATCGCGCCGCATCGACGATGCATCGACGACGTTGCTCGATGTGGAGCACGCGTTTCCCTACGCCGATGTCGCCGATGCATCGCCGACTTCGCCGATGCATCGCCGATGCACCGGCGATGTATTGGCGATGCATCGCCGAGGCGGCGCGATCCTCCGACGCCATCTACTGGCACCCCACCTAGGAGGCCTCTACGCCTAAGTCGGGCATGTCCCTCTACAGGAGGAAATTTCAAAAATAATCAAAAAATAGTCCGAGGACGATGTTTCGACCATGTTTGACAGTATTTGAGCACTCGTTTGTCCTATCCTATTCTTGATGTTTTGTCGAAGATCCGCCGGTAGGAGGGCACGCCCGACGTAATTCTACACACATGCCTCGGGCCATGGATTCCGAACGAAGTGAACCCCACCCTCCCCCGCAGAAATCGTGGGGGGTAGTGGTAGGGTTCGCATGTGGCCCCCCAATTACTTGGCCGTTGGTCAGCGTCAAGCCCTGGTATTGAGCAGGGGCCGACCGTCCCGGCAGTCCTATAGTCCTACCACGAAGTGTTCCTAGCACCCAAAAACGTTCTGATAACAAACAAAAATGTTCTTAGAACATCAACCCGATGTATTAAATCAAGTAAGGGGCCCCGGAGCCTTTGAATTGGCCAGAATCACTAAACCAGGTTTGCCATAGTTGGCGTTCTTTCGGGTGACGGCAGTTCCGGTTAGTGGAAATGGGACGGGGGGGCGCCCCCGGTGCAGATCACTAAACCAGGTTCCTCTAAACCCAGTTCTGCCAACGCCCGACATGGGCTCGCACAGGTTCCCGACCTGTCCTCGTCCAGACTGCTCGGGGCCTGCGGCTATACTTTCCCGGACAGCTCGTAAGAGAGCTTGGATCGGGTATGGCCAGGACCCCGGGTAAGGGGACCCTGTTAGTGGTAGGACCCCGGAGCCTTCGAATTGGCCAGAATCACTAAACCAGGTTTGCCATAGTTGGCATTTTTTCGGGTGACGGCAGTTCCGGTCAGTGGAAACGGGACGGGGTGGCGCCCCCGGTACAGATCGCTAAACCAGGTTCCATTAAACCCAGTTCTGCCAACGCCCGACATGGGCTCGCACGGGTTCCCGACCTGTCCTCTCGTCCAGACTGCTCGGGGCTTGCGGCTATCATTTCCCGGACAGCTCGTAAGAGAGCTAGGATCGGGGCTCAAGGGACGGGGGTCGATGCAAACGGGCGAGAGCTAGGATCGGGGCTCAAGAGACGGGGGTCGATGCAAACGGGCTTCAGCCAGAGCGCCCGATCTTGCCAGAACCTGCAGGGCCGGGGTTGCATGGACCCGGGCTTGGGCGCAGGATCCTGCAGCATGCTGCAGGGTCCGTCGCATTGACCCGGGCTTGGGTGCAGGATCTTGCAGAATTCTGCAAGGCCTGATTGACCGAGGAAGTGCCACGCCTGCTAGGCCCTGCGACATTGGCGCGTATAGAGACCGCGCTGGGCCCCCACCCCAGCGCACCCCCTCTGGTGTCGAGGAAGTGCCACCCCTGCCACGCTTTGCGAGCACGAAGCGTATAGAGAACGCGCTGGGCCCCCACCCCCAGCGCACCCCCTCTGGTGTCGAGGAAGTACCACGCCTGCCACGCTTTGCGAGCCCGAAGCGTATAGAGACCGCGTTGGGCCCCCACCCCAGCGCACCCCCTCTGGTGTCGAGGAAGTGCCACCCCTGCTACGCTTTGCGAGCCCGAAACGCATAGGGCCCCCACCCCCAGCGCACCCCCTCTGGTGTCGAGGAAGTGCCACGCCTGCCACGCTTTGCGAGCCCGAAGCGTATAGAGACCGCGCTGGGCCCCCACCCCAGCGCACCCCCTCTGGTGTCGAGGAAGTGCCACCCCTGCTACGCTTTGCGAGCCCGAAACGCATAGGGCCCCCACCCCCAGCGCACCCCCTCTGGTGTCGAGGAAGTGCCACGCCTGCCACGCTTTGCTGAGCTGAGCTGTGCAAGAAGGGGAGGGGGGAGGCGAGACGCGGGTGCGGCGCGGCAGGGAAAAAACATAACCCCACGAAACATGTGGGGAACAATGAATGATCCTGGCGAAGGGCCCAACCATATGCAGTTACGAATACCGCAATTGTAACTATATTCTTCGGTGGAGCCCCCTATGGGGCCACGAAGCGCTGCACTGGGTGGGAGGGAACGCATGCGGG
Source organism: Prorocentrum cordatum (assembly GCA_963575745.1). Classification (NCBI taxonomy): domain Eukaryota; class Dinophyceae; order Prorocentrales; family Prorocentraceae; genus Prorocentrum; species Prorocentrum cordatum. Next base: position 195,591 of record CAUYUJ010006225.1, on the reverse strand, counting down.
CAGTAACGCTGGGGCCGTCGGTGGAGCCCCCCTAGGGCCACGAAGCGCTGTACTGGGTGGGGGGGACGCATGCGGGCGGTAGCACTGGGGCCTTCGGTGCAGTTCCCTATGGGGCCACAAAACGCTATACTGGGTGGAGGGGACGCGTGCGGGCGGTAGCGGTGGAACCTTCGGTGAAGCTCCGTCTGGGGCCACTAAACGCTGTACTGGGTGGAGGAGAACGCATGCAGGAGGTAACACTGGGGCCGTCGGTGAAGCTCCGTCTAGGGCCACAAAACGCTGTATTGGGTGGGGGGGACGCATGCGGGCGGTAGCACTGGGGCCTTCGGTGGAGCCCCCCTATGGGGCCACGAACGCTGTACTGGGTGGGGGGGACGCATGCGGGCGGTGGCACTGGGGCCTTCGGTGCAGTTCCCTATGGGGCCACAAAACGCTATACTGGGTGGAGGGGACGCGTGCGGGCGGTAGCGGTGGAACCTTCGGTGAAGCTCCGTCTGGGGCCACTAAACGCTGTACTGGGTGGAGGAGAACGCATGCAGGAGGTAACACTGGGGCCGTCGGTGAAGCTCCGTCTAGGGCCACAAAACGCTGTATTGGGTGGGGGGGACGCATGCGGGCGGTAGCACTGAGGCCCTCGGTGGAGCCCCCCTATGGTGCCACGAAGCGGTGTACTGGGTGGGGGGACGCGTGCGGGCGGTGGCGCTGGGACCTTTGGTGGAGCCCCCCTGTGGGGCCACGAAACGCTGTACTGGGTGGGGGGGGCGCATGCGCCCGGTAGCACTGGGGCCTTCGGTGGAGCCCCCCTATGGGGCCACGAACGCTGTACTGGGTGGGGGGGACGCATGCGGGCGGTGGCGCTGGGACCTTCGATGCAGCTCCCTAGCGGGCCACAAAACGCTGTACTGGGTGGAGGGGGACGCATGCGGGCGATAACGCTGGGGCCGTCGGTAAGTTCCCGATGGGGCCACGAAACGCTGTACTGGGTGGGGGGACCCATGCGGGCGGTAGCACACGGGCCCTCGGTTGAGCCCCCTATGGGGCCACGAAGCGCTGTATTGGGTGGGGGGGAACGCATGCGGGCAGTAACGCTGGGGCCGTCGGTGGAGCCCCCCTATGGGGCCACGAAGCGCTGTACTGGGTGGGGGGGACGCATGCGGGCGGTAGCACTGGGGCCGTCGGTGGAGCTCCCTGTGGGGCCACGTAGCGCTGTACTGGGTAGGTGAAACGCAGGGAGGAGGGAGGAGGGGGAGGAGGCAGCCGGAGGAGGAGGAAGGAGGACGCGGGCGCTGTCTGTTCAACGAGGACCCAACACCACAGGATGGCTGAGAAAAATTCTCGAACCAGCAACTCTGTGTTGCCATTCGGGGCCCTGTCGGGGAGGCTCTTGGGGAGTCTGCAAGACGTCTTGGGGCTACTCGGAGCCATCGTACCCCAGATTTCGTAATAAAGGGAGGGGGGTCTCATTTCGGGGGGGGTCTCTTCTGAGCTATCTTGGAGGGCCTGGGGGGTCTGGGGACGATGTTTTGGAGGGTTCTCCCACGGGGGAGGTCTGAAATGGCTTGTTTTGGAGGGTCCAGACCCCCTCCCTTTTATTACGAAATCTGGAGTAAGCTTCTTGGGCAAGTCGTTCTGCGACCCGGGGCCGTCTTGGCAAGTCTGGCCATGGAAACCAGATGTTGAAGCTCTGGAGTCCTCGGGGTGCGCCAGGGAGCCCGGAGACCCCCTTCTTTGAATGAGATGTCGGACCTTTGGGGGGCTCCTCCTCCTCCTCCTCCTCCTCCTCCTCCTCCTCCTCCTCCTCCTCCTTCCTCCTTCCTCCTTCCTCCTTCCTCCTTCCTCCTTCCTCCTTCCTCCTTCCTCCTTCCTCCTTCCTCCTTCCTCCTTCCTCCTCCTCCTCCTCCTGGGAAGAACGGGGGAGGGGGACAGCCAGTCATGACGCACGCCTTCTCATCCCTGGCAGGGGGGGGAGTCGGCGGATGCGTCGTCTGATGGGTCTGCTCCTGGCTACTAGCTGTTGTACCCGTGCGCTCTCGGCAGGGGCCGTGCCGTCTCCTCGGCATCTGCTTGTCCTAGCACTCTTGGCTGAAGTCGGGCACGCCCCTCCACGGGAGGAACATCCAAGCACAGTGCAGAAATAGCTTGGCAAGGATTTGCCGTGCTCTTTTGCCTATTTTGAATTCGTGCGCGACGAGGTCTCATCTGTCTTCAAGGTCCGCCTGCACAGTGCCGTTTTTAATACATGCTCCGCGCGCGGATCCTGTATCAAACATGCAGGGATGTCGTACTAAAGACCACGACAAGTTCACGCGTAAATGTATTCAGAAGGTAACCAACCGTGTATTCAAACTCATAGATATACACACATATATACACATATACCTATATATACATATATATATATATATCATCATCATCCATATAGATACATATATATGTGTATATATGTATTTATATAAAACCTTATGTATCAAAAACTGCCCTGCACGGTGTGACGAGGTTTCGTCTGTCTTCCAAGGTCCACCCGTAAGAAGACCTGCCCGTCCCGCCTCTCGACCGGGGGCCGCGCCGCCGCCCCGGGGGCCCCGCGCCCGCGCAGGGGCCCACGGTGGCCGACTGCTGCGCGGAGCTCGTCGACGCGGTGGGCGGCGCCGTGCTCGGCCCGCCGAGCTCCGGCGACCAGGACTCGGGCCGCCCGCCGCCCCTCGCCTCCTGTGGGGCGTGTGCCCCCCCCCCCCAGAGGGGAGCGTCGACGAAAAACGGATAAAAACAAAAAACCCAAAAATGCCCCAAAAAGGTAGGAAAATACCCAAAACATAGTCCCAAGACTGTTTTATGTATATATATATATATATATATATATATATATAACGTCGAAAATTGTCGAAAAACGTCGAAAATCCCCCTGTAGGGGGACAGGCCCGACTTAACCCTCGCCTCGACCTCGGGGCTCACGAGACGGGGGTCAGTGCAAGCGGGGGTCACACGGAGCACCGGATCTTGCCAGATCTTGCAAGGCCAGGGGCGCACTGACCGGGGCTCGGGTGCAGGACCCTGCAGGATCCTGCCGCACTCTGCAAGGCCTGACTGACCCGGGCTCGGATTGACCCGGGTCAGTAGACCCCCCCTTCGACCCTACCCCCCTCTCGACCCTCTCCCCTCTCGACCTTCTCCTCTCGATCCTCCCCCCTCGACCCTACCCCCCTCTCGACCCTCTCCTCTTGACCCTCCCGCCTCGACCCTCTCCTCATCGACCCCCCCCATCGACCCTCCCACCTGGACCCCCCCTCGACCCTCCCCCATCGACCCTTCCCACTCGACCCTCCCCCATCGATCCTCCCCACTCGACCCTCCCCACTCGACCCACCTCGACGATTTTCCTTGACCCCCCCTGGCCCGTTGTCAAAGAACAAACAGTGGCATCAGCATCAGCTGTTCGGAGGTCCGCGTGGACTTCCTGGATCCCCTGGCGGCGCCTCCAGGGCCTGCACCAATCCAAGAAGTCCACACGGACCTCCGAAAGTTCGTGCTTAGGCCACCGATGCTTCCTCGGGGGTGCGTCGAGGAGGGCGTCGAGGGGCAGGGTCGAGGTGTAGCGAGTGGGGAGGACCGAGGTGGGGAGGGGGGGGGGGATCCAGGGGGTTCGAGGGCTCTCGGCCCCCTGGAGGAGGAGGAGGAGGAGGAGGAGGAGGAGGAGGAGGAGGAGGAGGGGGAGGAGGAGCCGAGGCGTGGCCGAGGAGAGGGCCGCGGGGAGGAGGAGGGAGGAGGAGGGAGGAGGAGCAGGAGGAGGGAGGAGGAGGGGGAGGAGGAGGAGCCGCGGGCCGAGGAGAGGGCCGCGGGGGGGTCGAGGAGAGGTCGAGGCCCTCGCCCTTTCCTGCTCGACCCTCCCCTTTTGGCCCTCCCCTCGCCCCTCCCCGCCCCCCTCCTCGGCCCTCCCCTCCCTTCAGCCATCCCTCCTCGACCCTCCCCCCCCCCTCGACCCTCCCTCCTTGGCCCTCCCTCCCCTCCTCGGCCCCTCCCCCCGCCCTCCCTCCTCGACCCTCCCCCCCCTGGACCCTTCCCTCCCCCCCCCCTCGGCCCTCCTCCCTTCGACCCTCGACCCTTCCCCGCCCCTCGGCCCCCTCGCCCCCCCCCCCCCCTCCGGCCCCCCCCCCCTCAGAACCCCCTTCGACCCACTCCCATTGGGCCCCACCCCCCTCGGCGCGCCTCGGGGGCCGCGCGGGGCTCGACGGGCCCCCGGGGGGGGTCGAGCCTCGGCCCTTCCCCCGTCGAGCTCCCCCTCGGCCCTCCCCCCACCCGCAAAGCCCTCCCCTCAAAGCCCCCCTCAAAGCCCCCCCCCCCCCCCCCACTCAAAGCCCCCCCTCGGCCCTCCCCCTCCCCCGTCAGCCCTCCCCCCTCGGCCCACCCCCGAGGGTCGCGGGGCTCGACGGGGTCGGGCGGGGCCCGCGGCCCGGGGCCCTCCGGCCTTGGGGGGGCCCCAGGGGGCGGCACAGGTCTGTGGGCGACGCTCCGTGGAGAGGAAGCACGCTGCCAAGTAATTTCCAGATGTCCAAAACATGTCTTGAACATATTAGAAAACAGGATGTATACAAGTTGTTGAGCATGGTTCCCTACATGTTAAGCACAGCTTTTATTCGATGATCGGATGGCACAGGTCCGTGGGCGACGCTCCGTCCTAGGCCTCCTAGATCTAGATGGGGCCGGAGTAGATGGGCTCGGAGGATCGCGCCGTATCGCCGATACATCGACGATGCGGCTCGATGCGGAGCCCGATTTGCTTCACGCCGACGCCGCCGATGCATCGCCAGCGTCGCTGGTGCATCGCCAATGCATCGCGGATGCATCGGCGATGCATTGGCGATGCGGCACGATCCTCCGACCCCATCTACTCCGACCCCATCTAGGAGGCCTCTATCTGTGGAGAAGAAGCATGCTGCCAAATAGTTCCCAGATGTCTAAAACATGATTTGAACATTTTAGGAAACAGTATGGGACCATGTTCAGAGCATGCTTCCTACATGTTAAGCACATCTTCAATTCGATGATAGGATTCTTAGTGTGTCCAGTGTCATGGCATCCACAGGCATAGGGTCGGGGGGAGGGGGGGGGGCAGAAGGCGTCGCAGGAGGGGAGAGCCGAGGGCAGAGGAGGGCCCGGAGGGCGGTCGCGAGGGGGCGCGGCGCCGCGAGGGGCCGAGGGTCGGGGCGTCGAGGCGTGGCCGCACGTCGGGCGCGTCCCCCTGCACAGGAGGGAGATGCAAACACAAAGACAACAACAAGTAACAACAACAACAACAACAACAACAACAACAACAACAACACCAACAACAAGTAACAAGTAGCAAGTAACAAGTAACAAGTAACAACAACAACAACAACAACAACAACAACAACAACAACAACAACATCAACAACAACAACAACAACATAATCCAGGGACGAGGTTCCTACTACTCTGGTCGGCGCGTCCCTCTGCACAGGAGGGATCTGCAAAAACAAAGACAAACAACAAAACAAAAAAAACAACAAAACAAATCGTCCAGGGACGAGGTTCCCACTACTCTGGAATCGGCCAGAATGTGTTCACTTTTCCTCTTAGCTTCGACCGGGAGAGGTGCGCTCTCGACCCGCGAAAAAAAAGTGATTACTTTTCCTCCAGGATCCGCCTGCAGGAAGACGTGCGCGACCTGAGCGCGGCCTCGAGGACCGCGGCCTCGAGGAGCAGCCTCGAGGGGAGCAGCCTCGAGGGCCGAGGCCTCGCGCAGAGGCCTCGGAGGAGCAGCCTCGAGGAGCGCGGCCTCGAGAGGCGAGGCCTCGCGGGCCGAGGCCTCGCGCGGAGGCCTCGGAGGAGTGGCCTCGGAGGAGCAGCCTCGAGGGCCGGGGCGGGCCCCTCCCAGGCCGCTCCCCGCCGGCCGCGCCCCGCCCGCAGGGTGCCTCGGCAGGGCCCTCCAAGGCCTTGGCATCGCTCGGACGTGTGTATTTTTCCTTCGGCGAGGACCATCGAAGAGCATCCTTGATCATTTGGCGAAAAACCACGCACGAAACCGAAACAAGCACAGGGAATGGACGTCCAAAAGATGGCCAGTGATGGCCCACCCATTTGACCCACGCCCAGGGACCAGGCCCTCTGCGTCCTGAGCGTGCGCTCCTTGCGGTGCACGTTGGCCGCGGGTCTCGGTCGCCCAGACTCGAGCAGTGGCGAAGCGTCCTGGCTCGCCCATAGCCCCACCAAACAATGTTCTGAGAACCTTTTGTGGTCTCCGCGAGATGTTCTTGGAGCATTTCTGGCTGAGGCTGTCTTGTGTTATCACATCGGATGTATGTTCTAAGGACATTGTTTTTATTACTCGAACATTTTAGGGTTCTAAGAGCATTTCGTGGTAGGACTACAGGAATGCCGGGACGGTCGGTCGCTGCTCAACAGACGGGGTCCGAGTAGATGGGGTCGGGGGATCGCGCCGCATCCACGCCGCATCGCCGATGCATCGACGATGCGGCTCGATGTGGAGCCCGTGCTTCCCCCCACCGACGTCGCCGGTGCATCGCCGACGTCGCCGATGCATCATCGATGCATCGCCGATGCATCGGCGGTGCGGTGCAATCACCCCAGCTACGCGGACCCCATGCAGGAAACGGCATGAAAACATGATTCCCTGGCGCGTGGAGGACGCAAGGGCGGCGCCAGAGGCGCCGCCAGGGGGGCCGCCCAGCGCCGATCCGAGAATGCCGCGCGGAGCTCCGAAAGACAAAGGTATATGTTTTCTTTTTTGTTCCTCCAGAGGGGAGAGGGGAAATCGATCCTCGAAAGTCGTAAACAGCCCACACGCTCGAATTTCGAGGCTGGGTGGGTTCTTGGCCGTCAAGGCCAGAGTGTTTCGTGGGGCCTCAAGAGAACTCTGGGGACGAAGGACGACGTCGGTCGTCGTCACCTTTCCCAAGGGTGCTCGTGAATCCTTGCTTCTTCGGGTCAGCCGTCACCCCTTTCGATGGCCAGCCCCGCTCGAGATGCTTCGACGTGGGCGTTCAAGCGGCTTGCATACTTATCGCGCATCCTTGCTGTCAGTCTTGACCGCACCTCTTCCAACTAGAGGAATGCAGGGCTGCCCTTGTTCAAAACTCTTCGATCTCGCTTCAGTGGCAGGCTCATGAAACGCTCTTCGTTCAAGGGGGCGATGGCCAGAGAGAGAAGGAATGCTTGTTGTTGTACGGGCATTCTGAGGAGGAAGCTGGGGACGGAAGGGTCTCTTGCAGCGTCGTTGATTCATCTGGGTTCAAATCTGGCCTGAATCCATCCCCCTGCCCGCGCGCGCGCTCTCAGGGAAGAAGGGAGGAAGGAGGAGGAGGAGGAGGAGGAGGAGGAGCAGGAGGAGGAGCAGGAGGAGGAGGAGGAGGAGGAGGGAGAGAAGAAGGAGGAGAAGAAGGAAGAGGAGACGGCGGAGGATGAGGAGGTGGCAGGAGGTCCGGACGCGACACACAGTATGTTAGCAGAGCCTGGGCAACGCGAAACAAGTCGATGATGAGGAGGGCAGAAGAGGGGGGAGGGAGTAGGGAGATCAGGATGCAACTACTGGGAGGTGAAGTATAGCATTGGCGCTGATTTCGCGGTCGATGACCAGCTTAATCTGGGCTAGTCCGGTTCGATCCAGCTTCATTCCGTGCAATTTGGCTTCATGCCAGACTTCGTTTCGCAGATTCCAGCGAAGTGGCCCTCTAATCAGGCTTAATCGCTTGTAACTGTTCCAACGAAGACCTCCCAGGAGTTTCCCCCTCAGGGAAAAACTGGAAGGAGGGAGGGGGGAAGGAGGGAGGGAGAAAGGAGGAGAAAGACGAAGAGGACGAGGAGGAGCAGGAGCAGGAGGAGCAGGAGGAGGCGCGGGAGGAGGGAGCAGCAGCAGCAGCGGGGGTAGAACGGCCATCTCCCCTCCAAGGCGGACCCGCATGCCCCCCCCACCCACACACACACACACACACACACACACACACACACCCGCGCGAGGACATCACTGGCGTCATGTTCGAGACGAGGGAGCAGCGGATTCACTGGCGCGGAGCCCGCCCGGGCCGCCGGTGGCATCCAGGGGCAGAGGGCGGTGGGGGGCGAGCTGTGCGGCGAGGGACAGGGGGGAGGGGGCAGGGGAGTGGGGCGAGGGGGACGCGCGAGGAAGGGGGGGGAGGAGGAGGGGGGGAGGGAAGGATGGGGGGGCGAGAGGTGGCAGGGGGGGAGGTGAGGGTGGCAGGGAGGGCGGGGCGGGGGGGACGGAGGCCGAGCAGGGAGGAGGGGGAGGGGGAAGAGAGCGAAAAGAGCAGAGGGGTGGAGGGGGGGGCAGGGTAGAAGGAAGGTGGGGGGGCAGGGTCGACGGATGGGTCGGGCGGCTCAGCCGTTGCCACCCCAACCCGAGGGGAAACGAAACATCCCAGGGAAACAGAGCCGGCCAGAATGGCTCGGAGGCAGAAGGGAGGGGCAGGGGACGGCGAGGGTGGGCGGGGGAGCAGGGGAATTGGGCGAAGGGCGCGCCAGGCCAGCCCTCCAACCCCACTCCTCCCGAGGCATATCTTCTGTGCTGCGCACAGGGGTCGGCGACTACAGTGGGTGTGGTTACGCGCCCGTCGCTGACAGTCTGTATTTTTGGATCCCCATACCCGAATCTGCTCTACGCGACTTCCTACTCCAATGATCGAGTGGTGTCCCCTGTTCCTTCCTCTCCATTGGTCGGGCTGAAGCCCAGCCTACTTTCACCGCCTTCCTAATTCATGCTTCGACCCATGTCTTCCTTCCGACAGGCCGTTTGGCATGTGGTTTTCGATCTGCGTCGGTTGGGGCTTAGGGGCACCACGTTGCCCTTCATAGGGTCGCCGCGGGGCGCGGCGGAAAACTCTGTCGACCTCGCCTGCCTCTTGGGGCGCGGGCCCTAAACCAGACCCTTTGCAAACCACGCCCGTGGGAGTCGTCACAGAGGGGGGCGGCGTAGCCCACCTCCCGCATCGCTAGAAGGCGGAGGGACGAATTCTCGCCCGCTGACGTAGCTCCTCTGAGCGCTCTGGCCATCCGTCGCGCGCTACCTGCAAGTAGTCGGCAGCGGCGCTCGTTCCAGGGAGAGAGGTAGGGAGAAACAAACGAAAACAAGAGAGAGAGAGAGAGAGAGAGAGAGAGCAAATCCTGAGCACCCTCCCCACATTCACGTTGCAGGAAACCGGAATCGACTCGGAGTCGATCCCCGCGCCCTCGTCCTCTCACCCCCCCTCCCTCCCGCACTTCCTCCCTCCCGCCCCCCCCCCCACCACCCCCCTCCCTCCCTCCTCATCCTCATCACCCCCGCTCCCTTCCCTCCTCCCCCATCCTCCTCCCCATCATCGTCATCATCATCATCAGCATCATCATCATCATCATTATCAGTATCAGTATCATCATCATCGTCATCAGCATCATCATCATATTCTTTCTCCTCCCGTAGCCATTGTTGCTCAAAGTTTGGAGGATACCGTGAGTCCGTTAGTCCGCGGCCAGCAATCATCCTTCCCCTGGTCAGCCCCAGCGCGGGCGTCGGATGGTCCACCCCACCCAGACGCATCCGACCAGTGCCCGTGGAGAAGACTCGCTGTCCTGTCCATGGGTAAGCGGCAGTATTGTTTGACTAAGTGCACGCAGTGTGGGTTCAAGTGGACCTGGAATGGTCGCGACGCGCACTAGCTACAAGTGCTCGGCTTCGCCCGAAGTCCCCGAGGCCCAACTGCGCGAGGCCAGCGGCGCTTGGGCACCTTGGCGCGAGAGCGAGAGCATCGGGGGACAGGTGAGCACACCGAGAATACGGTTGCCATCCCCACCGTATGGACCTGCTCCAGGCCCTGGAGAGCCATGTCGACCCAGCCAATCAGATCGCCCTCGAGGACGTCAAGAAGAAGGTCCAACCTCAGCCCAAGGAGCAGCCAGAGCCCCCGCACTCCAAGCACCAGAGGCTCATGGCGGTCGAGAAGCGCGCCAGCCAGGCACCCGAGAACGCCACCTCGGAGCACAAGGCAATCATCTGGCTCGACGAGTGCCAGCAGCTGACTTCCGACGCCGCCGAAGCGCTCGCCAGGGCCAAGAAAAAGGTCAACGACACGCTGGCCATCATCAACCCCGAGCGGGGCACAGCCTGTCCCGCATCCGCCCCAGTGCCAGCGGCCAACCACACCAAGATATTGGCAGAGGTCCTGGACTGGCTGGACTACGTAGAGGGCGAGGCTGCCCCTTCCGAGGGCCCCGAGCTGGACGACAATGAAAAGAGAAGCAGCGGGGGCCCCAGAAGGCTGCCTCCGCCACGGAGCTCAAGGCCGCCGCCAGACAGGCGTTCGGGGCCACCGCCGAGGAGCTGCAGCGCAGGCGCCGCGAGCCGGACGAGCTGCGGGCCCGCCCCCAGGCTAAGCGTCGCCGCGCATCGGACGAGGCCGACGCGCAGCCCCCAGCCCCAGCCACCCCCGACGGCGCCGCCGCCTTTCACCCTGGAGAGGCCCCCGCTCCCCCAGGCCGCGCAGCCAGCGTCATCAGGGGCGGGGGCCGTGGGGTCTACGAGCGGCGCTGATCGCGACGCTGGCGGCGACGCTGCTGGGCTGGCCCGCGAGGCGCGGCAGCTCGCGGCCGCCGCCGTTGCAGCCGGCCCCACGTCAGGCCCCTAGCCGCGTGCGCCGCCACGCCAGACGCGGCGCGAGGGGGCGCTGCGGGACCAAGCCCCATCAGAAACCAGGATTGCTGTTTGTTGGGCTCAACGCTATTGCCTGGCCGACGGCCACCGACTACATTGACGCGGCACAGGACCTGGCGCCATGCGAGGAGTTGCGCCCGCCCGCCGACTGGAGGCACGAGGCAGAGGAAGCATGCTACAAGAGAAACCCGATAGCCGCCAATGCTGTATCCGCAGAGGGGCCCGGCGGAGGGCGCTGCGCAGGAGCGGGGCCCTCGGGCCCGAGGAAAATCGGCATCGCCGTCCTGGGCGGCAAGAACAGCCACGACTGCTCACCGCCAGGCTCGGCTGGAAGGATCGCTGCTGGCTGGGCCCCAGCAAGCCAGAGGGGGGGATCGATGCTCATCTCGGCGCATGTCTGGACCAATGAAGGATGGGTCATACGGAACCCCGGCGTTGGATGCCATCGGCCATCACCTTCAACTACGGTACACCATGGGTCACGTAGGCAGATTTCAGTTGCAGCATCACCTCTCGAACGCACAGGGTGGCTGGGGGATGTTGCAGGGGCGCCCGCAGTGCCCAACCAGGTCACGCGCGCGGGCGTTCACGGAAGGATGACGATTGATTTCCACGTCGTCGATCGCAGCATCGCCTCCTCTTTCTCGCGCGCCTCAGCTCTGGACAGCTCGACGCGCCCCCTTTCCCCGACCCAGGTCACTTTCGAGTCTTACATTCGAGTCACGCACGGCCGAATGCCAGGCAAGCCCATGCCGCTTCCCATGCATTTGTCCATTGGAAGTCGTTATCAGCCACCTGGGGCTGGCCAGATATTGGAGTTCACAACCGGCGGGGCGACGACCAGATGCCTGATAAATTGAAATTTGTCTCGCAGCAGGCAAAGTCGGAGTTTGTGGCGTCATGTCCTCTGCGGCGCCCTGAGGACTGCTTCGGACGTTGGGGGCGCCCTCGCTGGACCCGCCCGCCTCTCGCTGGGCCGCAGCCGCGCGGCCGACCCGGGGGCGCCGCCCTCTCGCGCCGTTGGAGGCGGCTTGCGACGGGCGCCAGCAACATGGTTTGTTTGGCACAGGCGACCCTAGCGACGGGGCCTTGGGATAAGCACGGCACGAGGTGGCAACGCCTTCGGCGGCGCATCCTTGCAGGCGACCCGCGGATCTTCCCGCTGGGAAAACGCGCAGCCCAGGTACGATTTTGCCTGCTCACGGCTTCGCACGTCAGCCTCAGTCGCGATACGTTGCAGCACGAGATCTACCCCATCATGGAGCTTCAGAGTGAAGCCCAGGCCAGCGCCAGGAAAATTGAGCGGCAGCACGCTGGAGAGCGGGCCAAGAAGTGGAGAGCTGGACTCATGGGTGCATCGCGCGAAGCAGACGGTTTCATACGCGGGCTCACCAGGTGGCAGACTGCCCCTAATGCGGTCGAGAAGCGAGGCCACACCCCTTACCCGCTGGAGGACCCGCAGGTCGCCGCGGACGCGAAGGCCAAGGCTTGTTTCGACGCGCAGGCCAGCCGCGACGACATCCGCGCAGGCCCGCCTCGCCGCCCATGGGGGGGGGGGAGAGATACGAGCGCGATAAAATTCGCTGTCAGGCATCGCCGACCTCGGCGCGCGCAGGCTCCGACCATTTGCAGGGCTTTCAAGCCGCGCGCGGCCATCGGCGCTGAGAGCTGGCATCCTAGATGGTGGAGTTGGCTTTCGGATGGTACGATGCAGCATCTTCTGGATTGCTTGCACAATGCATCCCGCAGGGCGCAATGGCCGCCACTGATTCGTTACATCATGAACTTCCTTACTTCCAAGCCCAAGGGTGGCACCGGGCCGATGGGGTTCCTCCCTGCGCCTGTAAGAGTCGCCGAAAGAGCGCCGGGTGCTGGTCGACGAGGGCATCGCCGCCGCCGCGGGGGTCCTGGGCCTCGAGAGGCCCTTCGAGCACGCGTCCATGCACATGCTCTGGAAGGTCGCGAACGAGGTCGGCTTCTTCGAGCAGCTGCTCAAGCTAGAGATATCCATCTGCACGTCTCAGCGCTACGCCGGCTTCAGGAGTGTCCTCAGCAAGCGGGCGGGGGCCGCCTGCTCCGCGGTGGTAGCAGGCAGCTCAGCGGGCACGAGGGCGCTCAAGATGGTCGACACTCGCGTGATCGACCGCATCATTCAATAGTGGCCACGCATGCACATCACGCTGTTCGTCGACGACTTCGGCCTTCAGCGGCGCGCGGGCCGCACCACGGCGTCGGAGGAGCTGGGGGGGTGCCGTCAATTACTATACCGAGCAGATCGAGGACGATGGCCTGCCAGTCTCTCGACGTCGGCCAGGAGGACCTGCAGGCAAGGGCTCCGCCCTTACCGCGGCCCGTAAAACTCGCTGGGCGCACCAGCGCCGGGCGGCCAGCCTTGGCCTCGAGCTCAGAACCTACAGCGCTCAGTTTGGAGTCGACAGCGCTGGCGGCGCCCACGTTAGATTCAGGCGGCACACTCGGGGTAGAGAGCTGGTGGCCAGGAAGTGACTGCACAAGATAACCGCGCACGCTCGGCAGGGGGCGCGAATAGGTAACGTCGCCCGTCGTGGCCTGATCCCCCCCCCTCAGCCATGGCGCGGTGCGCCCAGGCATGGGCCCCAGCAAGCTATACCACGCCAAGGCAGCTCGTTGCCAGCAGCCTGGGGGGCGCCGCTATCGTCATGGACCGCGCGCTCCGATGGCGGCTGCGCATTGACGGTCCTACGTTAGTTGCGCGCGCGAAGCCCCTCGTTGTCGGCGATGATGATAGTCCCACAGACCTGGGGCGGGCCGGAAGCAGGCTAACAGGAGGCGGGCCGCCCAGCCGCTGGTCAATCGCTGGAGGCGAGTTTGCGGCCCTGCATCTGCCGCCCTGGCCACCCTCCGCAGGATTGAAGGCACCGACCAGCTTATCACACCTTCCTCGCCCACTCGGGGGACCTCGGCGACCGCAGTCGCCTCGCTCCTAACACCATCAGCTCTGCGGTGGCGACTAGAGGCAGAAATTTGGAGCTCACGATATGGGCCATGGCCAGGGGGCCGCAGTTTTCTCGTCCGCTTTGGGGGCCCCTTCGCGCGGTCCTGCGGCAGAAGAAGACCGCCCCTGGACGATTGCGAGTTTGGCATGTGTTTGCAGGTCATCTTGACTCAAGACAAGGTCTGGAAGGCTGGACACACTGACTCCAGAGCATGCCGGCTTTGCCAGGCCCCTCAAGGCACGCAGCATCACCGTTTTTGTTATTGTCAAGCGCTTGGGTGTGCTAGGAAGGAAGCGGCTGGGGGTTTCCCAGCGACTGCAGCGCGCGCGGACCTCGGGCGCTTCCGCGCCCCTCTTCGCCCGCGGCCTGACTCCTCGCCCGATCGAGGATCGTCTTGCGCAGCTGCAGCAGCGCCGCGAGGAGATCAACGACGAATTCGGAGACGCCCCTCTCGCCTCAGGCCACGCCTACTCCGGCGGCTCAGGCGCTGGCCCCCCGGGGTACAAGAGCCATGGCTGGGGCTGCGCTTTCTGAGTGTTGAAGTGGATTGTTCTAACAGCTGGCAGATGCACCCTGGGCGGATATAAATCATGCTGCACTATGCTCAGAGCAGAGCACATGGGCATGTCGACGCGCCTCCAGCATCCAGCTCCGCCGACTAGGGTGGGAGTTGACAGCGCCACCGCAGAAGAGGTTCGGCGAGGCGCGGCGCGCGCGCAGGCGACGCCCGCATGCTGACCTCTGGCGGCAGATTTGTCACAGTGTTCACGATCCGTTTGCGGCCCCAGGCGACCTGGGCCTGACCGAGGTCAAGGCCCGCTCGAGCCGTGATCCCGCGGGCCTCCTGGGCCTCGAGAGGCTCGACGTCTTCGGAAACGCCCAGGCCGACAGCGAGGCCGAGCTCGGAACCCAGTTGGACGACGCGCCGCAGTGGCTGAAAGCTGCGTGGAGCGAGCGCTCTACTGACGTTTCAACACGCGCACCTATTTGGCCAGCGTGACATAGTAGCGTGTTGGCACCTTTTCATGACACCGCGGGCAAGGCGAACATGGGTCCTGGAGTTCGCGCGAGGCGCAGGGCCAGAGTTTTACCTTGACCTCTCCCTGGGACCACTCCTCACGCCACTCCTCACGCCCTGCTCTGGGAACGACCAGCCTGGCGGCATCAGAATGCAGGTTCTGGCTGGCGCGCCGCTTGCGCGAGAAGCAAGAAGAGGTTGCTCTTCATTCCGCGTCGTCAAGCACCCTCCTGCGACTCTCGGTTCGCCCCCGCTGCCGCGGCCAGCGCGAGGCCACCTCTGCGCCCACATGTCTGCTTGCGTGTGGGCAGCTACCTGTTCTGTGGCAACTGTGGGGAATTCTCCAGTTGGCGAGACAAGAGGATTTTGTTGGCCTGCGACGGTGAACCTGGAAACTCGCAGGCCAGGCGCCGTCGAGGAAAGCTTCACAGAGGCGAACCTCCCCTTACACAAAGGCGAGGATTTCACACGGGCCCGCGGTGCCGCTTGCCACTTCACACGGGCTGAGGTCCGCAAGACTTTGCAGGGCGCTGGATAGCGGCGGGGGGCGAAAGCGGCTGGACGCGCCACCCCGGGCGCCAGGCGCCAGCTTTGGCTCCAGTACCGTCCTTTTGGTGGTGCCGGGTGCCAGGTGCACAGGCTTCTGCTCCAGCACCGTCCTATCGGTGGTGCTGGGTACCGGGTGCACGTCGGCTCTTTTCGAAGCCGCAAGCCCAGGCCGTTTTTGCCAAGCGAAGCGGTCAAGGTCCGCAAGACACTGCAGGGCGCTGGATAGCGGCGAAGGGCAAAAATGGCAGGAGGCGCCACCCCGTCCGCTACAGCGCTCACCTTCAGGCCACGTTCAGCAGCGGAGCGCAGCCAGGGGAGCTCATGAAGAAAAAGAAGGAGCTCCTCCTCCCCCTCCTCCTCCTCCTCCTCCGCCTCCTCCTCCTCCTCCTCCTCCTCCTCCTCCTCCTCCTCCTCCTCCTCCTCTTCCCCCTCCTGCATATCCTCCTCCTCCTGCTCTTCCGCCGACGACGACGACGACCACGACGACCACACCGCCGCCGACGACGACCACGACTGCGACGACGGCGACAACCACGGCGGCGGCGGCGACGGCGACGACGACGACCACGCCGGCGACGCCGCCGGCAACGACCACCGCGGCGGCATCGGCGACGACGGCGGCGGCGGCGGCCGTGGCGGCGGCGACGGCGGCGGCCTGCGAGAGGCGCGACTTCCTCAGCGAGGCGGCGGCGAAACCCTGCGCCGCGTCGCTCTACAGCGCCTTCGACGTCGGGGCCGAGCCGCCAGCCTTCGCGCGCCCGCCGCGGTCCAGGCTGCCCTCCGAGGCCGGCCGCGGCCTCCCCAGGGAGGAGGAGGAGGAGGAGGAGGAGGAGGAGGAGGAGGAGGAGGAGGAGGAGGAGGAGGAGGAGGAGGAGGAGGGGGAGGGGGAGGGGGAGGGGGAGGGGGAGGAGAGGAGGAGGAGGAGGAGGGGGAGGAGGGAGGAGGAGGAGGAGGCATCGAGGAGTGATCGAGGAGAAGGAGGAGGAGGAAAAGGAAAAGGAGGAAAAGGAGGAGGTGGAGTCCAGCATGCGCCCGCCAGCCCCATGCGGGACCCTGCTGCTTTGCAGGCCGAGTGGGCTAGATGGTGGCGGGTCGGGGAGCACCATCCGCCTCTCGTACGGCCTCAGGACCTTGGGATTCGATCCCCCCTCTGGATCACTGCAAGACAATACTCCAGACACTCCCTGGGGATACGGGGCGTTGGTTTGACCAGTTGTCTTCGAGACATCTTCAAGACTCCCTGATGAGGCGATGCAGCTGTTGTGCCAACTCATTTCCATGATCGAGCATAAGGTCGCGCGGCCGCCGATGACCACGCGGATCGCGTTATTCTAAAGCGACGGGGCGGAGATTGGCCGCTCGGTGTATTGCATTGTCTGTGTCGTTTGCAAACTCGGCTTTTTCATTATCGACTGCAGTCGTGACAGAAAAATACCTACATATATCTCCGCTTATCGACTAAAAGGAAGCGTCCGAAATCGTTCGTCATGAACACATCGTTCGGGCTACTCGAAGAACCAAGTTCCCGCCTCGGCAATTGAAGCTCCTCGCCCAGGATGATCGGGCCCCACGGGTCCTTGACATGCAAGGTTTGAGCAGTGAGACGTTGCAGGTCGGCCAGACCATTCTACCAGGCTGTTTGTTATGCGACTTGCTTGCTGCAGCTCATGCTGAGGGGTCTTGTTTGACGAAGTTCGGCGTGACCATCATACCGTGCCTATTTTTGTGTGCGTTGATGACCCCAGCCTTCAGCGCAGGGGGGGTACGAAACGGGCTGCAGACGAACTATCGGCAGCTTGTGGTTTGCTCAAGTGTGAATTGCCGACGGTTGGCATGGACATCGCACTGGACAAGCCTAGGGTGTTTACCAATTCGCCGTCCCTGCAGGACAGTTGGCAGCGACCTGTGGTCAAGGTGAGGGCCCTTGCAGTGCGACCGAAACGAAATCTTGGAGCGGACCATTCGGCAGCGAGGCCGATAAGCAAACACACTGGCTCTGCAAGGTTTCCTGTTGCCGATTGAAAATTAAAGGCTAAGGTGTCTCCAGGGCACTAGCGCTCGCAAAAAAAACGTGCAGCATACGGCGAGAGCTGCTATGGAGACTACTGCCATGTTCGGCACGAGTGTACAAGGCACGAGCATGATGGCTTTGGACACTTTGCGCACGCTTATAGGTGCGGCTCTAGGCTTGCGTTCGCCGGGGCCTTCTGGGACCATGGCCACATTATCGCCGAGCCCAGAGATGAACCTCATCGGTCGAGCCACTCTGGAGCCCTTCAAGGCCTGTTTGTTCTGCATGTGCTGTGGAGGGCACATGGGTTTAGGTTTTAGGGTTTAGGGGCCCATGGTTTTCCTTGGCAAACTATCGAGGGACCCTTCTCTGCACTGGGCGTCTCTTCACAGAATGAGCATCGATTGCAGTAATCTCAAAGCGTGGATCCCCCCCCAATGGCAAGGTCGTGAACCCATCGAAGCGCTGTGCCCCGGGTCCGTCGAGAGCCTCGTAGGGTGTGCGATCGCCCCCTGGCAGACGCAGATGGTTTCCAAGCTGTTCGAGGTCCCTGAATTTCAGGAAGTGTATAGCTCGAACCCTGCCGCGCGCTGCGCTACTCCAGAATGCCCACGGCCCCCAGGGAGCCTACCTGAGGTACGTCGCCACAGGGGGCCAATGGGGCCCCCTCGCCCGAATGCTTCATCTGTCAGGATAGCGACGGCGCGCTCGTGCACAGGAACGCAGGGCTTTCGCACATCGCGAAGCTGGCGGCGTCAGTTCCTGAGCGCGCTGCTCCGCTTCCTGCCCTGGCGATGCATCATACGCTCGTCGGTTCCTTATGGAACGCGCGGTGCTTGGCAAGTCTCGCGTTCCCCAGGACCTCCCCCAGCGGCCCCATGAACCCTGCGATCGCTGGGAAGGTAACCGCATGAGTTTCACTTATTTGGCGTTTTGGTCGACGGCTCGATCTGCCCCCGCACCGCGTATCAGGACTCCACTGCGCGGCGTTGGATTGCGATGCGACCGCCGCCGCGCTCGTTGGGTTCCTACCAGGCCCGCATCAAGATACTGAAGCAGCTGAGTCATTTACCTTCTGCTCTGCACTGCTGCGAGCAGTCCAGCCCGTCACGGGGCACTCGGACTCGTCGCCGGTCGTCTAGGGGGCCCGCCTCTGGGGGCGGGGGCATGCGACGGCCCCAGGTTTCTCTTGGGCGCGCCTCTGGAGGCTCGTCTGGGCGCTCTCTAGGACGGGGGTGATAGCGCCCAGGTCAACAGGGTCAAGTGGCACGTCGCCCCGCGCAGGGTCTTCGCGAGGGCCGGCAGTCGCGCCGCGCCACGTTTGGCAACGAGCACGCAGATGAGGAAGCGAGAGCGCGAGCCCACGATCGACCGCCCGCCCCCCCTCGACTTCCTGCGCCTCCCTGCGCAACATCAGAACAATAGCGCGCGGGCCGGGCGCGCGGGCCGCGCCCGTTGGAGCGGCGCGGCCCGAGGCGGGCCGCGGGCGCCGCGCGGAGCGGCCGCGCTGCGCAGGCCCCCATCCCCCCACTCCTGCGCGCCGGGCCCTGGCTGCCTCCCCGAGCTGAGAGAGCGGCCGGCGCTCCACCCCCCCTCGCTGGAGGAGGAGGAGGAGGAGGAGGAGGAGGAGGAGGAGGAGGAGGAGGAGGAGGAGGAGGAGGGAGGAGGAGGCGGAGGAGGGAGGAGGAGGAGGAGGAGGAGGAGGAGGAGGAGGAGGAGGAGGGCCTGAAATCTCAGAGCTGCGCGTTCTGGCCCCAACCCGGACGGATCGCGCGACTGCCGCTCGCGGCGACCGCGGGCCTCCGCGCCCCGCGGGCTGGCCCCCCCCCGGCCGGGCCGCGCCCCCCGCCGATCCCGAAGCGGGCCAGGACGACGGGCGTTTGGTGAGGGGTCTGCCAAAATGGGTGGGTTGGCCGCATGCGAACGTTCGCATTTGGGCCTTCGGTGTGGCTCGCAGTGAGGCCACGGAGCGTGTGAGGGGTCTGCCAAAATGGGTGGGTTGGCCGCATGCGAACGTTCGCATTTGGGCCTTCGGTGTGGCTCGCAGTGAGGCCACGGAGCGTGTGAGGGGTCTGCCAAAATGGGTGCGGTGACCGCGTGCGACCGCTGGCATTTGGGCCTTCGGTGTGGCTCGCAGTGAGGCCACGGAGCGTGTGAGGGGTCTGCCAAAATGGGTGCGGTGACCGCGTGCGACCCAGCTGGCATTTGGGCCTTCGGTGTGGCTCGCAGTGAGGCCACGGAGCGTGTGAGGGGTCTGCCAAAATGGGTGCGGTGACCGCGTGCGAACGCTGGCATTTGGGCCTTCGGTGTGGCTCGCAGTGAG
>CAUYUJ010006225.1:125210-175940 GCA_963575745.1 Prorocentrum cordatum | reverse complement strand
GAGGCCACGGAGCGTGTGAGGGGTCTGCCAAAATGGGTGCGGTGACCGCGTGCGAACGCTGGCATTTGGGCCTTCGGTGTGGCTCGCAGTGAGGCCACGGAGCGTGTGAGGGGTCTGCCAAAATGGGTGCGGTGACCGCGTGCGAACGCTGGCAGTTGGGCCTTCGGTGTGGCTCGCAGTGAGGCCACGGAGCGTGTGAGGGGTCTGCCAAAATGGGTGCGGTGACCGCGTGCGAACGCTGGCATTTGGTGTGGCTGTGCAGTGAGGCCACGGAGCGTGTGAGGGGTCTGCAAAAATGGGTACGGTGACCGCGTGTGAACGCTGGCATTTGGGCCTTCGGTTGGGCTCCTTGTCAGTTGTTGGGCCACGGAACGTGTGAGGGGTGTGCCAAAATGGGTGGGGTGGCCGCATGCGAACGCTGGCAGTTGGGCCTTCGGTGGGGCTCGCAGTGGGGCCACGAAACGTTTGAGGTGTCTGCCAAAATGGGCGCGGTGACCGCATGCGAACGCTGGCAGTTGGGCCTTCGGTTGGGCTCCTTGTTGGGCCACGGAGCGTGTGAGGGGTGTGCCAAAATGGGTGGGGGGGCCGCATGCGAACGCTGGCATTTGGGCCTTCGGTGGGGCTCGCAGTGGGGCCACGAAACGTGTGAGGGGTCTGCCAAAATGGGTGCGGTGACCGCATGCGAACGCTGGCAGTTGGGCCTTCGGTGGGCTCGCAGTGAGGTCACGGAGCGTGTGAGGGGTCTGCCAAAATGGGTGCGGTGACCGCATGCGAACACTGGCAGTTGGGCCTTCGGTGTGGCTCGCAGTGAGGCCACGAAACGTGTGAGGGGTCTGCCAACATGGGTGCGGTGACCGCATGCGAACGCTGGCATTTGGGCCTTCGGTGGGCTCGCAGTGAGGCCACGGAGCGTGTGAGGGGTCTGCCAAAATGGGTGCGGTGACCGCGTGCGACCGTTGGCATTTGGGCCTTCGGTGTGGCTCGCAGTGAGGCCACGGAGCGTGTGAGGGGTCTGCCAAAATTGGTGCGGTGACCGCGTGCGAACGCTTGCACTTGGGCCTTCGCTTGGGCTCCTTGTTGGGCCACGGAACGTGTGAGGGGTGTGCCAAAATGGGTGGGGTGGCCGCATGCGAACGCTGGCAGTTGGGCAGTCGGTGTGGCTCGCAGTGGGGCCACGAAACGTGTGAGGTGTCTGCCAAAATGGGTGCGGTGACCGCGTGCGAACGCTGACATTTGGGCCTTCGGTTGGGCTCCTTGTCAGTTGTTGGGCCACGGAGCGTGTGAGGGGTCTGCCAAAATGGGTGCGGTGACCGCATGCGAACGCTGGCATTTGAGCCTTCGGTGGGGCTCGCAGTGGGGCCACGAAACGTGTGAGGGGTCTGCCAAAATGGGTGCGGTGACCGCGTGCGAACGCTGGCATTTGGGCCTTTGGTGGGCTCGCAGTGAGGCCACGAAACGTGTGAGGGGTCTGCCAAAATGGGCGCGGTGACCGCATGCGAACGCTGGCAGTTGGGCCTTCGGTGGGGCTCGCAGTGAGGCCACGGAGCGTGTGAGGGGTCTGCCAACATGGATGCGGTGACCGCGTGTGAACGCTGGCATTTGGGCCTTCGGTTGGGCTCCTTGTTGGGCCACGGAGCGTGTGAGGGGTGTGCCAAAATGGGTGGGTTGGCCGCATGCGAACGTTCGCATTTGGGCCTTCGGTGGGGCTCGCAGTGATGCCACGAAACGTGTGAGGGGTCTGCCAAAATGGGTGCGGTGACCGCGTGCGAACGCTGGCATTTGGGCCTTCGGTGTGGCTCGCAGTGAGGCCACGGAGCGTGTGAGGGGTCTGCCAAAATGGGTGCGGTGACCGCGTGCGAACGCTGGCATTTGGGCCTTCGGTGGGGCCCCTTCTTGGGCCACGAAACGTGTGAGGGGTCTGCCAAAATGGGTGCGGTGACCGCGTGCGAACGCTGGCAGTTGGGCCTTCGGTGTGGCTCGCAGTATGGCCACGGAGCGTGTGAGGGGTCTGCCAAAATGGGTGCGGTGACCGCGCGCGAACGCTGGCAGTTGGGTCTTCGGTGTGGCTCGCAGTGAGGCCACGGAGCATGTGAGGGGTCTGCCAAAATGTGTGCGGTGAGCGCGTGCGATCGCTGGCATGTGGGCCTTCGGTGCGGTTCCCTATGGGGCCGCGAAGGGGTGTGCCAAATTGGTTGACTGGTTCGCAGGGCAGAGGCAGGCATCGGAGGAGGAAGAGGGGGAGGAGGGGGGAAGGAAGGAAGGAGAGGAGCACGGGGCGCGGGGCATTGTCTCTTCAACACGTGGACCCAACACCACGGGATGGTTGGGAACCAATGTCGTTTCGAGCGATCCCCACAGAAACCTTCGGCGTTCGATCCCGAAGGTGTGCGCGTTAATTGGAACGATGTGCGCGGGGCTCGGCGGGCAGAGTGGGCGAGTCGGCGCGGGGGTGTGGTGTTGGTGGTCGCGTGTGTTGGTTATGCAGAGTAGGCGTTGAGTCCGCACGGGCGCGCTCCAGGTGTGTTGTGAGGTGTAGTGCGATGCTAGTTTGACCACGTCTGCCATACGTTATGTTGTTACGCGATGAGATGCGAATATATGCTATACTATTTTTGGCCGCGCTCTGCCATGCTACGCATTACCATTATGTGAAACTGATGTGCTGTGGTGGTATGGTGTGCTGTGACTGGTTATGCCATGGTAGATCATGCGATGATATGATATACCATGGTATGATATTGCGCCGATTCGAAAGTTTCCCCAAATTCGCCACCGCGCTCGCCGCGGCCATCTGGGGTGGCGCGCGCAGGATAAGACCCGCGGGGCCCGAGGGCGGACGGGGGCGATGTCGCGAGAGCAGAGCCGGCGCGCCGATGGGCAGCCCAGCACCCCGTTTGGCCGGAGGGGCCCAGTACAATGCAAGGGCAGAGCCTAACCCCCGCCTGGGGTCGCGGGATCGGGCTTCCCTTCCCAATGTGCAATTTGAAATCCCAAACGGTGTACTGACCCGAAAATGAGCAAACGGCATAGAATTTCCTCTACAAAAATTCTCAGGTTCGGTCCGGCCGACCTGAAAGCGGCCAAATGCCATTGGATTTGTGCCGGAACAAATTTCGGGTCCGGTTCGAACGACCCGAAAATGCGCAAACCGCCTAGGACGCCTTGCAAAAACATCATTATCGAGGTCTTCGGGCCCACCCCGAAGAAACCGAACATGGGCAACCCGCTTAGAATTTCCTATCAACAACGGTTTCTCGGTGGTTCCGGGCCTCGTCCGAAGGAGCCGCCGATGGGCAGACCTTTTCACGATTTCCTGCGCAAGAAACGGTTTCCCGGGTGAGCCGCTGTCAACGGGAACGCGCCCCGCGCGGGAGGGGTTCGCACGGGGGCGCGGCTGCTCTCGCGTGTCCAGGGGGCATGAATTGCCGCGCCCTTCCAGCGTAGCTTTTGCGCTGCATTCGCGCGGCGCCATGCTTTTCAAATCGGAATAAACTTTCGGGGCGTCGATGTATGTCCTGTTATGGTATGGCATGCGTGTTCCGCTACGCCATAACATGCGATGCCATGTTATGGTAGGGTATGATATATGATATGCCATGGTGTGTGATGATGTGGCATGAGTTGGTTTGGTATGTTATGTTATTGAATCGCTTCGCTCATTCCGCCGGCCCTGGAGCGCTATTGAGGGCCTCTTAGGGCCGTCTTGGGGGCTTTTGGGGAGCGTATTGGGGCTCCTTGGCGGCGTATTGGGCTCCCCGGGGGCCTTTTGGGAGGTTTTTCGGGGCCTCTTGGGGCGGGAGGGGGGGTTGATTTGTGTGTATTTATTTGTGTGTCCGCAGAACCGCAGCGTGCCGCATCTTGTTTGTCTTGTTTCTGTCGTCGTCGTCGTCGTTGTGGTCGTCGGGGGTGTGATGGGAAGCATCGCGCTCTGGGCGGCGTGCGGAAGCCATTGTGTGAGAGGGCGCGGTGGTGAGAAAAACAGCTCACCCCACCCGGCTTTCCGGGCTTTCCGGCGGAAGGAGGGTTTCTTCGCGGCACTTGTGAACGCTCCTGGATAGCGTTTTTTGGGCAGGTTCTTGACGCTTGTTGCAAGTCTGTAGGGGCCCCGTTGGGAGTCTACCGAAAGGAAAGCACATTGTAGCATCGCTTGCACTTGTTTGCGTGCTCGGGGGGGCATTTGGGGGGCCTCCTGGGGCCGTTTGGGGGACTCTTGGGGGCCTCCTGAGGGCCTCGTGGGGGCCTCCTGGGGCCTCTTAGGGGCCTCTTGGGGCCTCGTGGGGGCTTCTTAGGGCCGAGGGCTCGAAATGTTGTTTCGTGTTTCCTCTCTGGGGCCCCTTTGGGGGCGTTCTTGGGGCCCTCTTGGACCGTCTTGGAGGCGTCTTGGGACGTCTTCGGGCCCTCTTGGGCCATCTTGGGGCCCTCTTGGGGGCCTCTTGGGCCCTCTTGGGGCGATCTTGGGGGCCTCTTGGGCCGTCTTGGGGCGTCGGGAAGCCGAAAAGGTGGAAACTCCAAAATCTCTCAAGAACTTAAGGAAAAGCAATGAATTTTGCCTCCTGGGGCCCTCTTGGAAGTGCTCTTGGAGGCCTCTTGGGGCGTCGGGGGGCTATCTTGGGCATCTTGGAGCGATCTTGTGGCATGTCGGACCCCTCGTGTACCATCTTGGGGGCCTATTGGGGGCCTCTTGGCCTTTCTTTGGGCTCTCGGGGACGTCTCGGAGCCCTGTTGGTGCGCTCATGGAGCGCTCTGGTGGAGTCGCCCGGGGATCAGCCGGGACCCGCCCGGGGTACTTTTCGTCCGGGGACCCCCAGGGGCCGCCCCGCGCGCGCGAACTAGAGAATTGTTAACCAGTTACCGGAGATCTTAGCACGCCTCTGGCCCGTTGGGCCGGCGAATTTGTTTGTTTGTTATGGTATGACTGGTTTACCATGTTATGGAATGGTGTTTGGTGCGATAATGGGTTATGTATGGTATGACGTGACCAGTCATGGCGTGGTATGTTACGATATGGCATGTCATGATATTGCATGTTATGTGCGGTTATTGCATGTTCGGTGGTGTGGCGTTATGAACTGTTTTATGGGAGGGGGGGGCGGGGATCTGGCGGCCGCGGTACGCAGAGTTGGCGAGTCGGCGCGGGGGGCGGGACTTTGAGCAATTACGGGGGCACCTGGGGATCTGGCGGCCGCAGTGTGCAGAGTGGGCGAGTCGGAGCGGGGGACGGGACCACCACGGATTATCGCGGGACCTGGGGATTTGGCGGCCGAAGTATGCAGGGCAGAGGTGGGGGCGGGACCACCAGGGATTATCGGGAGCTTGGGGATCTGGCGGCCGCGGTATGCAAGACGGGCGGGACGGGAGGCCTGTTTTTGGTGAGGGGGGCGTGGGGGAAAAACGTGGCGAGGGTCGCGGGAGGAGGAGGAGGAGGAGGAGGAGGAGGAGCAGGAGGAGGAAGAAGAGGAGGAGGGGGGAGGAGTCCTGGTTCTCCTGCCCACGAGGGGCCCCCACTGTGTGGTATGGTGCTTGTCCTGGGTCCTCTTGATCTCGCCCCTGACCTTTTCCCCGCCTTCCTCCCGCAGCAGGAGGAGCAGGAGGAGGGGCCGAAAAAAGGGCAGCGTTGTTCGGACTGCAAGGCCGACGAAGGAAGAAGCTTGTCGGCTGGGGGCGGTGCTCGGGTCGCAGAGGGCTGGCGCACGAGGAATCAATCCTTTGCGGGCACCCGCTTTGCAACGGGGCCCGAGGAAGGGCAGGAGTGGGGGAGGGAGGGAGGGAGAGAGGAGGGAGGGAAGGAATGAGAGGGGGAAGGGAGAGAGGGGGGAAGAAGGGCGAGAGGGACGTAGGGGAGGAGGGAGGGATGGCGAGGAGGGGGGGGGGAAGGGGGAGGGAGGAGGGAGGGAGAAAGGGAGCGATGGAGGGCGAGGAAGTCCCTCGGGGGTGGGTGCCAGTACATATTGGGAGCCTCCCGGTGATGGGGCGGCGGAAAAGGGGTCGTGTCGGAGGCGCTCGCAGCGTCCTCGGGCGTTATGTCGGGCGTTCGCGGTTGGGTGGTTCGAGGGTTTTTCGATGGCCGTCGGTTGTGCTCGGAGGGCCCGCAGGGACTGGAGGAGGAGGAGGAGGAGGAGGAGGAGGAGGAGGAGGAGGAGGAGGAGGAGGAGAGGAGGAGGAGGAGAGGAGGGAGGAGGAGGAGGAGGAGCAGCGAACGCCATTGCCATCAGGAGGAACAGAAGGAGATGGAGGAGGAGGAGGAGAGAGGAGGAGGAGGAGGAGGAGGGGGAGGGGAGGGGGAGGGGGGAGGAGGAGCGGGAGGTGGAGGAGGGAGAGAGGTGCAGGAGGTGGAGGGGGAGGGGGAGAAGGAGGTGGAGAACGAGAAGGAGGCGGAGGAGGAGGAGGAGGAGGAGGAGAGGAGGAGGAGGTGGTGGAGGCGGCGGAGGAGTGGAGGGGCGCAGTGGCCCCCCGGGAGCGGAGGGGGGTGGTGGAGAAGGGGGCGGAGAGCGGGAGGGACAGCAGCCACATGAGGAGGCGGACGGGAGGGAGGAGGGAGGAGGAGGAGGAGGAGGACGGGGAAGAGGGAGGAGGAGGAGGAGGAGGAGGAGGAGGAGGAGGAGGAGGGACGGAGGAGGGAGGAGGGAGGATGGAGGAGGGAGGAGGAAGGAGGAGGACAGGAGGAGGAGGAACGAGGAGGGAGGAGGAGGACGGGAGGGAGGAGGGAGGAGGGGCAGGGGGGCGAGGGGGGGGGCGCAGGAGGGGGGACGGGCGGGAGCGGGAGGGGGGCAGGGGGCAGGGAGGAAGGGGAGGGAGGAGGACGGCGGGGAGGAGGAGGTCCCGATCTGGGCGTCGCGCTATGGGGGGGGCGGTGGACGGGCGGGGCAGCGAGGGCTTCAGAAATGGAGCCCTTCAGGGCCCCTGAAGGCGCCCTTCATTGCCCCAAAGCGGGCCTTCTAGGTCCGAGAAGTGCACAGGTTCTCCCCATGTATCGCCCCCCCCCCCATCAGGCGACGCCCAACCGATCGATGGAAGGCGCGGGCGATCGGCCAGAAGGAGGAGGAGGAGGAGTGCAGGAAGGGGGCGATCCGTTCGCGAGGGGCCAGGGTGACGAAAAGCGAGGGCACGAGTCGTGCCAACCGCTGCGCCCAGGCCTCGCGCTGCGGAAAGGAGGCTATGTGTTCTGCTTGCGGGGGCCCTCACTGGGCTTAAGGCGGGCATGTCCCCCCACAGGAGGATTTCCGACGAACAGTAAAAAAATACCCCAAAAATAACAAAAAAATGCTCAAAACATAGTCCCCAGACTATTTTTTTTACTATTTGTTGACCTTTTTGGTGCATTTGTTTGGTATTTTTTATTTTTCGTCGAAGATCCCCCTGTAAGGAGACACGCCCGACATAACACTGGGCCTCGGGGCCGTCAAAAACGGCCAGAGACGAGGAGCCGGTCCCGGCGGAAGGGGTCAACATTTTGGGGAGACCACGTTGCAGGAAAAGCACGGCGTCGGAGGCTTGGGGGCGAAGCGGCACAATGATGCGTTGGTCGTGACCCGCCCTGGCCGTGCATGCCCGGGTGTCTCCGTAGCCATGATGGCCCAGTCCAGCACACCAGTCGGGATACCTCACGGGACTGGGCCCATCTGTCGCGAGCCATGGCGCGCGTGTTGTTGACAGTGCTGGCTTCCTTAGAGGTCGTCCGCACCGGCTGCATCAGCTTCGGCGGCGACCTGTTCTCGTCGGGTGCGCACGGCGAGCGGCTCGCGCGGCACCTGCAGGGGCTCCGCGGGCCTCCCGAGGCCGCGGCGCCTCGAGACACGCCCGGCCAGCGGCTTGCGCTTCATCTTCAGGGACTTCGCGGACACCCCGAAGCCGTGGGCCCTCGAGAGGCCCACGGCGAGCGACGAGCGCGTCATCCGCAGGGGCCCCCTGGGCACCCCCAAGCCGCCCACCCTCGTGAAGCGCACGGCGAGCGGCGTGCCGTTCCTCCTCGGGTATCTCCTGGGCACCCTCCAGCCGAGATCGAGGAGCGTGAGGCAAGACACACTCGTCCGGCTGGAGAGTTCGCTGGCACTGTTGACCCGCTGCCTGGGAACACCCTCGTCAAGGGCTACGAGGTTCGTGTTGAGCCCACCTGCGCCGATTGGCAGATTGTGCCGAACCAGACTGCCGATGGCGACAACGGCAGCCATCGGGAAGGCAGTTAGTGAGAGGTGTGCCAGATCTCCTGGGCTTGTCTGTACCCTTACGTATTCCGTTGTGCCTTCAGTTTGCCTTCATTATGTAGGCGATGTGACGATTGGTCGCATTGGGAAGCAAAACGTGTTGTTGATATCATCGCATGGTCGCCGTGTAATTTTGAGTCCGATATCGTGCTTACTTTCTATGCATACACACGTGTGAACGTATGTATGCACGCATGTCGGAGTGAGGGCGTTCCGTTCATGCGAATATATTTCAAGTCGTACGCGAGTTGGCTGCTTCGGGGCAGCCAAACGTCGCCGCCTGTACATGGTTTCTTGCTGATCGTCCTTCTCCTCGGTAGTCTCAGAATTCTTCGTAGCACGATCGTTATTACTATCCTCATTCGTATTGTTACTGTTAATATTTCGTCTTATTATTATCATTAGTGTTATTATTCTTATGATTATTATACTTGTTAGTTTTATTGTTATTATCATTATTCTTCTTATTATTCATATTATTATTATTCTTCTTCTTCTTCTTCTTCTTTCCAGTCTGGGGGGGGGGGGCCCGAGGGCCCCCCCCGGGAGGCCCACGCGCACGTGTGGGGGCCGGGGGGTGGGGCCAGACAGTGGCGAAGCGTCCTGGCGCGCCTAGAGCCCCACCAAACATCGGGGGTGGACAGACCTCCTACCCTGACACGTCGATTAAGGAATTGGCCTTTTTCGGTTCGCGAGAGGGCGTCGCGGCCGTTATTTTGCGGGTCCAGGTCCGTCGGTTTCGGTCCTAGCTCGTTTTCGCTAAAGGGAGGTTTACTAATGGGAGGTTTGTCCACTGCTGAAAATAATGTTCTTAAGAACCGTTGGTGGTCCCCACGAAATGTTCTCAGAGCATTTCTGGCCGGGGCTGTCTTGTGTTCACTGTTCACACATGGGGTGGATGTTCTAAGAATATTGTTTTTGTTATTAGAACGCTTTGGGTTCTAAGAACAATTCGTGGTAGGGCTATAGGAATGCCGGGACGGTCGGTCCCTGCTCAACCAAGGGCGGCGTTGGTTCTGGCTTCGCGGCAACGCCGTGTTGAATCTCCGAGCGCGTTCGAGTGCTCGCAAAGTGCCCAGTGGAAAACGCCCGAAAAAAACGGGGCTGCTTCGAAGCAATATATCGGAGATGCCTCGGGGCGGATCCAGGCCATTTGCGAGTAGCTACTTTGCGAGTAGTGGATCGCGCTCGTCTATTGAAGGGTGAAACAATCGGCGCCTGCGGCGGACTTCTCCACTGAATGTTCCGTGGAGCTTCTTCCAGTGATTAGCCCGTCGGGGGGGGGGCTCACCGCAGGGCCCACGGGTGGCACCGGATCTTGGCTGCGCAGAGGTGCAGCAGCGCTGGAGAAGGAAGACATCGGCGCCTGCGGCGGGCTTCGTCATTGAATGGTTGACCTCGTTCCAGTAATCCATCCTGGGGGCCCGCGGCTTCGTGGGGGCCCATTGGTGGCGCTGGTCCAAGGACGCTTGCGGCGGCGCGTCGCGCCGAGACCACACCAAACCGGACTCCCATCCGCACTTGCGGGGGGGGGGGTATAGTTTATAAAGACGAAGAGATTCTCGCAAGACTGCACCATGGCCATTCAAGTTTCGCTTGCAGACAGATTCAGAAAGCGAGAAAGAGAGTGAGAGGATGTTGACATGTCCAAACCAATAAGAATATAGCTGGTCTCGTCGTTTTTCTCTTCAGCCTAATCTTCGGTGTTTCCCCTCTCGTTCTCGCCCTTCCCCTGCAAACCCTTCCATGTGCTTAGTTTCTGTTTGCGGGCCTCCTCCTTGGACGGTCTCCCGGGAAAGCGAGAGAGACACCAAAATGATAAGAGTACGTGTCGCTGGTTTGGGCGATTGTTGGTTTTGAGGGTTGGGGCCATATATGAATATAGATATACTCATACACACACAAACACAACAATATGTTGGCTTGCATGTACCCCAAACCCAATGTGTTTCTAGCATTTTATGTTGTGCAATACATTGGCAGTTAAGTATGTGGTGCAGCATCTGCGGTGCAACCTATGGGGTGCGATCTATGTTGTTCTCTAACGTTGCGCAATGTATTGGGAGCGATATCTGAATGGCAATATCTGCGATGCACTATTTGTGGTGCAAACTATGTAGTGTGGTCTATGTTGTGCCATCTGTGTTGTCCAATCCATGGCCTGCGATCTACGGTGTCCAAGATATGCGGTACAACTTAAGGTGTGCAAGCTATGTGGCGCAACATGTGTGGTGCAACCTATGGATGAGATATATGGTGCGCAATGGATGTGGTGCAATGTAGGTGGTACGGCCTAGATTGTGCAATACATGTGGTGCAACCCGTATGGTGCACTATGTGCGATGCAATGTATGTGGCTCAACCTATGTTGTATAATTGATGCGGTGCAGTCTACGCGAGGCGGCGACAACGGCGACGGGGCGGCGACGACGATCACGGAGCCGCCAGATCGACAACCCCGCCCAGACGATGGGCGGCGACGGGGCGGCGACGGGGCGGCGACGGCGAGCACGGAGCCGCCAGACCGGCGACCCCGCCCCTTCAGTTATTCAGAAAAGGCGTATGAATGTTTCAGTGCAAGAAGTGGTTGGGATGTTCTTGTATATGTACAGGGAGACGGGGAGAGAGAGCGAGAAAGAGAGATGCACACGGGCGGGCGAACATGGGTGCACATGTGTATACGAACAACTCCGTTGAGAGGCAGAGGATGTTCCCAAGGTCCGCGTCCTTCCTTCTAATATCACCATCTTCCACCATGGCTAAGTTGGCCCAGGAGGCGCCACGGCTGCGCGCAGTCGCGACATCCGCGGCGGGGATGCGTTCCTGGAGCACGAGTTCCTCTGCGTGGCAAACGATTATCCTCGTCGTGTCCCTCGACACGACCCTGTTTAGCACGAAGAACAAAAGTATCATGTTGTAGGTCCGTGTCGTGTCGACGCCGCTGCGAACCCAGCGCGGGCGTTCAAGGTTGAACGTTCCCAGTTGCGTCGAATCGGCCAATATGGAACAGTGGAACGATCTGGCGATTGAGAACCAGCCGATTGTTGAAGGTTGAACGATCCACGCGGTGTTACAAGTTCGTGATGGTTCGCGCATCCCAGCCAGCCAATCCAGAAGCAGATCGCCAGGCGAGTTGCATTGATCAGGGAAGTGTAGAAGAGTGCAGTGTAACAACCGCCTTGGAAGCGTTTTATCGGATGTGTCTTGGAGCCATATTGGGGCTCTCTTGGGGTCCTCGCGGAGCCTCCTGGGGTGTTCTTGAGACCCCAATTGGGCTCTCTTATCGCCTTCGTGGGGCCCTCTTCGGGCTCGTTGGAGGGGTCTGGGAGGCCTCTTGGGGCCATCTTCTTGGCCCCCATGACTCAAAAAGAGGGGGGGTAAAAGATTAAGGCCCCCCACTCGGAGGTTCAACAACAGAAAACTGAGGCCCTTTTGGGGCGCTTTTGGGGCGCTCTTGGGCGCTCTTGGGGCCCTCATGGGCCCCTCTTGGGACTCTCTTGGGCCGTCGTGTGACCATCTTGAGGCCTCAGGAGCCCATCGGAAGCGAAAAGGCGAGAAGGCAAAACACGTTGATAGTCCTTCGGTCTGGGAGCCACGTTCGGCTCTTGGGGGGGCCCTTAGAGGGCTCAGAGGGCTCTTGAAACCATCTTCGGGCCGTCTTGAGGCCTCTTGGATGTTTGTCTGAGGCTATCGTGAGCCAGCTGGAGGTATCTTGAGCAATCTTGGAGTTTGGAGGCCGTCGTGGGCTCTCTGAGACCCTCTTGGAGCCATCTTGGGCCATCTTGAACGCTCCAACCCCTCCGTCCCCCGCCCTCCCAGGCCCAGGGGAGAGGGCAGGTGGACGAGTGAACCCCTCCTCCGAAGGAGGTGATCTGGCAGAGAGAGGCGACAAAGTTCGTTAAACCACCTACACCTCGCGATCCCTCCCAAAAAACCTCTGGGAGGGGAGGGGGAGGGCTCCCCTCCCCGAAGGGAAGAGGGGCCGTGGAAGAGGAAAGAGACCCTCCTCAGACCACATGCCGCCCAAAGGGCTCGTGGACACACCTGCGCCTCAGAGGGCCGGTGGGGCTCCTGCCTGGGTCGTCACGGCACGGACCTGCAGCGAGCAGCCCTGCTCGAAGGTCGTCCTCGTGGGCCTCCCTCGGACGGCGCCCTCCGGCGGCGCCCCCCCGGCGCTGTCCCCCGCGCGCCCGCCCCGCGCGCCGGAGCAGAGAGGGGGGGGGCCGGGCAAGCGCGGAGCCAAAGAAGGAGCCCGCGCGGGCCTCGGGGAGTTCTGCGGAGGCCTCTGACGGCCGGAGGCCGCCGACCCTGACGGGGGACGACGGCGGCGGCGACGGCGACGTCGACGTTCGAAGAAGAAGAAGTTGATGTAAGAAGAAGAAGAAGAAGAAAAAGAAGAAGAAGAGGAAGAAGAGGAAGAACAAGAGCCAAGAAGTCCGCGCGGAGCGCCAAAAGTTAATGTTGATGCCGCTGCTTCTCCTTTCGGAGGTGGGTCAGAGGCCTCGGGGATGCTTCGTGGGGTCTCTTCGGAGGGCTCTCGGCGCGGATCTCCGAGGGCTTTTGGGGGCTGCCGTGTTTCTGTTCTTCTGCCAGCACCAGCGCCAGCCCGACGCCCAGTCCCACCAGCACTGGGCAGCTCCCGGCGTG
This sequence comes from Prorocentrum cordatum, assembly GCA_963575745.1. Lineage (NCBI taxonomy): Eukaryota > Dinophyceae > Prorocentrales > Prorocentraceae > Prorocentrum > Prorocentrum cordatum. The sequence goes on along the minus strand of CAUYUJ010006225.1, from coordinate 163,092 downwards.
CAGGGAGAACGATGCGCAACGGCGGCGGAGCCCGTTCAGCTGCGGGCAGCTCCAGGAGGAGGGCTACTGCTCCACGGCGGGGCCGCTGGGAGACGAGGCCCGCGAGGCCTGCCAGTCGAGCTGCGGGCTGGGGTGCCGCCAGCCTTGCGAGGCCGATCAGAGCAGCCGTCGGCGGTCCCCCTTCAGCTGCCAGGAACTGCTCGTCGAGGGCTTCTGCGGCGTGGACGGTCCGCTGCGACCATGCAGGGCATGGTTGCGCCCGGGTGTGGTTTTGCGATCTGCGTCATTCCCAGACCCTGGGTCATGGAAAAGACATGACGGGAGTTGTTTCTCCATTTTCGGCCTGTGGGGCCCTTTGACGCGCCTCGGGACCGTCAAAAAACTACTCAGGATAAAAGCCGGTCCCGAGGAAAGGGTCGAGGCCTTTAGGGGTCGACGTCATGAGCAAAATCGTGACGTCGGGGGTCTGGGTTAGGGTTTGGGGGCATCACGTTGCCCTCGTCGGGCCTCCTCGGGGCGCGGTGGAGAGCTCTGTCTGGGTCCTCGCCCGCCCCCAAGGGGTCCGGATTGCAAACCACACCCTTTGCAATGTACGCCGTGCAGAGTCGCCGAGGTCCGTTAGGGGAAGAGACGGCAGAGACCTGCCGCAACACCTGTGCGGATGCCTTCGGGTGCGTGGCCCAGGAAGTGCCCGCAGAAACGGACACACCCGACACGAACAACGACACGAATGCGACAGTGGAGCCAGATCCAGGTCCAGAGCCAGTGGGAGCCTTCTCTTGGGAGCGCTCTGTCGCCTTGCCCGTGGGCGCGGCTGCTGTCGGGTGTTGCTGTATCTGCATGGTCGCCGGGCTGTGCAGGAACAGCAGGGATGCAAAGCTTGGCCTGCCGGACCAGGGCAAGCCGGACGGCAGCGTTGGAGCTGAGCTTGAGGCCGCCCCCACCGAGCTGGAAGAGCGGGCAGAGCATGCAGAGCCAGCCGAACCGACGCCGCAGGAGGCCGTGTGGCAGGCCGCAGCGGCTGCGGAGGTGGCGAAGCTGGAGCCCCTCGAGGGCACCCCGGCAGGCGGTGCCACCACTTCACTCGACGCGGTGTTCCTGAGCATTGATGGCGCAGAGGGTGCTGGCGACCCCGTCTCGGAGCGGAGGGCAAAGCAGCACAAGAAGAGGAGGGTGAAGAGGCCAGGTCGGAATGCGTCTTGGAGCAGCGCAGAACAGACCGGGTCGATCGGCAACGACGAAGACGACGACACCACCGTCGCCACTCTTTCCGCTGCTTCTGTTCCGAAGTGCCCTCACTGCGAGCAAGGCATGTCTTGGAGCGACTTCAGCGGGCCCCCTTATGACGTGCCGCACGGCTGGGGGTGCAAGAATTGGCGTATTTGCCGCAATTGGCAGGATAATTGCGGAAGTTACAGATGGAATTGCCACCAGTGCTCGGAAGATTTGTGCTCGCAGTGCGCTTTGTCCGTCCCCACCGCCGTGGCACCCGCGCTGGCGGATGAGCTTGTCGAAGCAAGCGCGCCTGCCGGCCCCCGCACCTCCGTATCATCGTTGTTCAGCAGTCGGCCGTCCGTGGTGCAGCCAGGACCCCTTGCCGGCGCGGCAGGCGCTTCGTCTGGGCGACACGGGCGAGCCGAGCGGCAGCCCAGAGCCGGCCCAGCGCCCGTGCTGGCGGGGGAGCTTGTCGAGGCCAGCGCAACGGCTGGCGCCCGCACCTCCGTCTCCTCGGGGTTCTCGTCGTTGTTCAGCAGTCGGCCGTCCGCGGTGCAGTCAGCTCCCCTTGCCCACGCCGCAGGCTCGTCTACCGGCCGCCAGGGGCAAGCCGAGCAGCAGGGGGCCGCTCCCAAGGAGCTGGACATTCCCCTCTGCCCTGTGTGCTATCTCACGTCCACCGGCTTCGTGACGGAGACGCAGTGGGCGCGCTTCATCCAGGTCGTTCTCTTGAGGCGCGGCGTGCTCGACAGGGCGGACCGGGGCCCCGGGGCGACCCGGGAAGGGTTGGTGAAGAAGTACGCCAGCGAGATTCGGAAGCTTAAGGTCATCAAGAGCACAAAAGAGCCCCTAACCCTAATAGCACGATGAAGACGTGGCCTCACTGAGGTCCTCGTCTTCGCATTGGGGATAATTAATAATTATAGGCGGTTTGGTTCGGTGAACCTACAGACAGGACCCCATATCCATAATGTTTTCGGCACTCCTAACTTAGGTCCCCTCCCAAAGGGTTAGGGGTCTTTTTTGGGTTACACCCCCCCCTAAGATGGACTACCCAAACGTAGCCAGGACCTCGGTGACGCCGAGCCCGGCCCGCGCAGAATGGAAGTGACACCTGCATTCTGGCGACATGCTTGTCTCGGAATGATGCTCCGGCTAGCGCATGGGCCACATCTCTGGTTAAAAACGTTGTTGCCGCCCAGGCGCCAGCGACATCCTTCATTGAGCGCGTGGTTCTCGCCTGTGCGTGGGCCACATCTCTGATTGAAAATGTGGCTGCCGCTTGGGCGCCAGCGACGTCTTTCATTGAGAATGTCGTTCTCGCCTTGGCGCCAGCCAAATGTCTGATTGAAAATACTTCTGTCGTCTGGGCGCTGACGACATCCTTCATTGAGTGTGTCGTTCTCGCCTTGTCGCTAGCCAGATCTTGAATTGAAAATGCGGCTGTCGCCGAAGCGCCGGCGACATCCTTCAGCATGTCGTTCTGGGTGTGGCGCAGGCCACATGTCTGATTGAACATGTTAATTATTCTTGCCTCGGCGCCGACGACATCCTTCGTTAAGCATGTCGTTCTCGCTGTGGCGCTGGTCTCATGTCTGATGAACAATGTCGCTGTCGCCCAGGCGCCGGCCACATCTTTCATTGAGCATGTCGGTCTCGCTGCGCGACCGGCCACATCTGATTGCGAATACTGGTTTCGCATAGGCGCCGGCCGCACGCATGACTGCGATAATTGTTCTCGCCTCAACGTGGGCCGCATTCTCGACGCGCAATGCTGCTTCCGCCCAGGTCCTGGGCGCCCGCCGCGCGCTTGACTGCGATTGCTGGTCTCGCCTCAGAGTGGGCTGTGCTCTCGATTCCGAGTGCTGCTCGCGCATTGCGCCGGCCAAAAACATGATTGCGAATGTTGTGCTGCCGCTTCGGCGCCAGCCACACCCTTGATTGCCAATGCCTTTCTCGCCTTGGTTATAGACTGTGCCATCGCTGGGGCGCGTGCCACATCTTGATTGCGAGCTACATTCCACGCAGCCGCACAAGCTTGTGGGCTGCGCAAGCTTCCCGATCGCGGCACCATCCGCGGCCAGTTTGGTGCCAAGGTGCCCTTTGGATTATTTTGCGTTGTGCTACTGGTTATCGTTTTGTTGTTCACATTGTTGCTGCTGGTGCCGCTAATAGTGCTGTGCATGATGCTGCTGATTTCCGCCGGGCTGGTCACAGTCGCGTTGCTTCCACCGATGCTCCTCACAGTGGTACTCCTCGCTGCACTTGTGCTGTTGCGCGTAGTGCTGTTGTTTCCAGTCGGGCTGGCCGCAGTTGTGCTGCTGACGGCGCCGGTAGTGCTACTTGTTGTGCTGCATGTTCTTTCCGTGCTTGTCACACTGGTGCTCCTGCTTCGCGGACGGCTGCTGTCTCTGGTGGTGCTCGTCACACTGGTACTGCTCCTTGCGCTTGGGCTGGTGAAAGTAGTGTTACTGTTTCGCCGTGCTGGTCACAATGGTGCTGCTGGTGGCGGTTGTTGTGCTGCGCGTAGTGCTGCTGCTTTCCGTCCTGCTGGTCACACTGGCGCTGCGGGTGGCATTGGTGCTGCTGCGTTTAGTGCAGCTGGTTCCCGTCGTGCTGGCCACAGTGGTACTGTTTGTTACGCTTGTGTTGCTGGTTGCCACTGTGTTGGACACACTGCTGCTCGCTACATATTGTGGCGCTGGTGTTGCTGTGCGTGATGATGCTTGCTGTCGTTATGGTCACCAGTGTCGCTAGGGTTGGTTGCATTGTTGCAGTGCTGCTGGTGGCGCTCGCGCTGTTGCTGGAGGTACTGCTGCTTCATGTCGAGCTGGTCGCACTGGTGGTGCTACTATTCTTTCTCGTGCTACTAACAGAGGGACTGCTGGTGGCGCTGGTGTTGCTGCGAGTGGTGCTGATGTTTCTTGTCGTGCTGGTCACAGTGGAGTTTGCGCGTTGCGCTCGCACTTCGCCTGCTGCACGCCTGACGCGTGGCGGCCCGCAGCTGCAGCGAGCAGTGGCGAAGCCGGCAGCGCGGCAGCCGCTGGACGCCATGGACGACGACGGCGGGAGGGCGTTGCCAAGGGTACGCTGCTGGCAAGGTTAGGCGCCGTTGCTGGCTGGGCAGGGCGCTGGTGTTGGGCGCTGGTCTGCTGGCTGGGACGGGCAGCAGCAGGCAGCGGGCGCTGACGGAGGGCCCGCGACGAGCCATTACCCAATCCTTCCGCTCGCCGTGGCGGCCCCGGGTAGCGCTGCTACTACAGGCCGCGGCTGGCGCAACCTTTCCCCCTGGGAGAGACCGCCGTTCGCTTTTGCGCTGGGGACCAGGCCCCACAGCAGAAATGCGGAATCCGTCCGCGCGAGATTTTGCGCGGAAGCAACTGCTGCTCGCCCCAAGCCCGAACAGCGGTCGCTCCAGGGGAACGGGTTGCGCCAGCCCGGGCCTACAGGAGCAGCGCAGCCAGGAGCGCCAGGGCGAGCGCGAGGACGGGGCTGATCGTTCGATTTCGCGCTGGATGCGCAGTCCGTCCGTGCGAAGCTTGGCTAGGAGGTGCGCGCCCCACCCCGGAAGTAACTGCTGATCTGCCCAAGCCCGAACGATCTGGGCCATGACGCTTTGCGCTGGAGTGAACGCCCCCCCCCCCGCTGGTCTGGCCTGCGGGGTGGTGGGGGCGCTCGCGCAGTCCAGCGCTGCTAGTGCCTGTCGTGCTCGTTCTAGTAGAACTGCTAATGGCATGTGTGCTGCTGCGCTTGGTGTTGCTGCTAGTCGTCGTGCTGATTACAGTGGTGCTGTTGGTGGGGTTTGTATTGGCGCGTGTCGTGTTGCTGGATCCTGTCGTGCTCGTCGCGGCGGTGCTGCTCCTTGCGCGTGTGCTGGTGCGTGTAGTGGTGTTGCCTCTCGTCGTGCTGGTCACACTGGTACTGCTGGTTGCGTTTGAGTTGCTTCGCGTGGCGTTGTTGCTTCCAGTCGTGCTCGCTGCTGTTGACGCTAGTGGTACTGCGTTTGGTGTTGCTGTTTACTGCCGTTGTGGTCAATGTTGCTGCTGGTGGCGTATGTGCTGTGTCGCGTGGTGCTGCTGCTCCATGTCCCGTCGTGGTCGTCATACTGGTGTTGCTAGTGTCGCTGGTGCTGGTGCGCGTGGTGGTGGTGCTGTTTGCTGCCGTGTTGGTCAGAGAGGTACTGCTGGAGTCGCTTGTGGGGCTCCCACTACAATGTCTGCTATTGTTGGCGTTGGTGTTGTTGCTGCTGCGCATGGTGCCGCTGTTTCTGGCGCTGCTCGTCTCAGTACTGCTGCTGGTTGCGCTGGAGCCAGTGCGCGCGTTCACTCGGACCCTTCGCCCACGATTACGACGGATGCTCTCGCCTCACTTGTGGCCACATCCACTATATCACTATATCGACGTTGTGTTGGCTTTGACCCAGGCCGCATCCATGGTTTGAAGTGTTGTTTTCACCGCAGCGCAGGCCACATCCATGATTGCGTTTCTTGTGTTCGCAACTCCGCCGGCCACGTCAATGATTGCGAACGTTATTATCGCTTCAGTGCTGGCCACGTCCGTTATTGAGAGCGTCTTATCTCGCCTCAGCGCCAGACACATACACAATTACAACGGCTGCTATCGTTCAGCGCCAGACACATATCCATGATTGCGAACGTTGCTCTCGCTTTAGAGCCAGTCACATCCATGATTGCGAGTGTTGCTGTCGCCTTGTGGGGACCTCCCCGACTGCGAATGTTGCTCTCGGTTCAGCGCTGGCCACACCAACGATTGCGAAAATTGCTTTCGGATTGGCGCAAACTTCATCCATGATTGCAAGTGATGCTGTCGCTTCACCGCCGGCCACACCCACGATTACGAAAGTTACTCTCGCCTTAACGCTGGCCACATCCACGATTGCGAAACTTGCTCTCGCCCCAGCGCCGGCCACACCCATGATCGAGAATGTTGTTCTCGCCTCAGCGCCAGCTACATCCATGATTGCGAAAGTTGCTTTCGCTTCAGCGCCGGCCAGATTCATTGGAAACGAAGAGGGGTCAGTGATGCAGTTGGCAAATTAACATTGCGTGTTGCTGTGTCGCCTCATTCTGGTGTATCATTTGCTACAGCGCGCACGCGTGACACACTGGTGTCGTCGAGCCGTTGGCCACGTGAACGTTAATGGGTCAGGTTAGGTTTGGCGCAGTGTCGAGAGGGCCTGGGTCAGGTTATGGTAGGGCTCGGCTACGTTAGGAGGGGGTGTAGTCATAAGGTGCTCTACATCAATGACGCCTCGTACCACCGCCCGCCCGAGAGTATGGTCGCGGGTCGCGCAGGAGACGGTAAGGTTGGCGAGAACGGGAACCTCGGGCGCGGACCAGGCACGTGGTTCTGGTGGGATCAGGGCCTGGAGGACAAGATGGGCGTGCCGCAGAGGAACATCCAAATGGTCCAGATCCTGGAGAAGCCCTGGCTCTTCAATCGGCCCGCCCGCGACGCCAACTGCGAGGCTTCAAGCCCCAGCGTAGCCGAGCTCGATCCTGAGGACGAGAGAGCGTACTATGCAGCGCTACGTTTGACCCAAGACGCGTACAATGCGCTGAAGGAGAACCCGCCAAAAGAGGGTGCTGGTCAGGCGGGCAAATCACTCCCAGGTTGTCCCGCCTCGGGAAAGAGTTGCGCCGACGAGCTAGCTGAGATATCTGCGAAGTTAAACGTGAAGTACGCTGCCGCACTCGACAAATGGTGCACGGAAAACATCGACACGGCTGACATCATCGCCGGTCAGGGTGGTGAAGTCGTCATGCTCAACATGGCATGGCAGTGCAACCAGGCAGTCGCTTCTCGTCTCGTAAACGCAGTGCGGGCAAATGGGCCCGTGTATGTTGGCCTCAGTGCGAGCACGATGGTTGCTGCCAAGTCTATGGAGATGACCGGCGAGATCCAGCCAGGTTGGATTGAGGCATTCGCGGCTGATAAGAAGTACCTCAGCAAGGCGCAATTCAATGTAAACGATCTCGACGGAGACGGCATCAAGGCCAACGTGTTGGGGGCGTTGCCGTTGCTCGAGGCGCCCATTGCGATGCGCCCTCACTACACCCCTGCTTGGGAGGAGCAGGTGTTGCAGAAGAACCTTCTAGCCGAGAAGGAGTTCGAGAAAGAGACGGGCATCGAACTCGATGACGATCTCGTGCGCAACTCTAACTCTGGTTGCGAGGTCGGCTGCAAGCTTCTCTCGATGATTTCGAAGAAGAACAAGGATCAAGACCGGCCAGTCTTTGTCCCCATTCGCAACGGCAAGGTCATCGAGGTCAACATCCACGTTCAGCGGGGGGAGGTCACGTTTGAACATTTCCACGTTATCAACTGAGACAGTGATGTTGCACCTCCTTGTGATTGTGGGGGCTCCTGAGCATTGTTGTTGCGGTAGTTCCTCTTCCTTCCGCATCTTGTTGTCCATTTTCCTGTTCATTCGCCACTTCCCTTCCACATCCAATGTGAGCATGCCCCCCTCTTGTTTGCGCATAACGCGGCTTGAGGCTACGACACCCGCGGGCAGATATAGAAACTTCACGCAAGGGAAAGGTATGGGCGAGGTCAGGTGTCAGACGTGGCACGAGCGTGCCCAGTTTATCCTCCCCGCCTCCTCTTCGTCTCCTTTGTCTGCTTCTGCTCCTCCCTGTGTTCTCTTCTCGGGGGTGGACAGACCTCCTACCCTGACACGTCGATTAAGGAATCGGCCGTTTTCGTTTCGCGAGAGGGCGTCGCGGCCGTCATTTTTGCGGGTCCGGTTCCGCCGGTTTCGGTCCCAGGCGGTTTTCACTAAGGGTAGGTCTACTAAAGGGAGGTTTGTCCACCGCCAATCTTTGTTTTTCGCATAAGCCTGTTTTTCCGTATGGTTCACAGAGTTATGTATTGTAGATCTTGGCAGGAGCCACCAGCGCGCCCTTGCCCGCGTTCCCACCAGGCGCCCCTCAAGAGGCATCGTGCCTCTGGAGGGACACCTGGTATATTTGCATAAGCCGACGTTAATAGTTTGTCTTGGATGTTCGCGTCTGTTCGCCGGCCCCCGGATAATGAGGTCTGCGAGGATGCCCTGGGACATCTCGGGGAGGGCGTGGTGTGACGGGAGGACAAGCAGGAGGGCGCGGAGAAGGAAGGGCGATTAGGAGGAGGCGGAGGAGGAGGAGGAGGAGAAAGAGGTGAAAGACGAAGAAGCAGAGTGGGACGGTGAAAGGATGGTCAGAGGGGGGGAATAGGGTCATTCCTCCTAGATGGGGTCGGAGCAGGTGGGGTCGGAGGATCGCGCCGCATCGCCGATGCATCGCCGATGCGGCTCGATGTGGAGCCCGATTTTCTCCACGCCGACGGCGCCGACGTATCGCCGACGTCGCTGATGCATCGCCGATGTACGGTCCATGCGATGCGATCCTGCGACCCCATCTATCCGGAGCCCATCTGGGAGGCTTCTACATAGGGAAGGAGGGGGAGGGAGATAGAAAGGGGAGGAGATGTGTCAGAGTGTGTGAGCGTGGGGAAGGTGAGAGCTCTGAAAGATGAGCTGAGGCTTGCCACGTGTGGACACTTACTAAACAAATGGACGATACTAATAGTGAGCCGCTGCGGACCCCCGAACGAGAAACTAGCTCGAACGTCTGCAGACGACCATGGCCTTGACCTTGGGCTGCTTCTTCTCGAGCTCGGTTTTGTCAAACTGTTCGATGCTCCATGTGGATGCCCCAACTGGCATCGTCTCGACCAGGTACTTGCGGGCCTCCTCGACCAGGTACTTGAGCTTGTCCATCTGAGCCTGCATATGATGTTCCACTCCCTGAGCTTCTTCACTGGCCTCACGGTGCGCTTCCAATGTTTACTCCAATGCACACTGTTTCGCCTCGAGCTCTGCAAGCTTGTGGCCGGGGCCCAGCCCCTTCGCCGTCGTGCCCAGCATTGCAGCCCTCTCGCGTGGCGTGTCTGGTGGGCTCTGGCTGGCACCGCCCCCCATCTTGGCTGGCCCCCCCCGCCCGTGGCCCCCATCGCTGGCAGCCCTCGCACACTCGGCGGAGCCGGCTGGGCCTTGAGCAAGAGTTGGGCGGAGTTGGCGAGCTTCGCAATCGACTGCTTAGCCCAGACACCCCCCCCCGGCTGCGGGTGCGCTCCAGGCTTGGGCCCTCGTTCACTCCGACACTGTTTTGGCATTCTGACGGGCACGATGGATGATGCCGCGCGGTGCACTCGCCCCACAGGCGCAACGAACCTTGCTCGCCCAATTGCTGCTCCTCCCACATGCACAGCCCCACGCGGGCGCCTTCGGCCCAGGCAAGACTGCTGGTTCCACTCCACCATTCTGTTTCATCTGCAGCCCTAGGATTGACTCTGAAAGCTTACCTCTGGGCGCCGAGGGGCGAGAAACTGTGCTCCGCCAGGAGCTCACCAAGCGCTAGGCTGAAGCAGCCAGGCCTGAGGGCTCAGCCTCGAGCCTCTGGAGTCGGGACCCACGGCAGGTTAGCTCCGTGAGACTTGAGCCAAAATGGCTACGGCTCGTCTCCCTCCTCCTCCTCCTCCTCCTCGTCCTCCTCCTCCTCCTCCTCTTCCTCCCCCTCCTCCTCCTCTCATCCTTCTCCTCGTCCTCCTCCTCCCCCTACTCATCCTCATCCGCATCCTCATCCTCCTCTTCCCCTCCTTGTCCTCATCTTTCTCCTCTTCCTCCTCCTCCTCCTCGTCCCCATCCCCCTCCTCCTCCTTCTCCTCCTCCTTGTCCTCTTCCTCCTCCTCCTCCTCCTCCGCCTCCTTCTCCTGTGGCTCGGGGAGACCCCAGTGGCACCTCCTGGTCTGAGGCGAACCGCCGTTGACGATCACGGATGCTGGGCCCGCGGTTTCTCGTTTGCAACCTCTTGGTTGCAGTGGTTTTTGCCGCGGGCACATTGTTGCCGTGCTTGCGGGGGTGCGGGCGTTGCGCAACGCTCCGTGCATTGTCCCTTGGGCGCCGATCCCGCGCCATTTTGGCGCGGGGTGTAGGGCGGTCCTTGGTTTAATGTTTTTTCTTCTTGATTTCCTAAGGCACAGCGTTGCTGGCGCTATGTGCCCTTTTTGCGCGTGTGGCCTTGGTGTTGGCCGTTGGCCACTTTGGGCCGTTGGCCAGGGCACGTTGGCCCACGCTTTGTTGAGCGCCACGGTTTCGTTCTGCCTCCTCTTCCTCATCCTCCTCCTCCTCCTCCTCCTCCTCCTCCTCCCCCTCCCCCTCCCCCTCCCCCATCCCCTGCTCCTCGTCCGTACTCGCTGCTCCCTGCGCCTTTCAGCCATCCCTCTCCCCCATCCCTCCCTGCCTCCCTCCTCCCTGTTCCCTCCTCCGCCCTCCCTGTTCCCTCCTCCTCCCGCTCGCCCGCCGGGCCCCCGAGGCGACCGCGGAGTCACCGATGGCACAGCCGCCCCGCGTGATCGCGCCCAACGGGGCTGGCTGGGCTGCCACGCAGCAGCGAGGCCCCTCGTCGTCGGCGTCGTCGGCGTCGTGTTCTCTTGCTTCTCCTGTTCCTGAGAATCCCCCTGCCCCCTCTCTCCTTCTCCTCCTGCTCCTCTTCCCGTTTCTCCTTTCCCTCCTCGTCCTCCTGTTCCTTCTCTCTCCTCCTTCTCCTCCTCCTCCTCCTCCCATCTCTTCCGCCTCCATCGTCCAACGAAGAGGAAAGAGCTTCACAAACAGGAACGTTTGAACGTCCGCTCGGATCTCTTGAGCTGGCGCTGCGCCCCCGTGGTTGCGCCTTGGTTGGGGGGGAACCGGCCAGATTTGATCCTCAACGCAACTCGAGTTTTCGAGGACTGGCCCGCCTTCCAACAAGGAGGAGGAGGAGGAGGAGGAGGAGGAGGAGGAGGACGAGGAGGGGGGGACAGGGAGCAGGGAGGGCGGGGGAGCAGGGGGGAGGAATCCAGCCACCCAGGGCGCACGAACGAGTCCGCGGGCCCCGCCCGCGCTCACCCTTCCCCCCCGCCCTCGACATCAGACACGGCGTTTTGCGCAAGAAGATAATAAAGTGGGAACCCATGCCACGAAACGCCCTTCTCGCCTCCAGGGTGCTGTGGCTTTTGTATGGAAAGCGTGACGCTCCCACACACAAACACACACACAAAATCAAGGAACGCCTTCCCTCGACATCAGACACGGCGCTTGCGCAAAATAGCGCAGTGGGAACCCATGCCACGAAACGCCCATCTTGCCTCCAGGGTGCCTCGGCTTCCTTGGGCCTCGATAGTTTTTACTACGGAAAGCGCGACGCTCCCACACGCCAAAAATCCAGGAACGCCCTGGGGCCTCAGGGTCGGGTTTCCTGCCAAGGCTTTGTGTGGTCGAGCTCCTGCTGCATCGAAGCGGGCGCCCGTCCCCACCCGACGGGCGGCGACGGCGCTCGCGCGGGGGGCCCCGCCGCCGACGGCCCCACCGGGGGGAGGGAAGGAAAAAGCAGCACAGGCCGCGCACGGGCGGACGAGAGAGAGAGAGCTCCCACACAAGACCAGCCACGCGCGGAGGGGGGCCCTTGTCGTGGTAGCTCGCGATCCTGTCTTCTCGCCGCGGCGTCGGGTCGTTCCAGGGAAGCTCGGCCTCCCCTCGCCGGGACAGGCAAGAAGACGGCGGGGGACCTCGGACGGTCTTCGGCCCTCTTGGGGTGTCTTCGTGGGGCGGCCCCGGCGCAGCGTCTCAGCCACGCGCAGGGGGTGGTGGGGGGAGGGGGGAGGGCTGCTCAGACGCACCCCTGCTTCTTAGAAAGCGCAGGCCTTCTCTACAGATGTGAGGCTGGCGCCTTCTCAGAAGCCACTCCTTCTAAGAAGCCCTCCCCCCTCCCTCCATCCCCCTTGTGCGCACCGGCAAAAAAAGATCACTGCGCGGAGAGTTGCGGCCCGATCTCGCGCGGCCAGGTTTCGAAAAGTTGGCGGCGACGACGCGGCCGTGTCCGCGCGAGATTCACCTGGCGCTCGGGGGGGAACAATTCGCCCGCTCGCCCGCGACCCCGCCGTCGACGAGGCGGCGAGGAAACAGCAAAGAACTCCGCGCTCCTCCTCCTCCTCCTCCTCCTCCTCCTCCTCCTCCGATCGGGACCTCGGCCCCCCGGGACAGGGGAGCGCCGCGCAGGGGCGGGAGCGGCATCGCGTCGGCTCGCGCGCGGCGTGCGCCCCCGGCGCCACGGCCGCCGCGGATGGTGCGACGTCGACGGCAGCATTCGGACTCACGCAGGCGAAGCACAGTTAGGCTTAAGTCGGGCCTGTCCCCCTACAGGGGGATGTCGACGAAGAAAAGGCCCAAAAATAGTATTTAAAAAATGGTCCCCAGACTATTTGTTGGTTATGTGTTGCTTATGTTTGGGGTATTTTTATTATTCGTCGAACATCCCCCTGTAGGGAGACAGGCCCGACTTAAAGTTGGGCTCACCGCTGCCCATCCACGCGTCGCGGCCGCGCGCGCACGCCGCCTGCCTGCTGCCGTTGCGCGGGGCAGAGTTGACGGGAAGCACGTAGGCTTCGCAGTGGTTTGGCGCGGGTAGGATGGAAGGGCTCGGATTGCGCGGCAATCGACGGGCTTGGTGGCAGAGTGCGAGTAGTACACACATATGTGTGTGAATGGGTACTAGAACCACACGCGCGGTCCGCGCGCTTAGGTTCTGGCAAGCTCCAGCCCTTGACATTATCACAGCTGCGGGCAAATGCGCACGCACACCTGCAGCGTCAGGAGTTACCAACAGATGGTTCGAACATGGGGTGAAGAAGTATCAAGAACGTTGGCCGAGCAGAGACGATTCCCGACAAGGCGCTCTACGAAGATCTCAAGGGCACCCCAAGGGAGGCCCAGGAGAATTCTAAAGGACAGTCCAAGAGGATCCCAAGAGCACCCAGAGAGGGGCCCATGAAGAGGGCCCCAAGAAGCTCCAGGATGTGGCACAGGAGGGCCCCAACGGGCGCCCCAAGATGGCCCAGAAGTGGCATCAAGAGAGCCCCCGGAAGTGCCCACAGAAAGGCCGAACAGATTCTGAAAAGGGCCCCGAAGCGAAGGCCCGACAGTGCCGCAAGAATTGCGAATATTCCTCGTACTTTTTCTCGTCTTCCTCCTCCTCCTCCTCCTCCGCCTCCTCCTCCTCCTCCTCCTCCTCCTCCTCCTCCTTCTCGTACACCTACTCGACCTCTGGGGCCACGCAGGGTTCGAGAGTTCTGGGGCCGCGCGTTGAGAGCGTCATCTCTTTGGATGCCTGTGTCCTTGGTGTAGCGTTGCCGCCTCCCTGGCGTTCGGCCGCGGGCAGCCCAACACTGTCGGAAAAGAAGCGTTGCATAAGCAGCTGTCGGAACTCCGCGCGGACCTGTCGGATCGTGGCTGTGGCCCCCCCCCCTGGTAGCTCTTCCGGCTCCCCCCTCGGTGTCTCGCCCGAGATTTCCGGAAGAGAAACGTTACATAAACAATGCTCGGAATTCCGCGCGGACCTGTCGCATCGTCGTCGTGGCCCCCCTGGCGGCGCCTCCCTCGCCGCCCCTGGCGAGCTCCCGTCTTCTCGGGCGCTGCGCGTTGGTGGGGCGATAGACAGCAAGGGGAGGATGATCGATGTCGAGGAGGAGGAGGAGGAGAAGGAGGAGGAGGATCGAGGATCGAGGATCGAGGTCTAGGAGGAGGGAGCAGCGGAGGAGGCCCCTGCTACTGCGGGGATGGGGGGGGGCGGGAGGAGGAGCCGAGCTGGAGCAGGAGGTAGGGAGGGAAGGCAAGAGGATCCGCCCGGTTACAGAGGCGAGGCGTCTGCAGGCGGGCGCACGCGTTGCAGAGAGGGGTGACGGGGTGAATGTTGTGGATTTCTGACTTGACCTACGCTCTGGGCGTTGAAGCGCTGTCTGAGACTGTTTCGGCACGCTCTGAGAAGGCCGCGACGCCCGGAGCATCGGGCCCGACAGCCCCAACTTGCCAGGAACGCGCGGATTCATGATCGGATGCCCATCGGCGATGTAACGCCGATTCCAGGTCGATGTTTGCATTCCAGCCCCCCCCAACATCTCGGGGAACAAACCAGGGCATAAACACCGAAACTCTGAGCTCCGCGCGGACTCCTCGGATCGGCGCTGGGCCCCCCTCCCTGGCGCGCGGAACGCGCCAGGAGCGGCGCCTGAGGCGCCGCCAGGGCGCGCTGGCGCCGACCCGAGGAATCCGCGCGGACCTTCGAGTTGTTATGCTTCTGTCATTGCTTGTCCCCCCCCCATTCGTTGCCCCTCGTCCTGGCTGCGGCTTGCCGACCCCGTTCCACCCAGAGCCCCGACGTCGTGGTTTGGTGTCTTCACTACGTCGACCCGCAGAGGTCTCCACCCCCTTCCTTGGGGCCGGTGTCCCATCCTGAGTCGTTCTTTGATTGTCGCGAGGCCCGTCAAGGGCCCCCGGGGGCCGAGATCTGCGAAAAGAGAATCCCGTCGCGATTCTTTCACAACGCGAGGGGGTCTGGGTCCTTTTCCTCCTCTTCCTCCTCTTCCTCCTCGATCCTCCTCCTCCTCCTCCTCCCGAGGGCCCCCGTGTTCGGAGACAAGCGGTTCCAACATCAAGTTCAGCTAGCTATCCTGAGTCGTCGGAAATATTCTCCCCATAATTTCCGATTTGCCAGGCTCCAGCATTTTAGGCCCCCAACTATTAGAGCCGATGTTGATCAGGTGTTATTGTCTCTGCTGCGTATTGCCCGCTCCGCTCCCCCCTTCCTTGCCTCCTCATGCCTTCGTACTGTTAGTAACTCGTGGTGTACCTCTGGGAGATTCCGTGGACCCACTAAACATTGTTTGTTCTGCGGTTTTCCAAATAGTGGCAAGCTTCTGCACATAGCCGGATGCAATGCCGTCGCTAGACCTCTCCGTGCCCATCTTCCTGCGTTGCCCCCGTGGAGTTAGGGATGGTCTTTCGGTCGCGTGTATCTGCCTTCTTGCTCCGTGTTCCACGGATGTTCATCTACATACATCTATGTACATACCAGATTTCGCCATACTGATACACGTGTGCTTATCTTATCTTCCGCCATCTATGCACAAACCATGCGCAGTAGTTACCACAGCGTCAGGGGCACAGGAGCAGGAGCCTCCTCGTCCGCCCGAGCGGCAGCCGCCCGCCTGCGGCAGACAGCCAGGCGCGCCCTCGCCCTCGCCCCCCTGCTCCGCGCGCGCCCGCACCCTCGAACCTCCTAGAGCCCGAGCGCTCCTCCTCCTCCTCCTCCTCCTCCTCCTCCTCCTCCTTCCTCCTTCCTCCTTCCTCCTTCCTCCTCCTTCCTCCTTCCTCCTTCCTCCTCCTCCCCTCCTCCTCCTCCTCCTCCTGCTCCTCCTCCTGCTCCTCCTCCTCCTCCTCCTCCTCCTCTTCCTCCTCCTTCCTCCTCCTCCCCCTCCTCCTCCTCCTCCTCTTCCCTCCCTCCCTGCCTGCCTCCCTCCCTTGCCCCCCCCCCCTCCCTCCCTCCCTCCCTCCCTCCCGCCTCCCTCCTCTGATCTTTGTCGCAACGCGGAGGGGCTCTGGACTGGCCCCTCGCCCTGGCCGCGCGTTATTTTGGCCCCGCGCCATCCAGCCAGGCGGCGCGCCGCGCGCAGCGGCGGCAGCTGCCGCCAGCCGGGAGGCCACCCCGAGGAGAAGCGCGCCCGCGGAGGCCGGGCCCCGCCGCCTGGCCGCCTGCGCAGACATTGCCAGATCGGATCGGGGAGGAGGAGGAGGATCGAGGAAGGAGGAGGGAGGAGGAGGAGGAGGAGGAGGAGGAGGAGGCGGAGGAGGAGGAGGAGGAGGAGGAGGTGGAAGAGGTGAAGGAGATGGAGGAGGAGGAGGCGGAGGAGGAGGAGGAGGAGGTGGAAGAGGTGAAGGAGATGGAGGAGGAGGAGGAGGAGGCGGAGGAGGAGGATGGAGGAGGAGGAGGAGGAGGAGGAGGAGGAGGATCAAGGAGGAAAAGGACCCAGACCCCCTCGCGTTGTGAAAGAGTCGCGACGGGGGGGGGGGTCGTTTTTTTCGGCACCCGGGGGCCCGTGGCCGGCCTCGGGACAGTCAAAAAACAATTCAAGACGAAAAACCAGCCCCAGGGAAGGGATCGAGACCTCTGGGGGTCGACGTTGCGAACAGAATCACGACGCCGGGAGTCTGGGGAGGAGGAGGAAAAGAAGAACGTGGAGGGTTGATGCCGCTGCCGCACTCAGAGTCCCCTCTCTCTTCCCTCCCCTCCGTCCGTCTACTGAGCTACTTTTACATGTATCTGCCGTTGGCCCTTGGAGCGGTTCGTTTGATCAACCCCCACAGGGCCGACCGGACCTGAGGGGGGGGCGAGTTCTGACGAATCTTCGAGCCACCAGGTGTGAGGCTACAGGTGTCAGGTGAGGATCGAGGAGGATGAGGAGGAAGAGGAGGATCGAGGAGGATCGAGAGGGAGGTCGAGGACGAGGTTCGGCATTCAAAGGAGTAGTCCTGCAGGGGAAGCAAATAACAGCAAACCTGCATACAGAGTCATTTCTTTGAGGTCCGCGCGGACTTCTTCGATCGCCGTTCGGCCCCTTGGCGGCGCCTCCGGTGCCACCCCCTGGCGCGCTCCGCGAGGGGGTCTCAATGCCGATCCAACAAATTCGCGCGGACCTCCGAGATATGTTCCTCAGGGGTCTTGGGCGGCTTCACCGTATTCGGCTTCCTGGGGCCGTTTCTGGGCGCTGGGACATTCGGAAAATTATACAGGATTGAACACTGGGGCCCCCAGAGAGCCGTTCCAGTGTTGGTTTCGAGGAAGAGCCTGTCCGTGCCCGAAGATAGCTGGACGGACTGCTCAAGAGTCTGGCGTGCGGACCGAAGACAGAGAACCACTTTGACGTGTGTAGACAGAGAACCACTTTGACCACCACCGAAGACAGAGAACCACAGAATCCGGCCGATGCGATTGAAAGTGTGTAGTGCAGACAATCAAACGAAGCGTATGAAGCTTAACCGATTGGTGCAACGTATGGGGTGCAAACGTATGGCGTGTAACATTTGAGGGTTTAACCCATGATTGAGTCCGTCCTATGCGATTGAAAGTGTGGGGTGCAGACAAGCAGGCGCAACGTATGAAGCTTAACCGATTGGTGCAACGTGTGGGGTGCAAGCCTATGGGTTTCAACCCGTGGGATGCAATCCATGAAGTGCAATGCACGGGGCCGTGTGGTCAGTACCTGCTGAGCGCCCACCCTCAGAATAGAGCATATTCGGCGAGTGCACCATAGCATCCCTTCGTCCAAGCAGTGTTGGGAGAACTACCATCGCCAGGTTCTATCGGCGTGACCGCGGTGGGGTTTCCAACTGGTTGTCCAGAGCCCGTAGATTCCCAAGCTCGAGGAGGATCGGGCCAGATCGAGGATAAATATAGGTTGTTGCATTTGTTTTGTTTGGCTTGAGCTTCACGATGCCGCCAGAGGCGTCGTCGGAGGCCCCTGGAGACCTCCATAGACCTCAGGGGTAGACCTCAGGGGACCTCCAGAAACCTTCAGATCTTTCAATGGCGGCGCCCGCGCCTGGGGCCCAAACAGCGGTTGAACGCTCACGTTCACCAGCGAGCAGAATCGGAGCGTGCAGGAGTTGGTCGGAGCGAGTGCCAGCTCGTGGACTGCCGGCGCGCAAGAGGGTGGGGCCAAAGGGGCTGCCCTCTGAGAAGGCAGCGGGCCTCTGAGGAAGGGGTCGGAGGCGTTCCAGGAGTCTGCTTCGGGCGACCCCGAATCCTCCAGGACGCGCCCCCCCTCGCGAAGAGGTGTGCTTCATCCTCCACTCCCTCCTCCCTCCTCCCCCCGAAGGTCAGGAGGCGGCCTCGCGTGCATTCGAGGCTGCGTCCAGCATCCGGCAGCACACTCCGGCAGGCGGAGCTGGCCGGGGCTGGCGGGGCCCCCCTCAGCATTGGGCTGGGGTCGAGCAGGGGGGCCTTGCCGGGCCTAGCAGCGACGCGTCGAGAACGATTCAGGGCCAGTGGCGCCGGTGGGAGAAGCGGGGCGAGGACGAACGGTTGGGAACCCCCAAACCGGGTGGTGAGATACCAGGAGGCGACCTGGAATCCCCAAAAAGGTCACCGCTGGGTTTGGGGACGCGGGGTCACCACCGGGTTTTGTGACTCCTGGACCCACCAGTGTCATGGACATCCTCGGAAAACCGCACGAGTCCCCAAACCGGGTGGTGACACCAAGTCGCCCGAGACTCACCGCCAGGTGTTGTCACCACCACGTTTGGGGACTACCAAGAACGGGGGGGAGGGCGGAGAATCGAGGAGCAGCAGGGTCGGGGAATCGTGCAGTCGTCGTTGGGCTTCTCGGGGACCGGTGGGGGTCCAGAGACCTCTGGGGACCTCCAGGAGCGGAAGGTAGAGGAGGAGGGAGGAGGGAGAAAATATGCCAGGGCACCTTGCTTGAGGTGCCACTAACTAGCCCCTCAACTCGCCAGGGATTCTGTTCAATGCATGTGAGAAAACCATAAGAACAGGCATGGCCTGGGGCAGAATGAGTGCTTCGGATTTGTGGGATCTTGGTGGTTTGCGGGGGGGCCTCTTGGGAGCATCGCGGGGGCCCTATCGGACCTTGATGGAGACATTCGGTGGACGTGTTTTATGATTACGTGGGGAGCTGAAAACCTTTTGCGAGGGTATTGGAACCGCCTCAGGGTTGTCTCAGCGCCAGGACGTCCTGACTTGAGCGCGTCCTGCGTTGTCCTGAGGCGGTTTGGGCTTGCCCTTGGGCGGGTGGGGCCATGCAGCGGCAGCCCTGAACCATCATCCAGCGGGCCCCACCTTGGGCTGCCCTTATTCTCTTGCACAGCTGTGCTCTAGAGCTCGGACATCTTTATTTTCGTCGTGGTTCGTGGTTCGTCGTGGTTCGTCCCCCTCGGCCCCTCCCCTGAGCCTGAGCCCCAGCTCCCCTGGGCCACCCACATTCCGGAGGCTTGCTCCGCCCAGGCTTCCCAGGACAGTCCCCCTGGGCCGCGGATATCCTTATTTTCGTCGTGGTTCGAGGTTCGTGGTGGTTCGTCCCCCTCGGCCCCTCCCCTGAGCCTGAGCCCCAGCTCCCCTGGGCCACCCCCCCTTGGACCCCCCCCTCCGTCCAGGGCTCCCAGGGCAGCCCCCCTGGGCCGCGGAACGCTTTATTTTCGTCGTGGTGCGTGGTTCGTGGTGGTTCGTCCCCCTCGGCCCCTCCCCTGCGCCTGAGCCCCAGCTCCCCTGGGCCACCCACCCTTCGGAGGCAGCTGTGCTCGAGCTCGGACATCTTTATGTTCGTCGTGGTTCGTGGTTCGTGGTGGTTCGTCCCCCTCGGCCCCTCCCCTGAGCCTGAGCCCCAGCTCCCCTGGGCCACCCACCCTTCGGAGGCTTGCTCCGTCCAGGCTTCCCAGGACAGCCCCCCTGGGCCGCGGACATCCTTATTTTCGTCGTGGTTCGTGGTTCGTCGTGGTTCGTCCCCCTCGGCCCCTCCCCTGAGCCTGAGCCCCAGCTCCCCTGGGCCACCCCCCCCCCCTCTCCGTCCAGGCTTCCAGGGCAGCCCCCCTGGCCGCGGAACCTTTTTTCGTCGTGGTTCGTGGTGGTTCGTCCCCCTCGGCCCCTGAGCCTGAGCCCCAGCTACCCTGGGCCACCCACCCTTCGGAGGCTTGCTCCGTGGTTCGTGGTGGTTCGTCCCCCTCGGCCCCTCCCCTGAGCCTGAGCCCCAGCTCCCCTGGGCCACCCACCCTCGGAGGCTTGCTCCGTCCAGGCTTCCCAGGACAGCCCCCCTGGGCCGCGGACATCCTTATTTTCGTCGTGGTTCGTGGTTCGTCGTGGTTCGTCCCCCTCGGCCCCTCCCCTGAGCCTGAGCCCCAGCTCCCCTGGGCCACCCCCCTTGGGACCCCCCTCCGTCCAGGCTTCCCAGGACAGCCCCCCTGGGCCGCGGACATCTTTATGTTCGTCGTGGTTCGTCCCCCTTGGTCCCTCCCCTGAGCCTGAGCCCCAGCTCCCCTGGGCCACCCCCCCTTGGGACCCCCCCCCCCTCCAGGCTTCCCAAGGCAGCCCCCTCTGGGCCGCGGAACCCTTTTCGTCGTGGTTCGTGGTGGTTCGTCCCCCTCGCCCCCCCCCTGAGCCTGAGCCTTTGATTGTGCAACAGCCAGGGCACGCGTGCCACTTGTTTACGCACAATGTTCACTGCAGTCGAACCGCATCATGAGGACGAATGGCTTTTCAACGTTACCCGTGTCATTCTTGCTGCTCGCCCCCCTGGATTTCCGATTGCGGCCCCAATTTGGGCGTCCAAGGCCCGTGCATCCTTACCGCGCATCTGTAGGATCCGGTCGCACTGCACTCACAGGTACAGGCACCTGAACCCTTGCCTTAAGTCCGGCCGTCCCGCCACAGGGGGAACACTCAACAACAGACAAAAATAGTTTGGGGAAGATTTGCTCTGCATTTTGTAATGATGTTTGAGTATTGTTTGAGTATGTCATATCTTGCATCCGAAATCCGCATGAAGGGGGACATGCCCGACCTAACCCTGGCCCCATTCGATCAAGAGCACCGACGGCCTGATGGCCTGGTCACGGCCGCACGCGCAGCTGCGCGCGCGAAGATGCTTACATGAGCACTGGACTCCTGCACCTGTGCGCACCTGCACGTCGGACACCGAATGGCATCGGAAGAGGAACGAGGAGGAGGAGGAGGAGGAGAAGGAGGAGGCGGAGGAGGCGGAGGAGGCGGAGGAGGAGGAGGAGTATGGGGAGAAGAGGAAGAGGACGACGACGCCGGGAAGGAGGACTTGGAGGAGGACGAGGCGGACGAAGAGGACGGGGAGGGGGAGCGGGAGGAGGCGGGAGGAGGCAGAGGAGGAGGGGGGGGAAGGCGAGGCCACATCGAGCTCCATCCTCGTCCTCGTCCTGCTCCTCTTCCTCCGCCCCCCGACGGCGGCGGCGACGGCGGCGGCTGCGGCGGCGACGGCGGTGGCGACGGCGGCGGCGGCGGCGGCGACCTCCCCCTGGACAGCGCCAGGCGGCGGCGTCGCCCCGCCGGCACCCCGCCCCGGCGGACGCCGACGGCCCCGCCGCGGCGGAGGCGCTTCGACGGGGCCGCTGCTACCACCCGCCGCCGCCGCCGCCCCCGTTCGTTACCCGACCCCTGATCTCCATCCCCATCCCCTTCGAGAGCCCCACCAAAATACCCCCCCAGTTGGGGATGCACCCCTCGAAACCCGGAGAGAACGACCCATATCCCCATCTAGGGGGGTGAATCGGCCAGTGGGGCGCAGGCCACGCCGCTCTGGGGATGGGGATCGGTGAAACGATATCAAGAACGGCACACTTTTGGCGTTCCGCGCGGATTTCTTGGATCTGCGCTGGAGCGCCCTGGCGGCGCCTCCGGCGCCGCCCCTGGCGCGCACCGCGCGCCAGGGTGGGAGGGTCCAGCGCAGATCCAAGAAATGCGGCGGAGCGCCAAAGGTTTATGTTTCCGGTGTTGTTTCTTTGTTCTACAGCCATCACTCGAGTAGGAGATCGATTACAGAATCGGTTTACCCCGAAATTGATTCTCTCGTCGAGGACCTGCGAAAAGTGCGAAGACGGCTCGTGGATCCACGGAGCAATCTTCGCATGGTTCGTAGATCCGGCTGGAATCGGTTTTGTAGTCGATCCCCTACTCGAAGTCGCCGCCGCCGCTGCCATCACCGCCGCCGCTGCACAGCGTCAGGGCCGCCCGACCCCACCTGGGACGGGGCAGGCTGGCCCTGCCAGCGGGAGAAACGCCGAAAACATCATACATTTGTGCTGGCGCTCCGCGCGGATGTCCTGGATCCGCGCAGACCCCAGAAATCCGCGCGGAACGCCACAAGTTTATCTTCATGGCGCCACGAAGTCCCAGGCGTCTGGTGGCGCAGAAACCGCCCCCCCCCCCCCCAAGGCATAGGGGAACAAGAAATGACATAAACAGAAAAACTCGGAGGTCCGCGCGGATTTCTCGGATCGGCGCTGGGGCCCCCCGGCGGCGCCTCTGGCGCCGCCCCTGGCGCGCTCCGCGCGCCAGAGAGGGGGGTCCGGCGCCGATCCGAGAAATCCGCGCGGACCTCCGAGTTTTTATATGCTTATGCCACTTTTTGTTCCCCTGTTATCTTCATGGCGTTCCTTCTCCTATGCGTGCCCCCCGCTCGGGGCGGGGAATCGGCGGCTGCGGAGCCCAGGCGAGACGGCGCGGCAGTCCCCACACCCGGGAGCGGGGAGGGAGTCGCTGCTGACACGAGCAGTTGACCACGGCTGCGCGCGAGCGTCGTCCGGGACAGAGTGCCCGCACTGCACACGGCGAGCGATACGTTACGCAGGAATGCAGCGCCCCCAATCACGCTCGAGCACGAACAGCCGCGAAGCACGAGCAAGAGTGGACGAATGGAGAGGACGAGGACAGCGTGCTCTGGAAAGGCTCCGCCGGAGAACGGGGGGGGTCGGCCACCAGACCGGGGCCAAGGTTCCCCCCGGTGGGGGTGGATGGCAGCTGTCGCCGTTGCCGTGGCGGCACCCACAAGGGTGCAGCGCGAGGCTCTAGGCCTCCTATACGGGGTCGGGGTAGATGGGGTCGGAGGATCGCGCCACATCGCCGATGCATCGGCGATGCGGCTCGATGTGGGACCCAGTTTTCTCCACGCCGACGTCGCCGATGCATCGTCGACGCCGCCAGCGCATCGCCGATGCATCGCCGGCGATGCGGCGAGATCCTCCGACCCCATCTACTCGGACCCCATCCAGGAGGCCTCTAGAGGCAAGGGTGGGCATAAGCGGTGCTTTGGCGATGTCGTGGGCCGTTTTCGTTTCGACTTCGTTTTGCAGCACAGGCGGATCGACGACAAAGCAGAAATCGAACACAAAACGGAAACGAGAAGCATTGCTTAGGTCGATCTTCGTGACCCGAGGGGTGTGGGAAAGGCGCCGGGGCTTCCAAGAAGGGAAGGCGCCTTCTCAGAAACCCTCCCGCCCTTCCAGAGGCCCTCTCAGGCGCCCCGGGGCCCTCCTGAGAGGCCCTCTGAGAAGCCCCCCGCCTCAGAAGGCCGCCCCTCTCACGTCACGCCCTGTCGCCGCCGCAGCCGCTGTTGCCGCCGGGGCGTCCGTCGGCCGCAGCAGAGGTGCGGGCGGCTAGACACGGTCGGGGCGCGCCCACCGAGAATCGATCAGGGGCTACGCTAGGCGAGGATAGGCTCAGCGGTTTTCCAGCCTCGGGGTGTTCTCCGGCAGCTGGGCTTCGCCGAGGACATTCCGGGGCTGCCCAGATCGTCCCGAACGGCCGCCAGAGAGCCGAGTTATAACCT
Organism: Prorocentrum cordatum; assembly: GCA_963575745.1. NCBI lineage: Eukaryota > Dinophyceae > Prorocentrales > Prorocentraceae > Prorocentrum > Prorocentrum cordatum. Next base: position 139,641 of record CAUYUJ010006225.1, on the reverse strand, counting down.
GAAAGCCAGGGGGCAACGTCAGGGGGGGGCGCATCGCCACCCAATCGGCAATGCATCACCGAGGGCCTCATAGCCCACCCGGCCCTCGAAGGTTCAGGCTCGCTGTCGGGGGGCATATCGCCGATCTATCGGCGATGTATCGCTGATTCCAGCACGAAGTCTCCCCCCTATCCCCCCCTAAGTTTCCCCTCAATCGAGGAGGGTTTGGGGGGCGTCTCGGTGCGTTGGGGGGTGGGGGGGGGTCTCGGGGAAGTGCTTTCGTAGGGACTATGATGGCTGGTTGCCATGCTAGACAGATACATGTACATATGAGTGTGTGCATACATCGTTGCATGTGTATGTATACCTATATGTGTATAGAAAGTGAAGTAAGCGCGTGTGCATACACATGCAGATCTAAGCATGTATGAGCATACTTACGGCACACGGCGGTTCGATAACGCACCCCCAGGGTCGACTCTCTCCCTCCACGGACGGGAGCTGACGGCGGAAAGCCACCGCCTCGAGCCGTTAGTGTCTCCACGGGGCTCGACGCGACTCGATCCCCTCGGGCCCGCGGCCCGGTCGATCCGCCATCGGGGGCGGCCTCCCAGACCACGGCGAGCCGCCGAGGGGGAGCCGAAGCCAGCGAGCCGAGCGGCAGCCGAGCGGCGCCGAGGGGCTACTCGGCGCCGCTCGGCGCCCTGCCGCCGCTCGGCGGCCGAGCGGCCGAGCGGCCGAGCCGAGCCGCCGAGCGGCGGCCGAGCGGCGGCCGCGCCGCGCGGCGGCGCCGCAGGCGGCCCTCAGCGCCGCCTCCGGCGGGGCGGGCAGCGGCAGCCCGGCGGCCGAGCCGCGGGGGGCCGACGGCAGCCCCGCGCCCGCGGGCTGAGGGCCGCGGCGGCGCGGCCGCCCCGCGGCGCGGCTCCTCCCTCCTCCTCCTTTTTATGATCCTCCTCCTCCTCCTCCTCCTCCCTCCTCCTCCTCCTCCTCCTTCTCCTCCTCCCTCCTCCTCCTCCTCCTCCTCCTCCTCCTCCTCCTCCTCCTCCTCCTCCTCCTCCTCCTCCTCCTCCTCCTCCTCCTCCTCCCTCAAGTACCATCTCGGCTCGAGCCAGTTTGGTTCAAGCTCGCTCGCGCCGCGAATGCCCCAGGGCTGGACCACCAATGGGTGTGCTTACTTGAGCGCCGCCGAGGACAAGAGCTTCTCGGAGGTGAGCGCTGGGGATTTTTGCCACGCCTCGCTGTGTTTGGTGATGGTGGAGCTGCTCCGGAAATCCTGCTCCCGTTTTCCGGCATCTTCATGTTCAGCTTGTGCCAGTTGCCAGGTAGTGTATTTCTTCGTGGTCTCGTTATTCTGGCAACTGCAGTTGGCTTTTTCGCTACGTCGTGCTTTGCCTATCCGTGCAGTATGGTTGGTCCTTGGGTTTTCCGTTTCCTGCACTTGCTGGGCAAGTTCCGTCCCAGGGCGGTGCCGACAGGTTCCTTCTCGTCAGGGGGGCCGCCCTGGGCGTACCGCGTCGTTTGGTTCGTCGCGCTTGTTTTTTGGGCAGCTCGGCTGGCCTGGGCATTGGTCTGGGACATCCTTCCTGCTCTTCTTGGACAAGTTCCGCCCCATGGCGATGCCGACAGGCTCCTTTTTGTTAGGGGGCTCGCCCTGGGCGTGCCACATCGTTGTGCAGTTCGTGTCTTTGTTATTCGGGGCGGTCTGTACTGCAATCCTCGTCGCTTTCGTGGCTATGGAGGGTGTCGGCATCACTTATCCCTGATGGACGCCATGCTTCTCTGCGTGTCTGTATGCACTGGTTGTTCCAGAAGTGGGTATGGTAAGCGGTTTGCTGGCACACCGTCTTTGTCTTCATGTTTATGTTGGTCGCGCTGAGGGGCTTGTCACGCATGCTATGGGCCGATGGTTTTCTGGATGGGGTGCTCAAGATGGGCCTCGTCAGTTATCCGTTCGTATTTGGCGTTGACGTGGGCGTGATGTTGTTCCTTCTTCTCCTGGCGTTCGTGGTCTCCCTCATCATCTACGTGGAGCTGGCGCTGTTCACGCCCGTTCTTTCTCGTTCCTCCTCCTCATCCTCCTCCTCCTCCTCATCCTCCTCCTCCTCCTCCTCCTCCTCCTCCTCCTCCTCCTCCTGCTCCTCCTCCTCCTCCTCTTCCTCCTGCTCCTCCTGCTCCTCCTCCTCCTCCTCCCTCCTCCTCCCCCCTCCTCCCTCCTCCTCCTCCTCGGGGTCGGGCTCAGGCCCGGGTGTTCCAGGGGTTCGGGCTTCCCCGTCGGGTCTCCGCGGTGTTCCAGCCTCGGGCTGCTCTCCGGCAGCTGCGCCTCGCCGAGGGGCGCCCCATGGGCTGCCCAGATCGTCCCGAGCGGCCGCCGGAGAGCCGAGCTGTGGCCCGAAAACCAAGGGGCAACGTCAGGGGGGATCGGCGCAGAGGTGGACGCATCGACACCCCATCGGCAACCCATCGCCGATGGGGGCCTGATAGCCCACCCAGCCCAGGAACGTGCGGATTCGCTATCGAGAGCCCATCGCCGTTCTATCGGCGACGTATCGCCGATTTCAGCTCTATGTTCCGCCCCTGAGCCAGTCCCCCCCTAACTAACGCTCCCATCGGGCAGGGCCCCGGCAGAGGTTCCAGAGAAACCCAAGAGTGGCCAAGACCCAGACCCATTCGCGCCATTTAGAAGAGTCATGACGCAGGGTTTTGTGCAGTTTTCGGGCTTCCGGGGGCGGGCCCTCACCCGGCCCCGGGATCGTCTTGCGAAGGGCTCGCGATGATAAGCTGGTCCCAGGGAAGGAGTCCAGACCTCTGCTGCGGGTCCATGTCATAAAGAGAATACAACCGGTTCATGCGGCGATTGCGCGCCAGCGACGCCAGCGAAGGCATTCAAGGTTGAAGTTCCGCATTGTAGAACGACGTGGAGGCACCGACGGACCTGGTAGCGCCGCACGACCCGACGGAATTCGATTTTGAAAGAACGGGCCGCGGTCGGTTCAAGGCTGAACGATCGACGCGGGGTCAAAAGCCTTTGCGCGCGCCGACACCGCACGAACCCGCCGCAGTGGCGTCGGGGATGTCTGGGGAGGGCCACCCGGACGGCACCGGGCGAGCGAGGAGAGCGCCGAGGAGGCCGCAGGTCCCGATCCTGGGCGGTCGCACGGGGGGCTGCAGGGGCGGGGGGGAGAGGAAGGGGGGGAGGAGGGAGGGTCGCCAGGAAGAGGGAGAGGAGGGCAGCTGGGGAGAGCAGGGAGGCGGAGGCAGTGATAGGGGGGGGAGGATAGGCACAGGGAGGGCCACGTCGGGCCCCAATCGCCTATGGATCGCCGGCAGGGGTCTGACAGCCCCACCCCGTGCAGGAGCGTGCGGGTGTGCTATCGGGGGCCTATCGCCACGGTATAGCCGATTCTGGGTCTACGTTTCCCCCCCATGTGCCAGTCCCCGTCATCGCTGCCCCTCAGGGATGGGGGGGGGAGAGGGGAAACAGTGAAAGGAGGACAGGGGGGGGCAATGAGGGCGGGGGGAGGAGGAGAGGGGAGGGGATGGAAGGAGGGGCATGGTATGATGGGAGGGAATTTTCTGCCCGCAACAATCAGCTCATAAAAGGAAACTTGCTTACGTGAGCAGGCATTACAGCGGGGAGATGCGTATGGCACGGAATACTGTCAAAATCCATAGTAGAGACGCATGGCCTCATCGAGGCCACCCGTGCGTCCATGCTTATGCGGCCCATCCTGAGCCAATGTTGACGTCTAAGGAGCTCGAAACGGTAAATAGGACTCCGAAGGGTCTTGCATCATCATTGTGCATCCTTACTATGGATTTTGATTGTACCTCTTTGAGGCGGCGGTGTGGACATGAATTGTGCTATTCAGAGTCGTGCACTTCACTGATCCTGTGTCGGACTCGCTGGCAGCAGCATGGATGCCGGCTGCCAGCTGTGAATTGGCTGTCAAGATCAGATATACGAATGCACGTCGAAATCGTCATGCAAAATCGTCGAAGACTGTCTGCATGACCATCGTCATGTTTAAAAGCGGCTTGCCGAGCCAGCCGGGCTTGAGAGGGAATATAGCCAGGCCCGAAGGAAGGGCAAGAGTGAACAGCGACGCTGGGGAGACCGACGACGAGGGTGAGACCCCAGGAGAGGGGTGGGGGGGAGCCCCGACGGCGAGGCTCCAAGCAAGGAGCCCCGACTCATGCTGCAGTAGTGCCTGCTGGCGGCACGCCTGCTTCCATTCACTCAAGTACCGGGTTGCAGATGCCGTCGGCATCGGCATTGAGCTCGCGGTAAGAATGCGGCAGACATCCGTTGCGTCCACGCCGCCCATGGACTGCAGAGTCGCGAGCAGCTCCAATCCTTGCTCGTGGGCCGTCCGCAGATCAGCCGACAAACACCGCCACCAATGAGACAGCTGTCGGGCGACAAGCGGAGAGCCCACTCTGAGCAGCGCGTGGCGGACCGCCGGTTGGAACCCCTGGCGTAGTCCGCCGACGTGTTCGTGCCGTCGGCTAGAAAGTCGCCGCTTGCCTGGCATCGCTCGGACGTGTGCATTTCTTCTCGGCGAGGGCCATCGAGAAGCATCCTTGATCATTGGGCGAAACAACCACGCACGGAACCTAAAAAAAAACGGTGAAAGGACGTCCGAGCGATGGCCCGCGTGAGGGGACGGCGCGTCGCGCCGCCCCCCCGATGAGGGCCACGCGACCCGCGGGCACCACCGGTGCCTCCTGGCCACCCCAATCGGAGGCGCAAGCCGCCGGGCCTTCACGGGCAGCCGGCGGCCGGCGGGGACGGGCAGCGCGTCTGGTCGGGGCTCAAGGCAGACGGGGGCCAAAGCAGATCAGGAGGGAAAAAGCACACAGGCACAATTAATCGTCGGTTACCCAGAAAATATGGGAAAACATGGGAAGTGGGGGGGGAGACAAAGAACCCTGAAAAGATGGAAAACAATTGGAAATCCTTGTATTTGTGTGTATTTTTTTGTGTGTCCTGGGGCCCCTTCAGCAAACGGGGGTCAGCCAGGGCACCGGATCCTGCAGGATCTTGCGGAGACCCCCTCTGGCTGAGCCGGGTTAGCGAGCCGCTCGTGGCCGCGAGGCGGCCGCGCATATTGGCGGACCCGGGCGTGCGAAGACCTGCGTTGCAGCTTGTTCTTCCTGCATTGCAGTTGTTTGGTTTCCTGCTGGCCCGGGTCTGGATTGACCCAGGTCAGAAGATCCCCGAGTCTTTGCGCTCGCAGTGGGTTAGCCGAGCTGCCCGTTGTGCGCGGGTCGTCAGAAAGTCGGCGCGCGTGCGCCATCAAATCCGCCAGCGAATGGAAGTCCCAATCGTGCAGAAGTAGGATCATGGCAAAGACGACGACGGCGGCGACGATGATTATTCTTATGGTGGCGATGAGGGGGGGCGAGGGCGGGGAATGTCAGGAGGAGGAGGGAGGAGAGCAGGAGGCGAAGGAGGAAGAGGAGGAGGAGGCGGAGAAGGAGGAGAAGGAAGAAGCCAGAGTATGGTCGGGAGGGGATTGGACTCTGGCATGCCCCCTTTTCGAAGATGGAGGATAAGCAGGGGGACTTCGAGGAAGAAAGGGACAAAAGGACAACGAAGAGGAGGAGGGGGGGAGCATAGGCCGGAGGAGGAAGACGAGTAGCAGGAGGAGGAGGAGGAGGCGCAAGAACGGAGGAGGAGGAGGAGGAGGAGGGAGGAGGAGGAGGAGGAGGAGAGGAGGGGGGAGAGGAGGAGGAGGGGGGAGAGGAAAAGGAGCAGGGAGGAGCAGGAGGGAGGGGAGGAGGAGGAGAGGGAGGGGGAGGAGAGGAGGGGAGGAGGAGAGGGAGAGGGAGGAGGGAGAGAGGAGAGGGGAGGAGGAGGGAGGAGGAGGAGAGGGAGGGAGGAGGAGGGAGGAGGGAAGAGGAGGAGGAGGGAGGGGGAGAGGGAGGAGGAGGAGGGGAGGGAGGAGGAAGGAGGGAGGAGGAGGAGGGAGGGAGGAGGAGGAGGGAGGAGGAAGGAGGTCCGTAGCCATTTTGGCTCAAGAGGCCTTCTCCTTAACTTCCCAACCTCGGCTCAGGAGCGAAAAGGTCTGGCCGCCCTTGGCCGTTCGCGCCCCTGGGTGCCATACTGCTGGCGCTCAGGACCTGAGGTATACATGGGAAAGGGGAATGGCCGTGGGTCCCAGTGGGGCCCAACCCAGCACAAAACCGTCGGGCCCCCATGTGGCCGCTGCGGCTGCAAAAGAACTTGGAGCACAGCAAGTTTTTCTATCATTGTGGTGTTCCTTACGGTCGTCCTGGTCCGCCACCCCCGTCACCCAATGGAGGGGATTGGAGAGATCCGCCGCCCCCCTGGGCTCAGGGGCGCGGAAAGGGCAAAGGTAAGAAAGGATATCGTGGTGCGCTTGCATGGGGCCAGTCGGCCCCAGAGGGCGGGCGTCCAAAAGACGGCGGGACCAAAGGCGGGGGGCGTGGCGACCGCCCAGCCACACACCGCACGACTCCCTCCACCACCTCTTCCAGTTGGGGAGTGGGGGAAACAGTTTTGACGAGGCTACTTCAGGGTTCCTCATCCAGGCTTGGAACGCCCACCAGGCCCACCAGGAGCCCCAGGCCTCGGCCTCGACCATCCTCCAGAAGCTTGAGAAGCAGGTCAAGAAATATGAGGGGGAGGTCGATACGATCCAGGACCAGATCATTGAAGCAGAGCAAGTTATCACAGAGCACTTGGAGTGGAGGCAGCAGTTGGGTAGGGATTTGCAGGCAGCTCAGGTCCAGCTCACTGAGGCTCGCACCAAGGTACATCTCAAGCTTCAAGAATCGATGGGTCCCGGGCCTTCTCCAGCAGCTCCGACTGGGGATACGTATGCGGGGATCCTTAAGCAGGCAGTTGGAAATGTGGTGCACGACCCGACTATTCGCGGGCAAATCGAGCACCAGTTCTTCTCCCTCCTCGGCGCGCTCACCCCGCCGATCCCAGCAGACCCAGGAGGACAACCAGGAGGGGGAGGTGCCACGCCAGCAGCCGCCGCAGCACCCATGTCAGCAGCAGAGCGCATCGCCGTTGATGGAGGGTATGTGGAGGACTCCGAGGAGGACTTGGAGATGGACGAGGAGTGCGATCAGCAGATCCAGGCGCTTTCGGGGCCCCAGGGACAAGGTCTTGGCAAAGATTCCCTGGGCAAGCCTCGCAAGATTTGTTTGGCCTCAAGCGCGCGAAAGGGAGTCCGGAAGCCCCACGTCAAGAAGGAGGCGTGCTCTAGGAAGGGGCTTCAGCAGCAGCAGCAGCTACAGAGGCCTCGGGAGCAGCAGCCTCGGGAGCAGCAGCTGCAGCAGCCCCAACAGCAGCCCCGGCTCCAGAGGCAGGACAGGGATCCGGCCATCGTGGAGCTGACCCAGGAGGCGCCGGGGGGCTTGCCGCCGCCTCGTCAGCCCCGCGGCCGCGGGGGTACCACTCAGCCTCTTCTCCTCACCACCCTCAACCTGAACTCTTGGCATACTGGGTCAGGGTTGGTTTCCGAGGTTGCAGGGGATATAGCGCACATCCAGGGGCACAAGCTACTAGAAGGAAGTAAGTATGATGCAGTGGTCTCTACACTTTTAGCCATAGGTTGGAAGCACTATGAGGCCCCTGCTACCAAGCTAGATACTGGGTTTGCTTCAGGTGGGGTCTTCATACTGGCCAAGAAGCACCTTGATATCCGGAATATGCCGTCAGCGCCGTCGATCGCGGTTCCTGCCAGGCTGGTCAGATGCTTTCTCAGGACTTCTGCACTCGGCACGGTAGCTCTCTATTCTATCTACCTGCACGACGGCGTCAGATTGGGACTCAAGAACATCAGGATCTCGAAGGCTCTCGGGGGTGATATCCAGAGGCGCAAGTTCCCGAGCATTGTAGGCGGGGATGTCAACATGAACCCTGCGTTGCTCTCGGAGCACGTCCCACTCCGCGGCTTGGATTTGGTCATCCGAGCCCCTGAGGCCCATACCTACCGCTCCAAGGATACCAGGACTAAGATCGACTTCTTCCTGGTGTCGGCCCTTCTCGACAGAGTGGCGCCGACGATTTCGGTTGACCTCAACGTGGCATCGCGCCCCCACTCGGCAGTCAACCTCACGCTGCAGAGAGCAATCAGCGACGTATCCCTCACGGCACCCGCACCGTACCAGGCTGCCCCTTGTGACGCGGCAATTGGACCCCAACGTCAGCCTCCAGACTGCCAAGATATTGCCGGGCCAACCGAGGCCGTTCTGGCATCTTACACTGACGATTTGTGGGTCACCTGGACAGCAGATGGGGAGCGCAGGCTCCAGGGATCGCGCCTTCTGACTGAATCTTATGGTGTCTGGGCTACCATAGCATGGGGGGAAGAACTTAGAGGCCACTCAGACTACCCCCAAAGGTCGTCAACCAGGGACTTCGATGGAATTTCAGTCCAAGCCTCTGTCGCAGCGACTGACCACCAAGCACTACAGCAAGGCAGTCCCCCACAGAGCTACGACCTGGGTTATTAATCGGCGTGGGGAGCTGCGCGGCCACGTCGCAAAGAGCGACGGTCGGCTGTCCGCAGAGGGTTTCAATGCAGCCCACCACTTGTCGGTGCTACCCAGTCGGGGGGAGGTGGGGGGCAAGATTTGTGGCATGACCCTAGGGAAAGAGGTGCAAGATTTGTGGCATGCGACCCGAGGGAAGATATGATCTTCCCTCAAGACGTCGTCCAGAGAGGCTTCCCTCGACACCCTGGGAAAGCTCGAGGCCATCTGCGCTATTATCCACAACGGGGGCCTTCCCAAGGAATCCACCTTCAGATACGAATATTGGCAGGCTTGGTGTTCCGAGGCTCTCGAAGGATCTCGAAGTCAATTTCTCGCGCATCTCAAAGGAGGCAAAAAAAAGGAGAAGCCAGCGTCTACCCAGTGGATCTGGGTTTTTCTTCTCCACTTACAGTTGGGATGGAGCATGAGTGGAGAAAGTGGAATGGGGCATGGAGCATGACGGAGAAGACAGTTGGTTTGTCAATCAGGCCCCCACCCCAGCACCTCCCCCCCCCCCCACGGTGGGCATGATTTAAGGGGCTTCGAAGGCGTTCAAGAAGAGGACGTGCACCCCTGATGGCTTTCACCCTCGCCACTTCGCCATCATTTCTGAACCTGGTCAGTACTTTCTCTGCTCGCTACTGCATCTCTCCCAAGTGGTCAGTGTCTTGCCTCGCCGAGTTCGTGAACTTATCGCGCTTTTGGCCAGGAAGGTCAAGGGGCCAGGCAGGCGGCCCATAGGCCACTAGTCGGCCTTCGCCGGGATGCAGGGCCAGCGCCTCTGCAAAGATGCGAGGGAGTGGGAGGATGCTTGGGGGACGGGTGCCCAGTACAGTATGAGCAAGGGAAGGAGTGCAGAAGATACGCATGGCGCGCTGCAGTCAGAGCTGAAGGGAGGGTAGCAGACAATATGCATGCGCTGACGATGCTTTGGGGCATTAAACAGTTCTACGAGAACCTAGATCACGATTTGCTCTATTATTCGTCTAGCGCTACACATGTACTCCATCCCGCGGAGGATCTTTCTAGAAGGAGCCGTGGGCCCACGGATCGATCCTTCCAAGGGAATTGTCGCCGGGTCCAAAACAGGCACGGCCGAAGTCAAGATGTATGTTATGCCCGTGCTAGAGGACGTCTCCGCCACAACGGAAGAGCAAGCATCGGCATCCATACACATTGACGGCATCACTTCTAGTTATTGGACTTTCGGTCTAGAAGGCTGTGTTCCGTATCCCTGGCGTTTTGGGTTGCAGCTCAAGGAGGGTCTGGCTGCCCTTCACCTTCCTCTTGCTGTCGACAAGCTTGCTATTACAGCTAGTTCAGGCCCCCTGCTCAAGAGGGCCAAGGAAGTCCTGGGAATGGTTGCAGGGGCGGCGTTGCCGTCAGCTTCTCACCTAGGCATCGACTTCGCATCAGGCACGCATAAGCGGCGCCCTGGGGCCAACTCGACGCGGAGAGCAAGATGGGCTAAGACGCATTCGCGTTTCTGTCGTCTTCGGGGTGCCAAAAGTAAGAATCCGACGGATAGGGCTCGCTTCTTTGCCCCTGGAGTTCGGTCAGCTTTATCGCACGGTGGGAAGGTTCACCGTTACACGCCCGCTGAGATAGATAGGCTACGCTCTACGGCTAGGATTGTTTCAGGACACCAGCTTAGAGGAGCACGGACCGACATTTGGTGGCAAGTACACGAGGTTCCAGATCTTCGTAGTCTAGCACCCAGCACTTTGGAAAGATATTGCATGGAGCGGTGGAGGGCTACGTCTGGGAGAGCAGAGTTTGGCATGCATGCAGATGGGCTAGATGCTAAAGAACTCAGGACTCGCTTTGTGGCCGTGCAAACTATGTTCCAGGCCCCAGGGAACACTTCTTGGCTCGGGCGCCCTGCATGACCCATTTCAGACATGCTGCTTTGGCTCCAGAGAGCGGGCTGGCACTTCGACAACCCGACTACCCTCCAGCCTAGAGTTGGAGGCGGCATCCATATCCTGGAGACTCCGCCAGTCTCGATTGCCAAGCAGCTCACGGAGGGCCTCAAAGGGCAACAGTCTCGCCAGGCTGTAGGCATCGAACTGGGTGCTCCTCCCTCTCCCCCTCCTCCGCCAGTCGGACAGGAAGGGGGTGTGGACTGGGTCCAGGTCCGTAGGGGGCTTAGGCACTTTCGAAAGCGGCTCACCCCCGACGAGTACACCAGCCTCAGGCACTACATTTGCGGCTCCCTCATCACAGGTAAGGTTCTGTCAGGCTGGGGTTATGATCTCCAGCCATCTTGCCCTTATTGTCTGGAGGTAGATACACAATACCGCAGGCTATGGACGTGCTCCTTCGGGAAGGAGTTCAGGGAAGAAGTTATGGGCTCGGACGCCATCGAAGGGGCCCCGGACGTGTCGACTTTCTATTCGCACCTCTGGCCTCCCAGACTTCAGCTCGAACCACTGCTGGAAACATGTAATACTCGCTATGTAGATGCCAACAGGCCCTGCGACCCCTTCGAGTTCGAACCCAACAGCGAAATCTTCACGGATGGTTCGTGCTTTGACCCCGAAACCCGCCACCTTGCCCGCGCAGGATCCTCCGCAGTAGAATTAAACGAGGACAACTCGCTCAAGGGGGCAATCTTCGGGGGCCTGCCGTCTTTCGGGGAGCAGACCGCAGTCGACGGGGAGCATGGGGGGCTACTTGCGGCAGCACTGCGTTCCAAAGCAGCCTCCACGAACACATTCGTTGTAGATTGTGCGGCCCTCGTCCGCAGATCTATCAAATCCTGCATCGACGGTAGATCCCCATTCTCTCAGGTTTGGAGGCACATCACCCGTGCGCTCCCCGCGGGCGAATGGCTGCACTTAGTCAAGACTAGGGGCCACAGGAAGGAGTCGGAGGCAGTCAATGAGTTAAATCTGAGGTACATCTTAGGTAACATGGCAGCAGATCACTATGCAGGGCAAGGGGCGCGTAGCCATCGCCCAGCACCCGCCGTAGTTGATGAGCATGTTGCAGCCTATGATCTCTACCTGTCTGTCTTGGTCGGGGCCGGCAAGATCCTGGGGTCCTGGCCGAAGTCCGAGGAGCTTTGGGGTGAGCTGCAGAAGCTGCCCAAGGAGCCTAGACCTTCACCGCCAAGACCGTTTGCCGAATTACATCAGCCAGCTCGGGATGGGCAGAGATATCGGCGCCTTAGTTGCTTAAGGATTGTCTCCCCCAAGTCGAAGTTTGACTGCCAGGCCACGTCGCCAGCTATGGGGGGTGATCAAGCAGCATAAGAGACTTCATCACTCGCTGCATGTAGGCTGGCTCGACTCAGGGCCCCCTCTGCAACCATTGTGGAGGTTTCAGCACGCATCGCGGTTCGAAGAAGCTCACTGACCCCAGGGGTTGCACCAGGAAGACAAGCAGTGAGCTCAGGAAGCGTAGGAAAGGCATGCCCCAGATCAGTAGGATCTTGCCGACAGCAGTGGGAAGGTGAGGGAGTGCAGCAGTTCAGGGAGCTGTGGGAGGGACTGTCTTCTGTCCTTCTCGCCACCCTGGGGGGAGGGGGGCCTTAGGTGGAAGGGCCCCTGCACCAGAGTGCTGGCTGGGGTCACGGCACAGGGTTGCCGTGGCATAGGATGCTCATTCGGCTTGGGTGCCTCCCCTAGTCTGCCCCTTCCGCCGCTTCTGCCGCTTTCCATCCCTCCTTGGCCTCGGGCCCAGCCTCCCGCCAGCTCTCGCGCGCGCGCCGTGCTTGCCCGCTATGATGAAGAGCAAGCAGGGACCGTATCAGGCGTGCGCGACTCAGGGCTGCCGTGGCTGGATCTTTTCCTCGATGTTCAAGGAGGAGGACGAGGGCATGTTGGCGTGCAAGCACTGCGGGAACACGTTCGACCCGCCGCAGGAGGCACTGGGGGCCATCAGGGAGGCCCGTGCCGCCCGCGCTGCCGCCGCCCGTCAGCCTGCCCCCGCTGGTCCAGCTCTCATTGGCCCAGTTGTTCCTGGACTCGTGAGGCCCCCTGCCGTTCCCAAGCCCTTAGCCAAGCGTGAGCTGCCGCTGTCGGTCAAAGGATCGGCACCGCCTCCTCTCCCTGACCCCAAGCTCTCGGGCCCTCCTGTTCCTTTTCCTCCTGCTTGGCCCCACGGGCAGGAGCTGCCCATCCAGGCCGTGGAACATCAGGGGCTGGAGGCGCCCCCCAAGGCCCGCCCCTCTGTCAAGGCGCCGCAGCAGGGCAAGGGGGCGGCTAAGTCGTCCTCTTGGAGGCCGCCGCAGCCCAAGGCGCCGCCTGCTCGCAGCCAAGGGGAAGGGCCGCGGGAAGGGCCGCAGGGCTAAGCGCCCGCGGCACACCCAGAGCACGGTTGTGCCGCGGCTGCGCATTCGAGCGGCTATCTCGAAGGCGGCGAATCGCACCTTGAAGGGGCGGGGGCGCCACTTCAGGGAGAGAGCCGCTCACGCGTGGAAGGAAGTCCGTTGGGCCCACGGCCATGTTCAGAGGGGGGGGGGAGAGGCGGGCCAAGGGGGCCCCCTCATCTTCCGACCCTGACATGGAGTAGGCAGCTGCAGGGGGAGCGGTCAGAGAAGGCCAGCATCGGATAACGGCAGGATAACAGTACCGGATAAGAGCAGATCCAACGGCTTCCTCTCCCTGTTGCCACATCCCACCCTGTCCTGGGGCCAGCCTAGGCAGGGTTTGGGCGTGGGGCTTCGGCGCCGCTTACTCCCCTCGCCCCCTCTATCCCCCCTCCGTCGCAGCCTTCCTTCTTCTCCGCAAGCGTCGCCTTAGCCTCCCGTCTATAAAAGTTGTTCTCGCTCTCTGCTCCTAGAGTGGACCCGCGACACACAGTGCGCAGTGCGTCAGGCAGGGAGGAGGCATCGAGGAGGAGGGAGGAGGGGGGGGAGGAGGGGGAGGAGAGGAGGAGGAGGGGGAGGAGAGGAGGAGGAGGAGGAGGAGGAGGAGGAGGAGGAGGAGGAGGAGGAGGGGGGAGGGAGGAGATAGGCAAGAGGAGGAGGAGGAGAAGAAGGAGGAGGGGAGAACGAGGGGGGGTGAAGGAGGACGAGGACGAGGAGGCGGAGGAGGAAGATGAATAGGAGGAGGGGAAAGGAGGAGGGGGAGGAGGAGGAGGAAAGGGGACGAGGACGAGGAGGAGGAGGAGGAGGAGAACGAGGGGGGAGGAGGACGAGGACGAGGAGGTGGAGGAGGAGGAGGAGGAGGAGGGAAAAGGAGGAGGAGGAGGAGGAGGAAGAGGAGGAGGACGAGGAGGAGGAGGAGGAGGATGGAAGTGGAGGGAGGAGGAGGAGGTGGAGGAGGGGGAGGAGGATTGGATTGGACTCGGGTCCTGCGCTGGGTTCGGACTAGCACAGTCGGGGCTTATGTTTCTTAAAGAAGCGAAGCATCTAAATTTGTACCGCTGATGGTTTGAAGCCCGCCACACGTGAACAGGCAGCTACGAGAGCAGGCTGGAGAGCGGCAAAAGCTCGTTTAGCACCTTTTGCGTCGCCGTTGGCGGGTCTGGGCGCAGTCTCTTAAACATTCGTTTCCACGTGTTCTTGGTGGGGGAGCTCTTGTATTTACCATCACACGGGTTTGAAAGGCCTTTGGCACGCCGGCCCTGGCATATGCAACCACATGTGCTGCATACAAATATCAAGCTGTCGGAGTCGTGGTATGCGATAAAAAAAACCATGCAAACGAGGGTTTGCGGCGATTGCGCTGCAGACGGCGTTATGGCCAGCGCAGACCTTCCGATGCGGAAGGCAATTCAGCATAGCTTCGTTTGTGGCAAACTTCACAACTCCAGGAAGTTGGATTAATCAGTTTCCACTGGTGATGAGCTGGTCCCGAAGCCGCGTCCAGGGAAAGGGGCGTGGGTGACGGACGAGGTTTCTTTTAGGACACCGATTACACGCAGGCTGTACGGGCGCGGCGGCGGGGGAGGGGGGGAGGGGGGGGCGGAGGAGGAGGAGGAGGAGGAG
>CAUYUJ010006225.1:112500-120000 GCA_963575745.1 Prorocentrum cordatum | reverse complement strand
CCTCACTTTCCCTTCCTCCTCACCTTTCTCCTTCTACTGCCCAGGTGTTGGATTTTCGGGTATCGTGGTGAATATCGTCCGCCGAGTGTTTCCCATGTTTGTCTTGGCAGCGGCTTCCTGGGTTGTGAAGCGTTGGACGCTCCGTGGCCGGGGACCTGGGTAGTTCCGTTGTCGATTGATCTCTTGATATGCCTTCAACAACGCTCAGGGGTTCCGAGGAGTGCCCCCAGTCGTCAGGATGGGCGGGCACTTGCGGCTGGACGCGGGGACTTCCAGCGTAAGGTCGCCGAATTTGGCCCAGCGGTTCAAAATGTGTACGCAGCGTTTCGTGCTCGTGCTCGAAAATGTGAGCACAGCGATTGCGTCAGGGTGGGCGTTGTCTGACATCTGGCGCAGTCCGCTGTTAAGACTTCTATCAGCAGCTGCAGCCCCTTTTCGTAGATAGCACGTCTGGACATTCGATCCGTCCGCTATTTCGCCGCTTCCTCCCCCTCGCCTTGCACCCCCTCCCCTTCCGCACCTCTCCTGCTTCTCCTCATGTTCCTCCTCATCGTCTCCTTCCTTTTCCCGTTTATTATCCTCTTCATCCCTCCTCCGCCTCTTTCTCATCCCCCTCCTTCTCCTCCGCCTCCTTCTCCTCCTTCTCCTTCTCCTCTTCATCCCTCCTCCGCCTCCTTCTCCTGACCCCCCCCGCCGCTTCTCATTCTCCTCCTCCCTTGTTTGTATGCTCTGACGGGGCGCCCCTGCGCCGTGCTTGGGCTGGTTTCGGTGCTCCTGAGAGCTCTCCTGTGAGCCTCTTGAGGTCTTCTTGGGGTCCTCTTCGGTGCTCCTGTGAGCTCTCCTGTGAGCCTCTCGAGGTCTTCTTGGGGTCCCCTCTCTGGGCCGTGCTGGAGGGGCTGGAGGGACGAGGGGAGAAACGAGATGTGGCGTGGAGGGCGTGGAGGACGGGGAGGAGAAAGAGTGTGGGGGAAAGGGTCCAGCCAGCCAGGTTCAGCGAGTCAGCGGGCCCCGCGCATTCCTGCCCCCCCCCCCCCCATACGAGAAGAAGCTGTGGTGGCACAGCTCGATTGGCGCGCGTTCCCGCCTGGGGAGCGAAAGGCGGTCACGCGCGGGCCCGCTGCCGCCGACCTGGCGAGAGCGAACCAGTGTGGGCCGCGCACGGGCGGGGAGGTACTTCAGGAGAGCGGTTGCGCGATCCGGCGGCGAGAGCGCCATTTAGCCTCTCCTCGGGCGGCAGGACATCAACCTTGGCATCGCTCGGACGTGTGCATTTTCCTCGGCGAGGACCATCGAAGAGCAGCTTGGATCATCTTGCGAAGAAAACGCGCACGGAACCGAAAAGCGCACGGGGAATGGACGTCCGAGCGATGGCGAGTAACCATTTTGAAACATATCCCTATCCCTGTGTTTGGCATCACCTCACCTCGATGCCGACCTCAAGGATTACCTCGGCTGGTTAGATATCCGATGAGCGTGACGAAGACGAAGAATGCGCGGGGCCGAAACAGCACTGCCACTGCACCAGCTGCGCGGCGTGTGTGCGAGGACAGCGCTTCGCCCGCACTCGTGCGGCCCCGTTGCCGCTGCCAGTCTCCATGCGATTCGGCGAGCGAAACGTGCGCCGCGCCCACGCGGGAACGCCACAGGGGGGGCCAGTCCACAAGAAACCTTCCACAGGAAACCCAACCCTGAGACCCCAGGACGTCCATGTTTTTTGCTGGTGTGGGAACGTCACGCTATCCATAGCAAAACCATCGAACCCCACGAAAAACCCAGGGCGCCCTGGAGGCAAGCAGGGTGTTTCTTGGCATGGGCCTCCAGTGAACTTCCAGGCAAAAACTGCACGGAGCTTGGGCGAAGGCGACAAGTCGCCCGCTCGCTTTGCGGCCCCGCCCTCAACGACTTGGCAAGCGGAAGACATGCGCCGCGCCGAGGCGGGAGCGACTTTCAGGCGAAATCTGACGGGCGCCAAGGCGACAGCGGCAGTTTCGCCCGCTCCCGTGTCGACGAAATCGCCGCGAGCGAAACATGCACGCCGCGCCCCGGCGGGTGCTCAGCATTCAGGCACAGGGAGCGCTGCGCCGAGGCGAGAGCGACACGTTACATTCTCGCGCGCGACGTGCGCCCCGCCCCGCTCCCGCCGCCCGTTTTGCAACGTCGGCGTCAAAGCGCCAGTGGGGAAAGGAAGGCGCTTGGCATCGCTTGGACGTGTGCATTTAATGGACGTCCGAGCGATGGCCAGGGCGTCGACGTTGTCTTGTCCCGTGTGGGGCGGTTATCTGCCAGGCTTGGTAGGAGTATTACAGCATACACGAATGCAAAATAATGATGATGGGGTAGGGAAAGAGGAGGGGTGGTTAGATAGGAGGGGGCGGAAGGGGAGGGGGAAGGGGAGGGCTGGCGAATAGAGGTTGGACTTGATCTCCCGAGAGAGGCCGAGAAGGCGGCGGCGCAGGAGGAGGCCCGCCAGGGGGCGCAGGGCGCTCTCGCACGCGCACCGGCCGCCGCCGTTGTCGCGCAGAGGGGGAGGGGAGAGGAGGAGAGGGAGGGAGGGGAGGGAGACAAGTTGGGTGCGCTCGCGTCATATCTGACGTCCTACCCCTCCTTCCCATCCCTTACTATGGCGTAGATCTCCCCTCTATTCGCACAGTCCGATGTTGTAGCAGGGCATAGCACTACATGGCATATCATGGTGTTGAAGATCAACGCGTATCCTGACATAGCATGGCGAGGGAGGGAGGGGAGGGAGAAGAGGCAAGGCAGGTACGACCGCGCCATGACTGACATCTGATCCGGTCCCACTGCGCTGATGTTTTTCTTTATCCACGGACGCGTGTCACAGCCGACCTGAAAAGGCAAGTGTGTGGGAAACGTGCGACCTGGGGGGACCTGGGAACCTGGGGACCTGTGGGACCTGTGGGACCTGTGGGGCATGCGAAACTTGCGACACCTGTGGTACCAATGGAACCTGTCAGACCTACGAGACATGCTGGACGACTTGCTACACCTGTGGGTACTGTGGGGTCTGCGAGACTTGCGAGACCAGTGGGATCCAGAAAAGTGCCCCACTCTGGAGCGGGAGCGCTCCTCGGAACGACGGGAGCACATCGCCGATCCGAAAATGAGGCCCATGCTGCAGCGGGAACACCATTTTGGAAAACACGGAAGCAATCAGATCGCACAAGATCCAACCGGACATATCAGTGTTTGAAGTCATGTGTGAAACAACGATTTGCGGATGGGGCGAGAGGGGAGGGAGGAAGGGGGGAGGGATGGGGGGGATGGCAGGGGTGGGGTGGGGGCGAGGGATGGAGGTATTGGGACGAGGAGGGAACGAGGATTGAGAGAAGGAGGAGGAGGAGGAGGTGGAGGAGAAGTAGAAGGAGGAGGATGAGGAGGAGCAGCAGGAGGAGGAGGAGGAGGAGGAGGAAGATGAGGCGCTGACGTCACGAGCGCCTCGCCCGCTTAGCGGCCTGCGCAATCATGGAGGAGGAGGCGGAGGAGGAGGAAGAAGAGGAGGAGGGAGGAGGCGAATACGGAGGGGGAGCAGAAGGATGAGACGGAGGAGGAGGAGGAGGAGGAGGAGGAGGTTGAGGAGGAGGAGGAGGGGAGGATGAGCAGGATGTTATGAGGAGGAGGAGGAAGAGGAGGAGGAGGAGGAGGAGGAGTAGCAGGAGGGTAAAAAGGGAGGATGAGGATGACGAGAAGGAAGATGCTGAGGACCAGTGTAAGTCCAAGACGCATCAACGATGTTGCAATAAACCATCACTCTGATTTCCTTCATAGTTCCGTACACAAATGTATGTCCATTGCTGGAAGTGTCCGACTGAAAAGATCAGTCTGGTAACACCCATCGTGCCAACGCACCATTCTTGATATTTCAACGTCGCGCATCAACGTGACTGTTTGCTGCTGACAATTCCCAAGCGTCGCAGAACACCACTCCTGGGACTTGAAGCAACACCGCGAATTAACGTCAATGTTGCGCCCTGACAATCTCAAGTCGTGCCAGAACACCACACCTGGGATTTCAACCCTACGAATCCTTGAAACTGCTGCAAACTGTGACGACAAATGCGCGCGGCGGGACGGCGAACACCACATTTTGAACATCTCCCGCCCTGTATCTTTCAAACTGCTACAGGCGAATGCCAGCGGCGCTAAGGCGACACCCACATTTTGAAAACCACCCGCCCTCCATCCTTCCAACTACTGCAAACTGTGAAGGCGAAGGTGGGCGGCGCTAGGGGGACCCGCCCTCCATTTTTGAAGCTGTGGCAAGGTTCAGGTTTCATGATTATGACTGGTGGGGAAGTCTCAGGCGAAACGCCCCGCCCGCCCTACCGACACGTCTGGGGATGCGACGGGGAGAAGTTACGCAGAAGTACAAGGGGGGAACGAGAACGCCGGGAAGCAGGAATGTCGAGGAGTAGGGCGATTCGAAGCTGAGAACAGTAGAAAGGAACAGGATAAAGGAGAGGGGGTCGATGAGGCGGCAGTTGTGGAGGAAGAGGAGGAGGGGGAGGAGGAGCAGCAGGAGGAGGAACAGGATAGAGGAGGAGGAGGACGAGGAGGAGGAGGAGGACGAGGTTGAGGATGAGGGAGAGGAGGGAGAGGCAAGGGTGAGCAGGGAATCAAAAAGGAGGAAAGGTGGGGGAGTAGGAGGAAGGGCGAATCGGAAAGGGTATGAGCGAGGAAGAGGAGGAGGAGGAGGAGGAGGAGGAGGACGAGGAGGAGGGTAACGTTTGGCTGTAGTGTCCCCAGAACAATCGGCCTCATGACCGCAATCCCGTGATCACGCGCGTTCTACTGCGTGAGCACAAAGCAAAGGTGACCGTGGGCGCCCGCCGGAACCTTCTTCGCGAGGCGAAGCGGACCGATGAAATATTAGTTTTGCGGGCGAAGCGAGCCTTTGGCGAAGCGAGCACCCGCGTGCTTCCCGACCCTCTTCCTCGACGTGGCCTTCCTCATTTTCCTCCCTGCCCCACACCCCGAGGCGCTTCGGTAGGGCGGACTGGAAGGTTCGCTTGGGATTTCTTCACTATCTGGTATTTTAGCTTAGAGTTTGCAGCCGTTTCGCGGATAGAAGGCGGGTGGTTTTCAAACATATGACGTTCACCTTAGCGCCGCCGTCATTTGTTTTAAAAGCTTGTAGCAGTTTGAAAAACGGACGGCGGGTGGTTTTCAGGATGTAACTCTCGCCTTAGCGCCGCGCAGATTCGTCGTAAATATTTGGGAGAGTTTCACGGATGGAGGTGCGAGTGTTTTTCAAACTGTGCATTCGTTAGCGCCGCGCGTAATCGTCTTTGAAATTTCCACGGATTTCACGGATGGAGGGCGGGTGGTTTGAAATTGTGGTTTTGGCTTTAGCGCCGCGCATGTTCGTTCCAAACGTTGGCAAAAGTTTCACGGATGGAGGGCGGTTCTTTTTCAAAATGTGGGTCTCGCTTTGGCGCCGTGCACACTCGTCTTAAGAGTTTACAGCAGTTTCAAGGATTGTGATGGTTGACGTCCCATAAATGGTGTGTTGAGGCGACATAGGATTATCAGATCCCAACAGTCATGTTGATTCGCGGTGTTGAAATCCCAGGAACAATGTCTTGGCACGATTGAGGATTGTCAGGACGCAACAGCAACGTTGATTCGCGACGTTGAAGTCCCAGGAAGGGTGTTCTGGCACGGTTCAGGAATTTCAGACGGTTGTCGTCAAAGGAGGCATTTTCAGTGCAAATGTGCAAATGAATCTTTGTAGGGACCGATGAAGAAGGAACTTGGAGGGAGGGTTTATTGCAGCATCGTTGAGGAGTATTGGGTTTGCTTTGGTCCTCCTCATCCTCGCCGTTGTTCTCTTCCTCCTCCTCCTCCTCCTCCTCCTCCTCCTCTTCCTCCTCCTCACCGCCGTTGCCCTCGTCCTCCTCCTCCTCCTCCTTTTCCGCTCCCTCCTCCTCCTCCTCCTCCTCCTCCTCCTCCTCTATCCTGTTCCTCCTCCTGATTACCTACCCTCTCCTCTTCCTCGCCGTTGCCCTCCTCACCGGCTTGGCTAACGGCTGGGTTTGGCCGGGAAGGGCAGCAGCAACAGCAGCAGCTCGCCATGAAGCAGTCGGGTCGCGAGAGAAACGGATCCTGAAGTTTTTCATTGTTTTCGAGCTGCCAGGGCCTTCCACGGGCCTGGGGACCGTCAGAAAGGACTCAGGACGAAGAGCCGGTCCCAGGTGGATGACCCAGGGTCCAGGACCCGCTTCCCTCGGGACCCACTTCATTTATGCCGCATCAGCAGGGGAGGAGAGAAGGGAGGGATGGGAGAGCAGTAGTGGGAGGGGGGGGCGGAACCAGAGGAGGCGGAGACGAAAGAGGAGGGTGGGGGAGAACGAGGAGGAACGTGAGCACAGAGAGAAGGGGGGAGACGGATGCGGGCCCGCCCGTCCTTTGAGCTGTGCTTGTTTCGTGCGCCTCGTCTTGACGCCTCCTCTTTGGGGGTCTTTTGGGGGCCGATTTCTCTGGGGCCCGCCAGAGCGAGGCACGGGATGGCATTTCGGGAGCCTTGACGGGGATCAATGCAGACGGGGGTCAGCCAGAGCGCCGGATCCTGCAGGATCCTGCAAAGCCAGGGCTGCATAGACCCAGGCTTGCGCGCAGGATCTTGCCGGAACCCTGCAAAGCCCGACTGATTTGGGCCGCAAACCATGGCGATTGGGGGTTACTGGCAGTGAGCAGTGCTGGGCGAGCTTGCGGCGCGCCAGGTTCGCCTCGTAATTTAGTATTGCTTGTTTCGCCCCATCTCTATTCGGACCTATCTCTTCGGAGGCAGGCCAGTCCGTGCCCTATGCCTCCTTTTCGGGGGCCTCTTGGTCTTCTCTCAGGGCCTCCCAGGGTCATCTTGGGCCGTCCTGGGGGGTCAGTGAGGCTCCTCCCGGAGGGCTTTTGTTGAGCCGCCCTGGGGAGGCCTCACTTCTTGTCAGTGAAGTCGGAGGGCTCCAAGTGTCCACATACACCGATCCTGGCCAGGCCGATCCTGGGCCCAGGATGGGCCTGGCCAGGATCGGAGCGTGTGTATAGTCGGCGCCCTCCCCCCTCCACCCTCCCTCCGTGCTCCCTCCCCCGCGTCGTCATCCATCCTCGTCCTAGTCGTCGTCCCCCAGGGCGCCCGGTTCGGCATACGCCGGCACCAAACTCCGCCAGACTCACTGCAGGCCCCAGGATCAGTCCCAGACCCCAGGGACTAGGATCCGTTTCGGTCCGACCGACCTGCTTCGATATGGATTCTGTCTGGCCCAATCTGGCTCGATGCTGTGCATCTTGGCGGGGTCGATCCGATTCCCACTTCCGACTCCGTGCCGACGCGGCCCGATCCGACGCACGCTCCAGCCCGATCCGATTTCCCGAATTGATGCCGACCAGTCCTAAAACCCGCTCGGTTCCTCTCTCGTGCACGGCGAGGCCGCCCACGAGGCCGACGAAGGCGCTGGCGAGAGGCGGCTGGGCCGGGGGGGGGGCGGCGGC
>CAUYUJ010006225.1:25000-107500 GCA_963575745.1 Prorocentrum cordatum | reverse complement strand
GCGGAGCGCGCCGCCGGCTGCCGCTGCGCTCCCCCCCCCCGCCGTACCGCCCGCCCCCAGCATCGAGCACCGGCGTGGTCCCCGACCCTCGTTTGCCGGCAGGGGCGTCAGGCGGCGCAGGGGGGCCGGAGGCATGACGTCGGGGAACAACTAATGACACAAGCATAAACGTTCGGACGTTCGGATCTCCGCGCGGATCTCTTGGATCGGCGCTGAACCCCCTGGCGCGCGGCGCCAGGGGGGGAGGCCCAGCGCCGATCCAGGAAATCTGCGCGGAGCCTCGACAGGTTGTGTTAATCTCATCCTTTTGGCAAAAAAAAAAAAAACACGAAGAGCACCACCCCAACTATGGTTTTTCACGTTGCGCTACGGCCCGTCAGGGGCCGCAGCGTATACCATGCAAAAACCCAAGCCAGAATTCATGTCATATGCTAAGGCCTGTCGGCCGTACGGCAGATTCGCGTCGTGTCGACCGGTGGCGACCCCGCCGACGGCGTTCAACGTTGAACGCCGGCGGCGACCCAGAATCGTTCGATGTTGAACGATCTGACGTTGCGGGAACGGCCGATCGTTCAAGGTTGAACGATCCACGCGGTGTCAGAAACCAACGCTGGGGTCGTCACGACGCGAACTTGCCGCAGGTGGGTTGGTGTCAGTGGTTTTCTGGCCCACTGTTCTCTTCCCGAGTGGCGGCGGGAGGAGGCCCAGTCTAGGCAACGGCGGCCTGCCCTGGCGTCGTTCGCACTCTTCGGGCCTCCTGCGGGCTTCCCGTCGCCACGGCTGGATGGCCGCCTCGAGACGTGGGCTGGTCAGGAGGAGGGGGATGAGGAGATGGTCGTCGACAAGGCTCCAGTCGGCCTGAGGTATAAGATCGAAGTCGGTTCGGGGAGGGTGCCCTCATGTTCTTCGTGTTTGTTGGATGTCCTTCTGCCAGGTTCTCGTGCTCTTGGAGGATGTTCTTCTGTCCTAGGCCCCCCGGCGCCCTCCGCGCGCCCAGGGTGGGGGGGGGCAAGCGCCGTCCGATCCAAGAAATCCGCGCGGAGCTCCGAAAATTGTTGCTTGAATGGTTGTTTGTTGCTCCAACTTCGGCTGCCTTTGGGCTCACAGGGTGTCCCAGTCGACTGGACTGGGCGAGGAAAAGGACGGAGGAGGAGAGAGGGAGTCATAGGACGGAGTGGGAGGAGGCGGAGGATGAGCCAGAGTAGGGAGGAAAGATGAGAGATGGAGGGAGAGGAGGAGGGAGCAAGAGGAAGGAATGAAGAGGATTGATGATGAGGAGGGGAAAGAGGACGAGAATTGCGGAACCAGAGTAAAACCAAGGATGCATCAATGATGCCGCACCCCCCCCCTCTGGCCCAAGGCACATCCTTACACAATGTTACAAGTCCCTGCAAGCGTTTCTTTTTCACTCGCCCCCATGGAACGACAAACGCCCCAGGGGCTTGCCATTTAGGCGAGAGTTCCGCCTTGAAAAGAAGGCCCCCCCATCCTGGCGGTTGTGCTGCAATTCAACAGATGCAATAATAATCAAGGAAGTGTCCAACGAGTGCCACGCTTACAACCGCCCCCATCTGCACAGCTGCTGCACAATATCAGACTGCTTCGGGTCAGAAAGCTCGAGAAAGTCTCAAACAGAACCGTGATTTTGAAAAGGATTCGCCCTTCACACGTGCAAGCAAACGTAACATTGATATGTTTCGGTCCCTGCAGTTTGAGGAAGTCCCAAGCGAGACCCCCACGCCAAAAACTACTCACATCCGTGCGCAGCTGGTGCGAACACATGCCGTGTGAGCGACGCAGAAAAACAGGTTCGATTGCGCTGACATTCTTGCATAAGCTGCCCGCGTCAGGTCGCGCGTAAGCGCCCTCGCTTCCATCGTAGCGTGCCGCGCTGGCGGCCCGCCTAAGCCATCACGTAAAGTCGCTGTGTCATCTCGCGTAAGGCCTGTTTTTGATCGTCCCTCGTGTGTGTGTGTGTATGTGTGTGTGTGTGTGTGTGTGTGTGTGTGTGTTTGTGTGTGTGTGTGTGTGTGTGTGTGTGCGCGGCGTGAAGGCGAGAGCCGCATTCTGACACCGAGGTATGTTCCGCTCGTGCACTTTTGGGCGGGAACGGGTAGAAGAGCTGGAGCGAGACGGGTGCACCAAGGGCTGGAGGAGAAGACGAAGAAGAAGAAGAAGAAAAGGGCGCCGTGTGTCCAGAAGACACGTGAACAATGGTGCTATTCAGCCACATCCGCAGCCTCGAGGTGAAGCAAAGCGGGCCGAAACGAGGAACGAGAGGGGAAGGAGAAAGGAGGCGCGGAGGGAGGGGACGAGGAGCGGTCGGAGACGCAGAAGAAAGAGCGTTTTTGAATTCCCGGGCGAGAGCGGACGTTGCCGGGGGAGGCGAGGGGGGCGGGGGTGTGGCAGATAACGTCACATTTCGCGCTGGCGCCGTCTGGGAATGTTTAGGAAGAGCCACAGGCATCTCGGAGGTCAGTACGAATCGTGACGTCACCTTGGGGGGGGCGGCTGCGGCCGACGACGCCCGCTATCGCGAAACAGAAAAATTCTCTCCTGGGTCCTGGGACGTCTCCAGGGCGACCCGAGGAAAGCAGGCGGGGGGGTGTAGCCTTGGAGCGGAGGGCCACCGCAGAGGAGGTCAGAAAGTCGCGAGCGGCGACGATATCCGTATCCGCGCCCTTGCGGCCTTGACTCTGGGGCGCGATCCTGCGCATACGCGGGCGCACGGGTGCGTTCCGCACGGCGCATCCGCGAGTAAACCCGCTCCGTATGCGCGGGGTCGCGGCCCAAGGGCCCGGCCCGCGAGGCCGCGGCTACGGACATGTTTTCTCAAGAGGGGAGAAGCACACGGACACAGTCGTCGGTCCTCCGGGAAAATATGGGAAAATATGGGAAGTGAGGGGGAAGGCGAAAATCCAGAAACTATGAACAAAACATGGGGAATTTTGGGATTTGTGTATATTTATGTGTGTCCCTGGGCCCCTTCAATGTTTTTCGCCCACGAGAACAGGCCGCACAGCGCGGGGCCCAGGAGGGCTGGCCAGACGCTGGTGCGGGGCCATGCGGGGCCGGAGGTGGCCGTCGATTAGAGGCCCACACTGATCCGCACGTGTGCGACGAGACCTTGGAGACACTCGTCAAGTCTCCTAAGCCGGAATTCACGGTCCAGGAGAGCGGCGCAACCTTGAGTGTAGCACAGGCACGAGTTGTGACGAGGTCGTCTGGAGCGGGCGCCAGGCGAAAGGCGCAGTGTTTTGCAACGGCTGCCAAAGCAGTCGCTTGACATCAAGACTCCTCCTCGATTTACAAGTGGGTAAATTCAGCCAGACCCCGCTGCTGTTCGAGCGCGGCGGGGCCGAGGGCAACGATCACAATGGCGAGGTCGACGTGGAGAGTAAGATGTAGGCCGTGACGGATAAGCTGGACCGCTCCATGGTTCCCTGAAGGCCGAAAGCTGCGCTCGTCCTCCGAATCGTATCACTAGCTCCGTGGCGCAGGCAGAGTCAAGCGATGAATTCAACTATGAGCAGTCTGGACGTTGCTTCACGATTTTTCCGAGACCGCCTCGCCTATCAGTCTCGGCAGAGGGGGAGAGGTTGCTCAAGGCAGCCTCTGCGTGCCCGTGAGGATGAACAGACCCGCGGAAACCGTGAGAGCGCTACGGGCGCGACAGCGGGCACCATTCCCGAGCAGAAGATTACGAATTATTACGACGCTCACGCGCACATCCAACAAGCGCAGCATTTGCCGACAGAGCTTCCAGAGTGGAAGCAGCACGCTCTCTTGACTCAGATTGCTGGTGTTACCGTGGCGAAGAGTGCGCCTGTGGAATGCAGCGCGGCCACGCTTACCAGGGCGTCCGCAGCCTCAGAGGTGGCCACCCGGGTCGCAGCCTGCGGCCCCAGCTTCGGGAGCACTGTCGGCGGCTTCGGGCAGAAGCTGACCAAAGCAGCAGCCCAGCGCCGCCGGTTCGGCCCAGTGCAACTTCCAGGCCTTGGCTGTCTCTCAACAGCGAGCTTGGGTTTGTTGCGAGTGCCAGTGCTGTGTGGGTGCGCTTGCTTGCGCATGTCTCGGGGCTCGTGCGGCGGCGGTCGCGCTGCAGCTGTTTGCGGGCCTTTCCGCCCTCCCCAGGGCAGGCGCGCGCGCGCGCCGGCCCGCCGCTGTCCCGAGGCCGCCGCCTGGCCCCGCCGCCGCCCTCAAAGGCGCAGCGTGGCTTTCATCCGTCTCAGGGGGAGGCAGGGAGGGAGGCGACCGCGGACGACTGTATGCACAGCACAGTGGGGCCGTGCATCGATCAACCCGGTGTTTTTCGTCAGGGTATCCCGGGTTTTTTCGCTTCGCGCGCTGTGCGGTGACTTCCCGCGTCCGTTGAAGAATTTGCTGCGTCCAGGGTGCTCTGGGCTGCCCCTGGTCGCACCTCACGCGCGGGTCTTAAGGGAGGGCTTATTGCGAGGTTTGTTGTGGCCGCGTCCGCACTGTACCATAAGCCTCTGCCGAGGTGAGGTCGATCTTCGACCCAAGGCCCTTAAAGTGCATATTTTTTTGAGAACGAACACTGACATAAGCACAAACTTTCTGAGTTTCGCGCGAATTTCTCGGATGGGTGCTGGAGCCCCTGGCGCGCTCCGCGCGCCAGGGAGGGGTGTCCAGGGCCGATCCAGGAAATCCGCGCGGACCGCCGAAAGCTGATGTTTAAGCCATTACTTGTTCCTCCGCCCTAGGCCTAATGCTCCCGGGTGTGTCCTTAGCTCCCGCTTCCTGGTTTGTTTATCGACCCTCGTGCTTCGTGTGAGGTTTGGATGTATGATGCATGTGCATGGGCCTCGCGAGCCCCGAGGGAACAATCATATGTGATCCAGGGCTGTCCTCACCCTGCTGGATGGGTGCCGCCCCGCCCCCAGCCCGCCCCAGCCAGGGAAGAAGGGCGGACGCCCGCTGTCGGAGGTGCCCCCGTCGCGGTGTCCCGCGCTCGATGGGGGAGGGAGGAGCGATGAAGCGAATCGATGGAGGAGGGCCGAGGGAGGAAGGGGGGAGGGGAGGAGGGAGGGGACGAGGCGGAGGATGGGAGGGAGGGGGGGAGGGAGGCGAGGAGGGACGAGGGACGAGGGGAGGAGGGAGGGGACGAGGGAGGAGGGGGGGGAGAGGAGGAGGGAGGGAGGGAGGGGAGAAGGGAGGGGGGGGGAGAGGAGGAGGGAGGGAGGAGAGGAGGGAGGGGGGAGGTGGAGGGAGGGACGAGGGAAGGAGGGAGGATCGGCGGCGCGCAGAGGGGGGTAATGGGGGAGGGGGGGAGAGCGTCTTAGAAGCACCCCTGCTCCTCAGAAGGTGCGGGCCTTGCCTGTAGATGCGAGGCCGGCACCTTCTGAGAAGCAGCCTCCTTCTGAGAAGTTGTCCCCCCTCCCCCCTGCCCCCTCGAGGAGCAAGAGTTGGGGGGAGGAGTTTCCTTCTAAGAAGCGGCCTCCTTCTAAGAAGCAGCCTCCTTCTGAGAAGCCTCCCCCCTCCCCCTTGTGGACGCCGCCATGAGGAGCAAGAGCTGGAGGAAGGAGGGCGGGAGGGAGTGAAGAAGGGGTGGAGCGCGGGCGGGGGACGCCAGCTATGCACGAAGAGCGACCCTGGCCAGACGGCCAGACCAACCTTGGGGCCAGGGTCGGCCTGGCCAGGGCGGGTGTACACAGACTGTCGCCATGCTCCGAAGGGAGGCAGGGGGGCAAGGAGAGTCAAGGGAGGCAAGGAGGAAGAGGGGAAGGAGGAAGGGTGCATCACCCGTCCGAATGGTCCCCCCCGAGGCGGAGTTTTCGGCCCTGAAGCTGTGCGTGCGTGGTCCGGGTTTGGAAATTGTTGCCCCCGTTGTTGGGGAGGATGTGTGATCACATCGAAACACGGCAACGAGGACTCGTTCGAATGAGCGAATCAACGATAAGCAACCAGCTACAGTCAACGCACATATCAAGGACGCGCGCTTTCCCTTAGGGTACCCTGGTGTCCTTGTCTCTGCATCCATTGCGCACATGGAGTTTTGGTCTCCCGCCGCCCAACAAATCTAAACTTCGGCATCCAAGGATCTTGCGTCATCACCGCCTGTCCTTACTGTACGTTTTGATTGTAATTCCGTACCACTATGCTCATCCAGGTTCTTGTTTCGAACCTTCTGGGATTGAAGTGCAGCTTAGGAAGGGGACTGGTTTGTTTTCGCCTGTAGACCGCAGCATCGATGTCCACGCCGACCGCCTGACTGCCCGACACTGGATGAGAGGCGGCGCTGGACAGCGGCAAGCACATTAAGACAATGATGTGAGTAGTCATATCAGGAGGATGAGGAAGATGAGCAAGGCAGATGAGGCGCGGGTGATGAGAGGGCAGCAGCCATGCATGTAATAGAACGTTGTCCGCCAACCGAGGGTCTCGGTGCAGAAGACGATCTCCTCCAACACGCAGGAGTGGGCGCAATCCACTTGCTCCCCACAGGCTTCTTCGCCAATGGTCATGTTTGCATGTTTCCGGCTGGAGCCGCGGCAAGAGCAGCCGTCAAGGGTTAAATCAATCAGCCTAGAAAGTGTTGCCAGAGGATGCCAACGGGTTCGATGCATTTCTAGATTTGGTGCGGCACGATGGTAAAATGATGCTTGTCGATGATTGTGCAAATCACGGGTGTCCCTTCGGTCTTTCTTTATGAATTTGTGTTTTTGAAAACGCACGTTCTCTCTTGGCCATCGCACCCCAGGGGCCATTGGTGGGGAGCTGAGCGGAGGGCAACGTCAAGGAGAAGGCATGAGGAGGAGGAGAAGGAGGAGAAGGAGAAGGAGGAGAAGGAGGAGGAGGAGGAGGAGCAGGAGGAGAGGAGCAGGAGGAGGAGGGGAGGTAGGAGGGAAGGTAGCGTGAGGGAGAGATGGAGGGATCGAACTTGGGGGAAAGATGCCTCACTGGACCCTCGAAATTAATTTGAGGGTGCGGCAGTGGAGGGGGTTTGCCAAAACAATCACCCATGCTAAACTCAACATTGATTTCGGAGGCGGGGGAGTGATGAGCATCCCCCTCAAGTATGCGAGGGTTCAAGATTTCATACATGTATCATGTATTGTGACCCCCACTACAGCTCCTAAAGCAGGCCGTACTACAGTTCCTTTATAGCCATTAGTCGAGTCTCCTTGCAACCCTTCATTCTACAGCTCTGACTACAGTTACGATTAGAACTCATATATCAGTTTTTCACACAAGTCCTTCACACAGCTAACACTACAACTCTTGATGCAGGTAATATTACAGTTGATGGCACGCATATGACTCCATATCCTAGTGCAGCTCTTGTTGTACTGCCCACTGCAGACAGTAGCATGTCTTGCACTGCTGTTCTGACCGAAGTGCCTCCTATACGTCCAGTTGCCAACACCCAATATAATTATCAAGACATGTTCCATTACGGCTCTTACTATGGTTCCCAGCGCAGATCCTACTACAACGCATCCTTTAGTTTTGATTGCAGCTCATCCTTTAACACATGCTGCATATCGAAATCCAGCTCTTACCACAATCACTTGGCACAGCTACTGATACAGCTACCGTTGCATCCTATATTACAATCAGTCTCAGCCGTACAGCTCTCACTACAGCTCTTACTACTGAGCCCCCCCCCCACACCTACTACTGAGCTCCTACTACAGCTTTCTCTGCAGCTCTTATCACTGAGCTCCTAAACCAGGCCGTACGACAGCTCTTAGTATAGCCAGTACTACAATTCTCACAGCTGCTCCTCGACAGCTCTTACTACAACTCCGACGAAAAGCCCTACAACATTTTCTTGTACACCTCCTACGACAGCCCCATATAGCAGTTCCATTTGTATCCGGTCTCACAGCTTTCACTAGAACTGTTGCTACAATTTCTGTTGCAGTTGATGGTGCGATCCTGTTACATATCCGAAATAGCTCCTGACAGAGTTATTCGTTCAATCAAGTGTACAGCTTTCACTACTGCCCACATTACAATGTCTACGACGAATCTTTACACAGTTACTATTACTTTTTCAACTACTACTTCTACTACTACCACTGCTTTATTGTTAACACTACTACTATCACTACTACTAGTACTACTGCTGGTGCTACTACTACTACTACTATTACTACTACTACTACTACTACTACTACTACTACTACGACTACTACTACTACTACTACTACTACTACTACTACTACTACTACTGCTACTGCTGCTGCTGCTGCTGCTACTACTACTACTACTACTACTACTACTACTACTACTATCATTACTATTACAACTACTATTATCACTACTACGACTACTACTACTACTACTACTACTTACTACTACTACTACTACTACTACTACTACTTACTACTGCTACTACTACTACTACTGGTGCTGCTGCTACTGCTGCTACTACTACTAATACTACTGCTACTGCTCCTGATGGTACTACTACTATTACTGGTACTACTACTACTACTACTACTACTACTACTACTACTACTACTACTACTACTACTACGACTACGACTACGACTACGACTACGACTACTAGTACTAGTACTACTACTACTACTACTACTACTACTACTACTACTACTACTACTACTACTACTACTACTACTACTACTACTTTTACTACTACTACTACTACTACTACTACTTTTTCTCTTACTCTTACTGTTTCCCTGACTGCTGCTGCTGCTGCTACTGCTAGCTAGTACTACTACTGCTACTGCTACTGCTATTGCTGCTGCTACTAATATTATTACTACTACTTCTACGACGACTACAATCACTACCAGTACTACCATTACGTTCACTACTACTACTACTACTACTACTACCACCATCACCACTACTACTACTACTACTACTACTACTTCTACTACTACTACTACTACTACTACTACTACTACTACTTCTAGCGCCACTACTACTCATACTAATAATACTAATAGTACTACTACCACGACTACTACTACTACTACTACTACTACTACTACTTCTACTACTACTACTACTACTACGACTACTACTACTACTATTTCTTCTTCTACTACTACTGCTACCATTCATAATCGCCTTCCGGGAAAGAATCAAGAAACACGAACAAGAACACGACAAACCACAACACGAAGCAATCACAGGTTAATTCGTGGCGTTGAAGTCCTAGAGGTGTGTTTGTCACGCTTCAATAAGTTCACACGGTAGTTTCCAACGTGGCAATTCCTTCAGTCAAGATGACCGTTTGTAGGGGCCTACGAGGAGGGATTTTGAAGGTAGGGTTTTTTCCAACATCGTTGATGAGTTTTGGTTTCGCATTTTTCATCCTCCTCTTCCTCCTCCTCTTACCCCTCCTCCCAATCAAAATCTCTTCTTGGGGGAGAAGCACAGAAAACCATCCGTAAAAAACACAAAGAAAACATGCAAACAACAAACCGAATTTCTGCAAACACACAATTCGGGGAAGCTTGCTGGGTGACTCCCCCCATCACCCGCCCCAAGTTAGTTCCACAGGATTGTGTGTTGCTTGCCTTATGAATTTTTTTGGGGGGGGTCCTATGATTTTCTGTCATTCTGCCCCAGAAAGTTCCCTTGGATGTTTGCTGTTTGTTTCCATAGTTTTCAACGATTCCGCCATGAAAGGGGAATCTGGCTTCAGGAACCCTTCAGGAATCCGCAAGAATCTTCCCAGAATCGTAAAGAATCCTTCAAGCCCTGGAAGCCTGAAGCAAGCTTCCCTGGTTGTAATGCGGCGTTCGCCTTGTAGGATTTCAACAGGAATCGCACACGTTGCGATCAGTCCGCTTCCGGTGGTAATGAGTCCGAAGTGGTTCCTGAATTGTCCGCAGTGGTTGGGATCTGTGGTTTTTTCGTCCAGGCCCCAGCCCCTGGCTCGGATCTTCGGCCCCGGCCCCAGAGCAGAGCTGAAGCTCAGACTGAGGCTGACATACATGTACATATATATATACAGAGAGAGATGGAGAGAGACGTAAGTGTAGAAAGTAAGAATGACATATTGCATTCAGTTGAGTATAGTACATAAAGCAGAGATCAGACATCATAAAGGAGATGGTCAACATTGGAGAGGCAGGGTGTACATTGCATATATATATATATACACATATCTATATACATGTATGTGTGTATGTATGTTTGTGTGTATGCATGTATGTACGAATGTGTTCCCATGTATGTATGTATACGTGAATGTGTAAGTGGATGTATGTGTATATGTACATGCACATGTGTATGTATGATATACGCGTCTGTGAATATATGTGTATCGGTATACGTATATGTGTATGTATACGCACGTGCATGAATGTGTGTGTGTGTGTGTGCATTGTACATGTATGTGTATAGGTAGATGTGAATGTGCATCTATACTATAATCCTATTCGTATATTTTTATAGGGCCGGGGAGCCCCCCCCAGCGCCCCCACCCCCTCAAACGAATTTCGCCTCGGGCCTATCTTGCGCCTTGCTGTGGCCATCCTGGGGTCGTCTTGACGCCCCCCGAGTCAAGCGATAGTGTACAAGCGAGAAGGCCGAAAACATTGCTTTTTTACTGCGTTTTCTCTGCTTTTCCCACTCTCCGGGCCTTGTTGCGCCAGCCTTGGGCCTCTTTGGGGCTCGCCTGGGGCCTCATCTGGAGCCGTCTTGGAGGCATATGGACGCCTCAAGCGCTAATCGGAAGCGACAAGGCAAGAAGACCAAAACACCTTGCTTTTCCAAAGGTTTTCCTACATTTGTCCATCTCTGGGCCCCCCTCTCCAGGCCCTATAAGGCTGGGGAGCGCTCCCCCCCCCCCGCCCCGCCCTCCTCCAAAAGATTTTCGAATCCTCGGGCCTGTCTTGCGCCTCGCTGTGGCCGTCCTGGGGTCCTCTGGACGCCCCCGAGTCAACCGGAAGTGAAAAAGCGAGAAGGCCGAAAACATTGCTTTTCCAATGGGTGTTCTCTGCTTGTCCCACTCTCCGGGCACTGTTGCGCCAGCCTTGGACCTCTTTAGGGCTCGTCAGGGGACTCAGTTGGAGACGTCTTGGAGCTGTCTGGACGCCTCAAGCGCTAATCGGAAGCGACAAGGCAAGAAGACCAAAACACCTTGCTTTTCCAAAGGTTTTCCTACATTTGTCCATCTCTGGGCCCCCCTCTCCGGGCCCTATAAGGCCGGGGAGCGCCCCCCCCCCGCCCCGCTCTCCTCCAAAAGACTTTCGAATCCTGGGGCCTGTCTTGCGCCTCGCTGTGGCCGTCCTGGGGTCCTCTGGACGCCCCCCGAGTCAACCGGAAGTGAAAAAGCGAGAAGGCCGAAAACATTGCTTTTCCAATGGGTGTTCTCTGCTTGTCCCACTCTCCGGGCACTGTTGCGCCAGCCTTGGACCTCTTTAGGGCTCGTCAGGGGACTCGGTTGGAGACGTCTTGGAGCTGTCTCGACGCCTCAAGAGCCAATCGGAAGCGACAAGGCGAGAAGACCAAAAACTTCGCTTTTACAATGATTTTCCTACATTTGTTTATTCTTGGGCCCCTCTCTCCCGGCCGAGTTGCGCCATCTCCAGGCCCTGTTGCGCCAGCCTTGACGCCCCCCGAGCCGATCGGAAGCGAAAAGGCGAGAACGCCGAAAATATTGCTTTTCCAATGGTTTTCATTTGATTTTCGAATCTCTGGGCCCTCTAGGGCCAGTTTGTGCCCTCTTTGGGGCTCGTCTTGGGACTCCTTCGGAGCCGTCCTGGGCCTATTTTGATGCCTCATGAGCCAATCGGAAGCGACAAGGCGAGAAGGCCAAATGCATTGATTTTCCAATTGATTTTCACAAATTGTTCATTCTTTGGGCCCTCTTCTGCCAGCCTTGGGCCTCTGTGGGCCTCGGCTTGCGCCTCTCTAAGGCCATCCTGGGGCTATCTTGACGCCTCTCGAGCCAACCAGAAACGAAAAAAACGAGAAGGCCGAAAACATTGCTTTTCCAATGGGTGTTCTCTGATTTCCGACTCTCCGGGCCCTGTTGGGCCAGCTTTGGGTTTTTTTGAGGCTGGTCTGGGAACTCATTTGGAGCCGTCTTGGGGCTCTCTTAACGCCTACAGAGCCGATGGCAAGCGAAATGCGAGAAGGCCATAAACATCGATTTCCCATGATTTTCATTGATATTCTATTTTGGGGGCCTGAAGCTATCTTGACGCCTCCCGAGCCGACCAGAAGCGAAAAGACAAGAAGGCCAAAAACATAGTTTTTCCAATGGTTTTCATTGACTTTCAATTCTGTGGGCCTTCTTCGGCCGGCCAGCCTTGGGTCTCTGCGGGCCTCGGCTTGCGCCTCTCTAGAGCCATCTTGGGGCTATCTTGACGCCTCCCGAGCCGATCGGAAGCGAAAAGGCGAGAAGGCCGAAAACATTGCTTTTCTAGTGTGTGTTTGTTTTTATTGATTTTCGAATCTCTGGGCCCTCTAGGGCCAGACTGTGTAGAGAAGGAGGAGGAAAAGGAGGAGGAGGAGAAGGAGGAGGAATTAAAGAAGGGGAGAGAGGATAGGATGAGGATGAAGCGAGAGAAAGAGGAAAAGGATGAGGAGGAGGAGGAAGAGGAGGAGCATGCCCTGTTACATGCTAGCCCAACCACTCGCCTGAGACATATTCGCGCTTCTGGGCCCCGAAACGCCCTGAGCTGGCCTCGGCTGGTGCTCCCGCTTAGGAACTCTTCACCCATTCCGATTTGGCGGTGGCCCGCCTCATGTCCACGCGCACGCACGCCGCCTGCATTCGAAACTACAAGGAGCAAGGTGCATGGCGCGAAACGCCAATGCAGTTTTGTATATATATAGATATATATGTATATGTGTGTATGCAGTCGTGCATGTGTGTATGTGTGTATGTGCTTATAGTATGCATATATTATATATATATGTGTGTAAATGTACATGTAAATACGTACACATGTATGCATGAGCGTGTGTGTGTGTTTATGAGTACGTGCATGTGTATATGTAGACGGACACGTATGCGCATGTGTACGTGTTCTTGTATGTGTATGCGTATGCATGCATGTACGCATGCATGCACGCATACATATATGTGTGTTTGTGGAGGTGTGCACGTGTGTGTATATATATGTGTCTGTGTGTATGTGTGTGCATGTATGTATGGGTGGATGGTTGCATGGGTCGATCTATCTATCTATAGGCACATGTACGTGTGTTTATATTTAATATACACATATGTACATACAACGGGAGGGTACACGTTAACGAGTATCAAGCAGAGAGGGGCCGTGAGAGAGCACATATCACCGCGCTCGTCATTTTTAGCCGTCGCCTACCAGCGCGCTGCCGCTACTTAAAGCATGAACAGTTCCTTGGGTAAATAATATTCCGCTATGAAACCCGAGTGGGAGAGAACAACAGGAGGGAGAGGGAGAGGGGGAGGGTAAGAGAGGGGAGGTGGAGACATGCAATTAGGGAGGAGGATGCGAGACTCCCTCCCTGTCTGCAAGGCGGCGTAATTAGGGAGGTTTCCCGTCAGGTGGCCATCACTGGATACTGCCGGCCCCTTCCTGGCGTGCGCGCGAATATGGCCCGCCGCTCGATGCAGATCGCATCGACGTAGATTCTGTCGACGCCCCCTTCTGGAGGACCAAGCATGTTGGTGTTTTTGCTCTGTCGTGCGCAATCGGAAGCCTTGTACAAAAAACGTGAAGAAGGGTGCGAGGGCATGACTGAGCTCGCCTTGGTCTGCTGTGTTTTCGTGGTGTGCTCGCCGCCCACTCGCGTTCGGGGCGCGGCTCGGTTGGCCAGGAGAGCGTGGCCCTGGCGGAGGAGCCCGACGCAGCTTACTACTGAGGCGCCGCTCCGACCAGCGCGGCGCATTATGTTTTCCCTCCTTTGGCTTCAGCCTCCACTGCTGATGACAGACAGGACGTGCGCACAAGCGCCGCGATGGCGGCGCGCCAGGCGCGCAAGGACTCGGCATGCGTGTGTATCGTCCTTGTCGCAGCAGGAACTGTCGCTACTGGTGCCAAGGTCGTTTATCGTATGCTGCGCCGCCACACCGCCGCTGATGGCATATGTAGCTAGTCGTAGGCAGCCGAGCGGAGGGCAGGTCGCGCGAGATATGCAGGAACTTTTCATTCCGATCCGATCGGGTTTCCAGTTTCGATGATTGATGATGGTTTCTGCTCCGCCAGAAGATCGAATATGCCCACGGCGAATCACCGCAGTCCCCTGCTTTTTGGAAGCGCCTACGTGGCCGAACGTTGTGGTTGGAGCTCGGACGAGCTACCGGATCATGGGATCCACCAGCCGTTGTGGAAAAGTTGCGGGGAAAATGAGGAGAGATCTCTTCGGGCTTTCCTGGAGATTCTCTCGGGGTCTCTTGGGGGCCCTGCGGGTCGTCCTGGGCTATCTTGGGACCATCTTGGGTGCACCTTGGCGTCTTGGAAACATATTGCGGCCATCTTGGGCTCTTCTTGGGGACTTCCTAGATGT
This sequence comes from Prorocentrum cordatum, assembly GCA_963575745.1. Classification (NCBI taxonomy): domain Eukaryota; class Dinophyceae; order Prorocentrales; family Prorocentraceae; genus Prorocentrum; species Prorocentrum cordatum. The sequence continues at coordinate 93,046 of CAUYUJ010006225.1, read as the reverse complement.
TTTGGAGGCATCTTGGAGGCCACCTCCAGCCATCGTGGTCGCCTCGGAACGGAAAACACGATGACCCGGGACATCCGCGCAGCTGTTGGCGGTGCGGGCGCCATCGGCCGAGACCCCATTGGTCCGCCGCCCCTTTGGTGGTTTGCCACAGGGGTGCACGGCGTGTCAGAGCTTGGGTTCAGTGGAGGCCAGTCCACAAGAAAGGTTCCACAAGAAACCCAACGCTGAGACCCCGGGACGTCCAACGAGTTTTGGTGTGGGAACGTCACGCCTCCCATCGCAGAACTACCGAAACCCAAGACACCGAGGGCACCCTGGAGGCAAACAGGGGGGTTCCTGGCATGGACCTCCACTGTAGTTTTGGTTCCTCTTCCAGCTCCCAGTGGGGTTTCGGCCGATCGCGCTGGCCACCCGGGAAGATTTGCCGATTTCGTTCTCCATTGGCCTCCTTCCTTGAGATGGCCCCAGGATGGCTAGGAGGTGGCCCGCAAGACGGCTAAGCATGGCCCCAAGATGGCCCGAAGATGCCATACGATGTCTCCAAGACGGGCCGGATTGCCCCCAAGATGGCCCAAGATGGCCCCAAGGTCGCCCGAGACGACCCACGAGGCCTCCAAGAGGACTCCCAAGGAGGCCAGAAGAGGGCAAAAGCAGCGATCTTCTGAATGTTTTTGAAGGGCTATGGCGTTTGCTCATTTTCAGCTTTCCGACGGTCTAAAACGGCGCCAGAGGCCACCAAGATGGCGAGCGCCCAAGAGGCCTCCGAGCGGGCCCCGAGGTTCCCAGGAAGCTCCCAGGAGGCCCAACGAGTGCTCCAAGAGGCTCCCAAGAGACCCTCCTCCTCTTCCTCCTTTTTTCTCCCTTTTTTCCTCGTCTTCTTTCTCCCCCACGTGTTCCCCGAATGGTTTCCACAACGGCCAGGGGAGCACACATACTCCGCTTGGCCGAGCTCTGGCCGCAGCCGCAACGCTCGGCCACAGGCGCTTCCAAAAGGCAGGGAGCGGCGGTGATTCGCCGCAGGCGTCTGCGAATAATTTCTGAGAAGGGTTAAACCAACCTGAAAATTCTAGACGCTTCGCGTCCACCAGCCCATCGACGAGTTCCCTTGATCAGGGATGCGGACGAGCATGTAGTGGAATAAAGAGTTGGGTAGGACTTCGTACCCCAAGAAGAGGAGGATTGAGGAGGAATTGGAGGAGGACCAGGAGGCGGAGGAATATTAATAATAAGACATAAGCGAATTCAAATGATAATCGTACTCATATCAATAACAGTAATAAGCTGAATAGTACTAATGATGCTAAAGTCACAATCATAATCGTACCACTGGCAAGAATAACACTCATACTAGTACTGTAAAGGATAATAGTAATACGAACAATCGGCGTGCTAATAATAATATTAATAATAATAGTAATAACAATAATAACAATAATAATACAAATATTACTCATAATAGTAACAATAATAATACGAATAGTAATACTAATATTACTACTAATAATAAGAATAAAATACGAATGCTAATAGTATTCGTAATACTTGTACGAATATTACTACTGATACTAATGATTGTACTCGTACTACCACTGCGACTGTTTATACTACTACTGCTACTATCACTGAGAATAAACGTACTGATACGAAGAACAATAGGACGAGGAGGAGGAGGAGAAGGAGGAGGAGGAGGAGGAGAAGGGGGAGAGGCGGAGTGGGAGGAGGAACACGCGGATGAGGAAGAGGAGGACGAAGGGGAGGCGGAGGAGGAGGAGGAAGAGCAGGAGGAGGAGGAGGAGTAATAAGAAGACGAATAAGAAGAATCGGAGGGAGGAGGAGGAGGAGGAGGAGGAGGAGGAGGAGGAGGAAGAGGAAGAGGAGGAGGAGCGGGAGAGGCGGAGGGGGAGGGAGGAGGAAGGATGAGGAACAGGCGGATAAGGAGGAGGAGGAGGAGGAGCAGGAGGAGGAGCAGGGCGAACAGAAAGGCCAGAGGCCTCATGGATGCCTTTCGGAGTCTCTCCGGATTTCTTTCGAGACCTTCTTGAAGTCATCTTGGAGCATCTTGGGGGTCTGCGGCGTCTTGGGTGCCTCTGGGGGGCTGCTTGGGGCCTCTTCGGGGTCTCTTGGGAGCCTCGGAGCATCGTGGGGGCCCCTTGAAGTCTCTTGGGGGCCTCTTTGAGGCTTCTTCGGGGCCTCTTGGAAGCCTCTTGGGGCCTGCTGGGCAGCTCGTTGGGGCCGTCTTGACGCACCCTTGGAAGCCTCAGGGGCCATCTTGGAGGAGATCGATCAAATGAGGGGGGCTCCGTAATTAGGGCCCGCCAGGAGGCCAAACTGTGGCCAAAACCTCACACTCAATGATGTTGGGTGTCTCGCCGAGGCCTCTTGGAGCGTCTTGGGTGCCTCTGGGGGTCCTCTTGGGCGTCTCTGGGGCATATTGAGAGCCGCTTGGAGGCCTCTTGGTGCCGCCTTGGGTACCCCTTGGGGCCGTCTTGGGGCACCCTTGGGAGCCTCAGGGGGCATCTTGGGGCCATCTTGGAGGAGATCGATCAAAGGAAGGGGGGCTTCTTCACTAGCCACCCCCCAGGAGGCCAACATGTGGCCAACACCTTGGGACACTTAATGATGTTGGTTGTCTCGCCGATGCCATCTTGGACGCTCCAACGCCTCGCGGAACCCCCCGTCCAGGGGGAAGGGGTAGGGGGAGGGATCAAGACACCGTCGCCGCCCGCAAGTTGTCTCGCTCATTCCCACCCGCCCTCCCAACACATCAGTAGCACCCGAGCCTCAGAATGTTCACCAGTCGTCTATGGATGGACAGCTACCGGGAAACAATACAGACATTATGTGCGCGACGCTGGGGCGAGGTGCGCCAGGCGTGCCAGGCACGCCTCGCGCGCCACATGCGCCACGTGCTCCACGTGCGCCATGTATGCTGCATGGTCCAGCCGCGCCAGGTGCGCCACGTCCGGGGCACGCGCAGTGTGTGCCAGGTGCGCCAGCGCAGGTGACAGCACACATTGGGAAACATGCCGGTCCTCACCATCCTTGTCGAAAACCAGTGCACGATCGCGGCGGGGAGGCAATCATGGTGTCCTTGTCAAAAACCACTGGACAGTGATCGCGGGGTGGCCGCGCATGATCCAGATTTAGCCGCGAAGTGCATGTTGTTCCCAACCATCCTGTGGTGTTGGGTCCTCGTTTTGAAGAGACGGTCCCCGCGTCCTCCTCTCCTCTCCTCCTCTCCTCTCCTCCTCTCCTCCTGCTCTTCCTCCTCCTCCTCCTCCTCCTCCTCCTCCTCCTCCTCCTCCCACCATCATCATCGTCATCACCCATTTCGGCACACCCCTCACTCGTTTCGTGGCCCCATAGGCAGCTCCACCGAAGGTCCCAGAGGGTGTGCCCGCATACGTTCCGCACATCCATTTTGGTACACCCTTCACACGTTTCGTGGCCCCATAGGGAGCTGGGAGCTCCACCGAAGGTCCCAGTGGCCGTGCCCGCATGCGTCCCGCACACCCATTTCGGCACACCCCTCACACGTTTCGTGGCCCCATAGGGAGCTGGGCAGCTCCACCGAAGGTCCCAGTGGCCGTGCCCGCATGCGTCCCGCACACCCATTTCGGCACACCCCTCACACGTTTCGTGGCCCCATAGGGAGGAAGGTCCCAGTGGGTGTGCCCGCATGCGTCCCGCACACATTTCGGTACACCCTTCACACGCTTCGTGGCCCCATAGGCAGCCCCACCGAAGGTCCCTGTGGGTGTTCCCGCATGCGTCCCGTACGCCCATTTCGGCACACCCCTCACACGTTTCGTGGCCCCAGATGGAGCTCCACCGAAGGTCCCAGTGGGTGTGCCCGCATGCGCCCCGCATACCCATGTCGGCACACCTCTCACACGTTTCGTGGCCCCATAGGGAGCTCCGCCGAAGGTCCCAGTGGGTGTGTCCGCATGCGTCCCGCACACCCATTTCGGCACACCCCTCACACGTTTCGTGGCCGCATACGGAGCTCCACCGAAGGTCCGAGTGGGTGTGCCCGCATTCGTCCCGCACACCCATTTCTGCACACCATTCACACGTTTCGTGGCCCCATAGGGAGCTCCACCGAAGGTCCCCGTGGCGCAGTCCGCACGCGTCTCCCCCACCCAGTACACCTCCGTCGGAGGCCGTCGGAGTTCCGCGCCTCCCTCGCCCGTCGTCGCTCTGCCCAGCGGCAAGAGCCTTTCCAGCTATCAGCCAGCCAGCTAGCTCTCTTTGCTGCGCGCAGCGGACGACCCGCGCGCGTCGCTGGGACCCCTCCGGGGCGACCTGCGCGCGTCGCTGGGACTCCGCGCTGCGCCGCGCCCGCAGCCTTGGACTTTTGAGTGCGCGGGCAAAGAGGGAGTAAAAAAAGGGGAGGAAGCGGGCGCGATCCTCGCGGTGGCGTCACGGCGCGCGGGCGATGCCGTCGGGGAGTCCCGGGGAATCTCCTTGCGGCGGCCACGCCCAGCGTCACGAGTACTCAGAGGCAGTCATTCACAAACTATTGCGAAGGCCTGACGGCCGGTGCCGCCGACCCTGTTCGCAATGCGCAGCAAGAGGCACGGGCTGTGGGATGGTTTGGGGGAACGGGGAGAAGGACGAGAAGGTGGGGGAGGGAGGTGTCGTATCTGACCCGGGACTTCCCCGGGACTCCCCCGGGACCCCCCCCGGGACCTCCTCTCCCCCCCCCGTCGGGGAAGGGAAAGGGAAGGGGCTTCCCTTCGACTCAATGACGACGTTGCTCAAGGTCGGTACGGGGGGGGGGCGTCGTATCTGACTCGGGGGGGGGGTCGCTACCCCCCCCCGCTACCCCCCCCCCCCTCCCGGCGGGGGAGGAATGAAAGGGAAGGGGCTTCCCTTCGACTCAATTACGAGGTTGCTCAAGGTCGGCTTGGCTGGAGCCCAGGGGAAGAGGAGTCCCAGGGGGGGGCGTCGTATCTGACCCGGGGGGGGGGTCGCTACCCCCCCCCCCTCCCGGCGGGGGAGGGATCAAAGGGAAGGGGCTTCCCTTCGACTCAATTACGAGGTTGCTCAAGGTCGGCTTGGCTGGAGCCCAGGGGAAGAGGAGTCCCAGGGGGGGGCGTCGTATCTGACCCGGGGGGGGGGTGGCTACCCCCCCCCCCCTCCCGGCGGGGGAGGGATCAAAGGGAAGGGGCTTCCCTTCGACTCAATTACGAGGTTGCTCAAGGTCGGCTGAGTGTGGGGGGGGGGGTCGCTACCCCCCCCCCCCCTCCCGGCGGGGGAGGGATCAAAGGGAAGGGGCTTCCCGTCGACTCAATTACGAGGTTGCTCAACTGGAGCCCAGGGGAAGAGGAGTCCCAGGGGGGGCGTCGTATCTGACCCGGGGGGGGGGTCGCTACCCCCCTCCCGGCGGGGGAGGGATCAAAGGGAAGGGGCTTCCCTTCGACTCAATTACGAGGTTGCTCAAGGTCGGCTTGGCTGGAGCCCAGGGGAAGAGGAGTCCCAGGGGGGGGCGTCGTATCTGACCCGGGGGGGGGGTCGCTACCCCCCCCCCCCTCCCGGCGGGGGAGGGATCAAAGGGAAGGGGCTTCCCTTCGACTCAATTACGAGGTTGCTCAAGGTCGGCTTGGCTGGAGCCCAGGGGAAGAGGAGTCCCAGGGGGGGGCGTCGTATCTGACCCGGGGGGGGGGTCGCTACCCCCCCCCCCCTCCCGGCGGGGGAGGGATCAAAGGGAAGGGGCTTCCCTTCGACTCAATTACGAGGTTGCTCAAGGTCGGCTTGGCTGGAGCCCAGGGGAAGAGGTCTCCCAGGGAAAGGGAAGGACAGAGACGACGAGTACAAAGAATGACGGAGATGACGGCTCGAACGGAAAAGCCCCTCACACAGGCCGACAGGGTCGGCGGATTAACATTCATATAGAATTGCACCATGCATTGGCATACTCGCATCCATGCACGTAGACTCGCTCGCGCGCAGATTCCTTCACAGTCAGACGCACTCGCGCTCAGATTCACCCGCGCTCAGTCTCCCTACGTACTCAGATCAATCGTTTTCGTTCGCGTTTTGTACCACGCCATTCGGCACACCCCTAGCACGGTTCGTTGCCCCATAGGGATCACCACCGAAAAAGGGAATCACAATTGCGGTACTCACACTTGCATATGGTTGGGTCCTTCGTCTGGCGAATATTGTTTTTTTACGGGTCGTGGCCTTGCGCGAAGCAGGCAATATGAGGGCACCCCATTGTCCTTGTCACAAAACAAAGCAAAGTGCTCGCGGGGCCCACGAGCATGACCCAAGATATTGACGCAACCTGTTGTTCGTATTCTTTTGAAAGGGATATGTGGGGGGCTTCTCGTTGGTCCTGGTTCGCCGCCAGTCGCCTAGGGGAGGGGGTCTCTATTCATAGGGAGCAGTGATCAGTCCCTTCCCGAAGGGCAAGAATGGGGGTCGGAAGCGGAAATTATTTGCACCACTCACGCACTAAAGGGTTGGTGGGATTCTTCAGGCGTCGCGTATCCCCACCAGCCCGTTCAGAAGTTTTGCTCATGAGAGTTGACGGGAAAAAGGGAGGAAGAGACAAAGTTAGTTCGGCGGATCCATGAAACATGGGGAAGAAGGGAGGAGGGGGAGGAGGAGGAGGACGAGGACGAGGAGGAGGAGGAGGAGGCACACCGCCTCTTGGGGCCCTGGGAGCCATGTAGGGTTTCTTCATGTCATGTTAGAGACTGTCGATCAAAGGAGGAGGGGTCCTAAATTGCCCTCCGCCCCGCCCTTGTGGCCACCATAATCGTTTTTTGGTGCGCTCTTGGGCAGATCTTGGGCGCTAGTGGGGCCATCTTGGGGGCCTATTGGGCCCCTCTTCGGGCTCTCTTCAGGCCCCAGGAGCGTATCGAAAGCGAACAGGCGAGAAGGCAACCATCAGTGATTTGCCTCAGGTTGTTGAAGGATGTTGGCCTCTTAAGGGTCCTGGGGGGTGCTCCGATAGCACTTACAATCGTCTTGCGGTCCTCCTGGGGCCTTTTGGAGACATGTCGCAAGCTATGTGGAACGATCCTCGGTTATCTTGAGTCGTTCTAGAGGCCATATTGGAGCATCGCAGGCCCTCTTGGAGCCATCTTTGGCGTTCTGACCGCTCAAACGAAACCTCAGACAGGGGAGGGGGAACCCCCCTTCCCGAAGGGAAGAGGTGTTCTGGAGGAGGAACACATTTGTTAGACCACCGACGCCCAGAGGGCTGGTGGGATTACAGCACGCCGTGCACCCTTGTGGCACGAAGCAGGGGGCTGCGGATCGAAGACGCCTACGGCGAATCACCGCCGCCCCCTACCTTTTTGGAAGCGCCTATGTGCCGAACGTTGAGGCCAGACCTGCCAAGCTATCGGACCATGTGTTCCCCGAATCGGTTTGGAAAGCCTTTGGGGAACACGTGGGCATCTTGAAGGTCATCTTGGCCGTCTGGAGGCCATTTTGACCCTTTCGGGCCTTCTTGGAGGACGTCTTGGAGGGCTTTTGGGCCGTCTTGCAGGCCATCTTGAGCGTTTTGGAGACCTCTTGGGCCGTCTTGGGAGCTTCTTGGGGCCGTGTCTTGGACCTCTTGGGCGATCTTTGGGGGCATTTGGGCCGTCTCGGGCCGTCGGAAGGCAGAAACAATGAAACTGCCACAATCTTTTAAACAATCCCATGGGAAATCAATGAGTTTGGCATTTTCGGGCCTTCCTGAGGGCCCTCTTGGAGGCCTCTTGGGCCGTCTTGGGCCATCTTAGGGCCATGTTCGGCCGTCTTGGTGGGCTCCTGGTCCGTCTGGCGCCGTCGGAAGCCGTTTGGGGGGCCTCTATGGGCCGACTTGGGGCCCTCTTGGAATGCTCCAGGGCCGTCTTGGCGGCCATCTTGGGCGTCTTAAAGGTCTCCTGTGCCGTCTTGGGGGCCTCTTGGGGCCGTCTTGGGGCCCCCTTGGGCCGTTCTGGTGCCATCTTGGAGGCCTCTTCGGCGATCTTTCGGCGATCTTCTTGGGCAGTCTCGGGCCGTCGGAAGGCCGAAAAGAAGCAACTGTCAACATCAGTCAAAAACAATTGAAGACCATTTTTGTTGGCCTCTTCTGGCCTTCCTGGAGGCCCTCTTGGGGGCCTCTTGGGCAGGCTTGGGCCAGCTTCGAGCCAACTTCGGCCATCTTGGTGGGTTCCTGGCACGTCTGACGCCGTCGGGAGCCGTCTTGGGGGCCTTTCTGGGCCGTCTTGGGGCCCTCTTGCGGCGCTTCGGAGCCGTCTTGGAGGCCATTTTGGGCGTCTTGGAGGCCATCTTGGGCGTGTTGGAGGCCTCTTGGGCCGTCTTGGGGCCCTCTTGGGGCCGTCTTGGAGGCCACTTGGGCCGCCATGGGGCCCTATTGGGGGCCTCTTGGGCGATCTTGGGGGCTTCTTGGGCCGTCTTGAGCCGTCGGAATGCCGAGAAGAAGCAACTACCCAAATCCTTCAAAAACTTGAATCAATGATTTTGGCCTCGTCGGGCCCTCCTGGAGGACCTCTTGGAGGCCTCTTGGGTCGTCTTGGGCCGTATTGGAGGCTTCTTGGGCGACCTTGGAGGTATCTTGGACTCTCTTGGGTCGTCTTGGAGGCCGTCTTGTTCCATCTTGGGCTGACTTGGAGGCCATCTTGGACCATCTTGGAGGCCATCTTGGGCCAACGTGGCCATCTTGGAGGCCATCTTGAACCATCTTGGAGGATTTTTTACGGATTGAGCTCCTTGAGATCCTTTCCGGGTGGCCAGCGGGACGGGCCGAAGCCCCAGGGTGAGTTCTTTTGGGAAAAGAACCACAACCAAAACGTAAGAAGCCCAGCACGCCAGGCACCCCTGCGATGAATCAACAGGGGGCGGCGGATCGAAGACGCCTACGGCGAATCGCCGCCGCCCCCTGCCTTTTTGGAAGCGCCTATGTGGCCGAACGTTGAGGCCAGACCTGCCAAGCTATCGGACCATGTGTTCCCCGAATCGGTTTGGAAAGCCTTCGGGGAACACGTGGGCATCTTGAAGGTCATCTTGGCCGTCTGGAGGCCATTTTGACCCTTTCGGGCCTTCTTGGAGGACGTCTTGGAGGGCTCTTGGGCCGTCTTGCAGGCCATCTTGAGCGTCTTGGAGACCTCTTGGGCCGTCTTGGGGGCCTCTTGGGGCCGTGTCTTGGGCCTCTTGGGCGATCTTTGCGGGCACTTGGACCGTCTCGGGCCGTCGGAAGGCCGACAACACGCAAATGCCACAATCCTTCAAAAACCCATGGGAAATCAATGATGTTGGCCTTGTCGGGCCTTCCTGGGGGCCCTCTTGGAGGCCTCTTGGGCCATCTTAGGGCCATCTTAGGGCCATGTTCGGCCGTCTTGGTGTGGGCTCCTGGTCCGTCTGACGCCGTCGGAAGTCGTTTGGGGGGCCTCTCTGAGCCGACTTGTGGCCCTCTTGGAGCTCCAGGGCCGTCTTGGAGGCCATCTTGGGCGTCTTAAAGGCCTCCTGTGCCGTCTTGGGGGCCTCTTGGGGCCGTCTTGGGGCCCTCTTGGGCCGTTCTGGGGCTATCTTGGAGGCCTCTTGGGCGATCTTTCGGCGATCAAAAACCGTAGGAAAATCAATGTTTTTGGCCTCTTCTGGCCTTCCTGGAGGCCCTCTTGGGGGCATCTTGGGCAGGCTTGGGCCAGCTTCGAGCCCATTTCGGTCGGCCATCTTGGTGGGTTCCTGGCGCGTCTGACACCGTCGGGAGCCGTCTTGGGGGCCTTTCTGGGCCGACTTGGGGCCCTCTTGGGGCGCTTCGGGGTAGTCTTGGGGCCATCTTGGGCGTCTTGGAGGCCATCTTGGGCGTGTTGGAGGCCTCTTGGGCCGTCTTGGGGCCCTCTTGGGGCCGTCTTGGAGGCCACTTGGACCGTCATCGGGCCCTCTTGGGGGCCTCTTGGGCGATCTTGGGGGCCTCTGGGGCCGTCTTGAGCCGTCGGAATGCCGAGAAGAAGCAACTTCCAAAATCCTTCAAAAACCTGAGGAACATAAATGATTTGGGCCTCTTCGGGCCCTCCTGGAGGACCTCTTGGAGGCCTCTTGGGCCGTCTGGGAGGCCTCTGAGGGGCCTCTTGGGCCGTCTTGGGCCGTCTTGGACTCTCTTGGGCCGTCTTGGGCCGTCTTGGTACATCTTGGGCCGTCTTGGAGGCATCTGAAAGCCATCTTAGCCGTCTTGGAGGCCATCCTGGCCGTCTTGGAGGCCATCTTGGAGCCGTCTGAGGCAGGAAATTGGGGAATTGAGCGCTTTACGGGTGGCCGGCGGGACGGGCCGAAGCCCCAGGGGGAGTTCTTTTTGGGAAAAAGAACCAAAACCAAAACGTAAGAAGTCCAGCACGCCAGGCACCCCTGCGATGAATCGACAGGGGGCGGCGGATCTAGTGGCCGTCGGCCCATGCCGCCACCTTGCTTGGGTCGTTGGCCAGGGACGTCTTGGATGCCCGTCGGTGTCTCTTCGGATGGGTGTTGGGGCCCGCTTGGGATACCTTCCTCTTGGATGCTTCTTTTGAGAGCCTCAGGGAGGCGACCTCTTGGGACTGCTGAGGGCCTGTTGGGGGCATATTGGGAGTCTTTTGGGGGCCGAGGAGGAAGACGACGATGGGCAGGAGGAGGGGGAGGAGGAAGTGGAAGAGGAAGAGGAATACGGAGAACCATCAACAGATATTAGGAGTACTACTCAGAATCTCTGCCAGCGTTGACCCCAGATAGATTAGACGACTCAAATCAATGAATCTGAGGAATCAAGCATGCTTGGAACCCGCAACTCAGCAAGCAAGCAAGCGCGCAAGCAAGCAAGCGAGCAGGCATAGGCATAGGCGTAGGCATAGGAGTTAGGGGGAGGCATAGGAATAGCCATAGGAATTGGGGGGGGGGCAACGGACAAATCAGTAAGGTTTGAGCTAGGACTCCGAAAGGGCGAGTCTATTTGGAGAATAAGAGCGAGCGAGCGAGCAGGAGCGAGGAGGAGCGAGCAGGAGGGGGTGTCAGGTTCAGGGCCATATTGGCTTATTGGTGTCAGTGGTGCCCCTTACCCCTTTCACTCCATCCTCCCCCACTCCGTCCTACTGGACTCCATCGTCTTACTTATCCCTCCTGCTTCCCCTTTCGCCTCCCTCCTCCTCCTCCCTCATTCATGTCCCTGCCCCCTTGCAGAAGGTCATGCCCCCCAACCTCTGCGCTCTCGGTCAGTTGGCCAGTGGCGGCAGCCCGCAGACCGACCCACAGCACACAAGTGCGAAGGCTGGCCCGTTGGGAAAAGGCCAGCGCCTCCTTTTCCTACTCCTCTCCCACCACCTCTACCCGCCTCGACGTCGTCGTCCACCTCGCTGTCTCGCTCTCGCTGTCGCGCGCTCTCTCTCTCTCTCTCTCTCTCTCTCACACACAACAACCAACCCAGGGCTGAAGAGTGCTTGTCAGGCGCTCGCGCGGCCGACGCCGCCCCCCGCTGTGGCCGATCTGCAGGCAGGGCGCCTCTGCCGCTGCTGTTGCTGCTGCTGCTGACGCTCCACTGCTGCTGCTGCTGCTGCTGCTGCTGCTGCTGCTGCGGCTGCTGCTGCTGCTGCTGCTGCTGCGGCTGCGGCTGCGGCTGCGGCTGCGGCTGCGGCTGCGGTTGCTGCTGCTGCTGCCGCTGCCTCTTCCTCCCCCTCCCCCTCCTCCTCCCTCCTCCTCCTCCTCCTCCTCCTCCTCCTCCTCCTCCTCCTCCTCCTCTTCCTTCTACTCCTCCTCCTCTTCCTCCTTCTCCTCCTCCTCCTCCTCCTCCTCCTCCTACTCCTACTCCTACTACTACTCCTCTTCCTCCTCCTCCTCCTCCTCCTCCCTCCTCCTCCTCCTCCTCGGCTCACTCCTCCTCTTTCTCCTCCTTCTCCTCCTCCTCCTCCTGCTGCTCCTCCTCTTCCTCCTCCGTCTCATCCCCCTCCCTCCTCCTCCTGCTCCTCCTTTTCCTCCTCCTCCTCCTCCTCCGCCCCCTCCTCCTCCTCCTCCTCCTCCTCCTCCTCCTCCTCCTCCTCCTCTTCCTTCTACTCCTCCTCCTCTTCCTCCTCCTCCTCCTCCTCCTCCTCCTACTCCTACTCCTACTACTACTCCTCTTCCTCCTCCTCCTCCTCCTCCTCCTCCTCGGCTCACTCCTCCTCTTTCTCCTCCTTCTCCTCCGCCTCCTCCTGCTGCTCCTCCTTCTTCCTCCTCCGTCTCATCCCCCTCCTCCTCCTCCTGCTCCTCCTTTTCCTCCTCCTCCTCCTCCTCCGCCCCCTCCCCTCCTCCTCCTACTCCTCCTACTCCTACTCCTCCTCTCCTACTCCTCCTACTCCTACTTCCTCCTCCTCCTCCTCTCCTCCTCCGCCCCCCCCCTCCTCCTCCGCCCCTCCACAATTACTCAATATGAATACTACTCTCCTCCTTCCCCTGATGACGGGTTGGGAGTCTTCGCCCCCCCCCCCCCCCCGCGTTTTGTTTTTTTACATAGGATTCCCCGGAGTTGGGTTTTCGCCTGCATTTTTTCAAAATGCTGCTCTCGCTGAGACGCCGGCCTCATTTTCGGGCCCCGCTCGTTCCGAATCGTGCTCCCGCTGCAGCGCTGGCCTCATTTCCGTGCTTCCGCTCGTTCTGAATCGTGTTCCCGCTGCAGCGGTGGCCTCATTTCCGCGCTTCCGCTCGTTCCGAATCGTGCTCCCGCTGCAGCGCTGGCCTCATTTCCCGTGCCATGCCACGGCATGCAATGCAATGCTAGGTTGCGTTCCGCTGCGCGATGCCATGCCTTCAGCTGACGCTGTGATATGCAGTGCTTAAGTGCCACGTCGTGCTATGCCATGCTATGTACGCTTTGATCTTCAACGCCATACTATGCAATTCTTCGTACGTTCGGGGCCGCTGTGCGATGCCATGCTTTGCGTTGCAAAGCTTTGTGATGCAATTCTTCACTACGCCACGCCACGCCATGCTGTGACATACTACGCTTTGCGGTGCTCTTCTACGCCATGCCATGCCGTGCTCTACAATGCATCGCGTAACCTTTCGGGACCATTGCCCTGCTCGACATCCGACTGTGCGAGTAGAGAGGGGATCTACGCCATGGTAAGGGATGGGAGGGAGGGGTAGGATGTCAGATATGACGCGAGCGCACCTAGCTTGTCCTCCGCCCCCTCCTCTTCCTCCTCCCCCTCCTCTCCCATCCCCCCTGCGCGACGAGGCGCCCTCGCCGTCGGTGGGTGGGGGGTGGGTTGGGCACGGCCGCGGCCCTCTGGGCGATCGGCCTTCCGGCCTGCGCGGCCGTGCCTGCTCCGATCGCAGCGCCTGCTCGACGCACCCTTCCGGCTAAGGGGTTTCCGCCGTTCTCTCCTTCCGCGCTGGCGCAGCGTGGAGATCTGCTCGGCCCCGCACCGCAGACCAGCAGGGATGAGAGAGTTTGGCCCAAGCAGTCTCCAGCGCCGGATTGGTGCGCTCAGGGGAGATGAAGTGTTGCAATTTGACATTGATCAGGCTCATGAGCGCAGTTCGGGTCGCAAACTCTCAGCAACGACGGCCACCAGGACACCGGGAGCGTCTAACCTTGTGGTTGATATTCATAGTGGTTCCGTAAATAGCTGCTGACTAGTAAATCAGTCGTTTCTGCCAAAAGGGGCCAGTAGCCTTTGAACACGTATTGCCCATAAAGGGAGCTAAACCCATACACACACCCCAGCCCCCTTTGGGCCAACTTTATGGGAAACCCGTCGTGGACTTATCAGACCACTCCCCGTTGGGGCGGCGCGCCCCTGGGGGAATGTTTGGAACTATATCGAGTTTGTTTTCGACACACCCATCCCCAACGGAGGAAATCGACAGGGGATCGCCTGCCGCGGTCGATATTGAAGATATACCCACCACCCACCCTACCACATTTGCTAGGCCAACAAGCTCCCAGAATCCATGGCGCTGGACCACAGTTCTTTTTCCACCTCGCCCCCCGTCAGGTCAGCGAGGAGTGGGGACCCGCGCGCACGACCAACTCAGCATCTAAAGCAATGCTCAAATGCTGTTTCACGCCTGGGTGGGGTCTCGCTGGGGGGGTGGGAATTGCAAAGCTGTCGCCGCATTTGACTGTTGCTGGGGGGTCCAGCGTAGTGACGGCATGCGCGGACTCAGACTGGACCTCGCCGTCACTGGAGTGTTGCAAACCAAAAACGTCGTCACGTGCATTTTTCGAGCAGCGCGCGGGGCTGACTGCGTCCAAGGCGCGTTTGGCGTTCCATGTCCAGCATTTTGACCGTGCACGTCCTTGGCTTTTCTTTTCCCTCTCCCTCTTCCTCGCCTCCCTTTCCGATGCACTGTGTCGCATGCACGCGAATTTTCGCTACCGATGGCCCAGCGTGGTTGTCGTGCCGGCGCGCCCTGCTGGCAGCATGGCTTGAGTAAGTGGATCAAGACAGAGAGTTCGAAGGGACCTCAGGACACTCCAGTTCGTGCCTCGCTGCACGATGGCGGACATGTGCCCTGCATTACAAGTGCGTACTGCTTTCGACGTGGTTCTCGCTGCCAGCCTGAAGCGAGAACAGAGAGCGGTTTACATGGGCTCGTTCTTCAGGTCATTTCTTGGCTCTTCCTCTACACTGCAACAGCCCTCGTGTACCCAGGCGTTTTCAGGCCAAAGAGGAGCTTCGTTCTTGGTACAGCATTCCTTTGGTAGCAGCTCGACCAGACAAGTGCATCGGTTGAGGGCGGCAATCACATTCAACTGTTCTAGGCCGACAAAACTATTACAGTCAAGCCGCATCATTAAGGATGGGTATAACGGCATCCTTGCCCATCGGCCCATTCTAGCTCTTTGCCATGGGTTTCCAACGTCGGTCTCAAGATTAGCGTATTCTTACCCCGCACGCATCGTTATAATCCGGTCGCAGCGCAAGTGCTTCAGGTTCTTGCAGTGGTCGAGCGGGGGCTTAAGCGCATCCAGCCAGTGGGGCGAGAGGGACAGCGACAGCGAAAAGCAGCCAAACCGCATTGCCAAGGGTGGGTATTTCTCGAAGGGTTCTCTTATATCATTGTCTCTTGGCCATGGTTTTCCAATTCCGGCTTCAACTTGGGTGCCCAAAAGCCTTTTACCCTTGCCGCGCATCCTCATGATCTGGCAACTGGCGACCGAAGACAGCCTGGATCAGATCAGCGCAGTCGAGGACGCGATGCCGCCCATGGAAGGCCCAGAGGCCCGGCAGGAGGGGACGGGACAGGCGCAAGGCCGCGGTTTTCAAGGCCGAGCTCCGTTCGATGAAGTCCTGCTCCCCGGCAAGCGCGAGGGCTGCCGGCGCGGGGCCGGCCAGCGCAGGGGCACGTCGTTGGGCAGGGGCTCGAATCTCACAGCGGGTGCGCGGGGCAGCGCACGCGAGAATGACAGAGGCGTGCGGCGCAAGCGCGCCCGTTCGGGGACGGGCGCCAGCTCTTAGTGGGCCTTGGAAACGACAGGGTCGTTTTTTTACCGGTTCCGTTTTGCCGTTTTCTTGGCGGTTCCGACACCGTTGCTTTACCGGTTCTGTCGCCGTTTTTACCAGTTCCAGCTCCGGTTCCAGTCCTGGAGCCATTTTTTTTTGTTGTTTCTGGTCGCCGTTCTTTAGCCGCTTCCATTTTCAAGAAACATTTTCGTTCGGAAGCGGGGAAAAAAACGGCCCTGCCGTTTCCAGGGCCCAGTAAGCGCCAGCTTCGCCGCACTTGACTGTTGAGCGCAAGCGCCGAGAGGCAGCCCCACCCTTGCCCAGCGTGGAGCGCACACGGGCATCCCGGGTCACCCGCGGGGGCGCGAACTACCTGCGCTTCTCGGGGGCGGAAAAGAGGGGGGTGATGATTAGGGGGGGGTGGATTTCATGGCACGGGCCATGATTTTTACTCAGATTTCATGGCGCCTCTTCTTATTTTATTACGTCCCAGGCCCCCCCGCTGGGCCGCGCACATGCCGCCGGTCATGATTTGCACCCCCCCTTATTGGACACCCCCCTCTTGGCCGCTCCCGGGCTTCGCGCATCGCTGCCCGAGCCGGAGATGCGCCCTTCTCGAGGGCGGCTGCGTGGGGACGCGAAGAACAGGCGCCCGTCGCGCACCGCGGGGTGCGGCCGCGAAGCTTGGTGACCCAGGGCAACCCCGCGCTGGCATTCCCTCCATCACCTCCAGATGGGCCCCCCTGGGTCCTACGTCCCACGGTTGAGTCGGCCGGATGATGGTGTTCCTCGTCGGCTCAGATCGCGCAGCGGAAGCGGCCACGCGGAGTTCGCCGACGACGCAGCCGGCGGGCCCGCGACGACGGGCTACCGCGACGCTGGGCGGCGGGGTGGCGGGTCAGGGAGTTCAATCGCTTCGCTCATTCCGCCGTCCAGTATTGTGCCATACCTGGCGTTTGCCTGCGGCGCTGCTTGGCGTTTTTTTTGTTTTTCTTCTTTTGTTCTGGAGGCGTTGCGACAGCAGGCATGGAGGTAAAGTAGATGCTTTGGAGCTTGTCGTGGGCGTTCTGGCCTTTATTGCCCCACCGGCACGCCTGGGCGTGGCCAGAGTCCTCAGAAATGCGTTTTGGGGTCTCGTCGGTCGTTCTCTGGGGCTTCCGGAGGGCAGTTTGGGGGCCTCTTGGGAGCGTTTTGTGAGTTGGGAGCCTCTTGGGGGCCTCTTGGGTTCCAGGGCTCGAAATGTCCGTTCGGGTCCCCCGTCTGGGCTCCCTCCTGGAGCCGTCTTGCGGGCCTCTTGGGCCGTCTTGGGCCGTCTTGGGGCCCTCCTGGAGGCCTTTTGGGCCGCCTTGGGGTGACCTTGGAGGCCCCTGGGGCCGTCTTGGAGCGTCGGGAAGCCGAAAAAGCGAGAACGCCAAAATCATTGAAAAACATTTAGGAAAATCAGAGAGTTGGGCTTCTTGGGGTCTGGGAGGCCTCTTGGGTCGTCTGGAGGCCATCTTGGGCGTCTTGGAGCGATCTTCGGGCGTCTCGGGACTGTCTTGGGGACCTCCTGGGGCACTCTTGGCCCGTCTGAGGGCCGCCCCCGGAGTTCTAGCATCCTTGACCAGAGTGTCCCGGGGATGTCCTGGGGTACTTCTCGAACAGGGACCCCCAGGGGCCGCCACGCGCGTGCGAATCAGAAGCGCTGTAAACTTGTTGCCGGAGACCTTAGCACGCTTTTGGCCCGTTGGGCCAGGGAATTTGTGTTAGGTCAGCGGGCGCAAGTGTGCGAAAGCGGTGCAGGCGCCGGTCGGGCTACGGGCAGGACGCGCCAGGAACTAATTGAGACACAGGTCGGGAAAAGGACGATGAGAAGAACGAAAACAGGGCAGGATCCAGAGGGACGGGGAACAAACAATGGCATAAGCATACAGTAGAAGTTCGCGCATTGTGTCCCCCACAGTTGGAGGCAGCTGACCAGTTGGAAGCAAGTCCCATCTGAGTTGCCTCCATCTGACCAGCCGAGTTGCCTCCAACTGACCAGCTGAGTTGCCTCCGCAACTCCCAGCTGAGCTGCCTCCAACTGACCAGCTGAGTTGCCTCCAACTGACTAGCTGAGTTGCCTCCAACTGACCAGCTGCTTGAGTTGCCTCCAACTGACCGTCAGTTGGAGGCAGCTGACCGCTGAGTTGCCTGACCGCCAGTTGGAGCCAACTCCCACCTGTGCTGCATCCAACTGAACAGCTGAGTTGCATGCAACTGACCGTCAGTTGGAGGCAACTTCCAGCTGAGTTGCATCCAACTGACCAGCTGAGTTGCCTCCAACTGACCAGCTGAGTTGCCTCCGCAACTCCCAGCTGAGCTGCCTCCAACTGACCAGCTGAGTTGCCTCCAACTGACTAGCTGAGTTGCCTCCAACTGACCAGCTGCTTGAGTTGCCTCCAACTGACCGTCAGTTGGAGGCAGCTGACCGCTGAGTTGCCTGACCGCCAGTTGGAGCCAACTCCCACCTGTGCTGCATCCAACTGAACAGCTGAGTTGCATGCAACTGACCGTCAGTTGGAGGCAACTTCCAGCTGAGTTGCATCCAACTGACCAGCTGAGTTGCCTCCAACTGACCAGTTTGAGGCAACTCCCAGCTGAGTTGCCTTCAACTGGCCAGCCAAGCTGCCTCCAACTGACCAGCTGAGTTGCCTCCAACTGACCAGCTGAGTTGCCTCCATCTGACCAGCTGAGTTGCCTCCAACTGACCAGCTGAGTTGTCTCCGATCCAACTGACCCGCTGAGTTGCCTCCAACTGTCCCGCCCTCCTGACCCAGCCCGACCTGCCCGTTAGGGTCCGCCCGCCCGACCCGACCCGTCCCGCCCGTTAAGGTCCGCCCGCCCGCTGGGCCCCTCGCGCCCGTTAGGGCAGTCGCGTGCCAATTCGATGATGCATCATATTTTAATGTCCCGCCCGACCCGACCCGACCCGGCCCGCCCGTTCGGGTCCGCCCGCCCGAGTCGACCCGTCCCGCCCGTTAGGGTCCGCCCTCCCGCCGAACCCGGACGAGCAGGGGGAAGGTTCCAGAGACGCAAAGTTGCCGGGTTTAGGGTGTTGTTTTCTTCGAGGATCAGGAAGAGTTTATCGTTGAATCGCGACTCCCCGAAGGGGGGCAGCCTATTTTTAATGTCCCGCCCGCTGAGTTGTTTCCAATTGGCGGTCAGTTGGCGGCAACTCGAAGTGCCAGCGTACAAACGCCAGCGTACTACCAGTTGGAGGCAGCTCCCAGCTGAGTTGCCTTCAACTGACCGTCAGTTGGATGCAATTCCCGGGCGGGACGGGGGACGCGGTGGCGCCGCGCTCCGTCCCCCGTCCCACCCGCTAGGTTGTCTCCAACTGACAATCAGTTGGAGGCAATTCCCAGCTGAGTCGCCTCCAACTGACAATCAGTTGGAGGCAGCTCCCAGCTGAGTTGCCTCCAACAGACCGTCAGTTGGAGGCACCTCCCGGGCGGGACGGGGAACGGGGTGGCGCTGCACCTCGCCCCCCGTCCCACCCAGGAGCGGATGGAAGGAACTCCTGGCTGAGTTGCCCCCAACTGACCGTCAGTTGAAAGGAGCTGTGGGGAACACCCTGAGCTCGCGGACCTTCGAGCTTTGATGTTTATGCCACTGCCTGTCCCCCCAGGAGGGGGCGCGGCGAGGCCGAGGGCGGCGGGGGGTGAGCACGGCGATGCCGCTCTGCCGGTCTCCCGGCCCGACGCTGCGGCCTCCCCTTCTCGCTGCAGCCTCCCAGTCCGATGCTCCCAGCCCGACGCTGCAGCCTCCCTGCTGTCATCCTCGCCCGTCCCGCTTGTCCTCGCCGCCTCCCTTCCCCTCTCCCCCCTGTCCATCCTCCTCCTTCATCCTCGTCCTTCTGCCTCCTCCTCCTCCTCCTTTATCCTCCTCCTTCTCCTCCTCGAATCGGCCGTCTGCTTGCCCTGTCGTTTCCTCTGCCTCGCCTTGTCGTGTCGGGGTGTTCCGCCTGTCGCCCCCTTGTCTTGGGCGGCCGATTCGCTGGGTGAGTTCCGACGCGAAGTTTGCTCTTGATTTCTCCCCGCGATGCTGGCCCAAACCCTACGGCCGCACCTGTCTTTAAAACGTTGGCCGTCCAGCCGTGGTGGGGGGTTGGCGGGAGCCAGAGTGCATCCGATGCCACGCGGGTTTGCAGATCGTACCAGTGGCGCCCTTCAGGCCCGCATGCCATATATGCATCTCATACAGCGCGGTTGTGGGCCCGCGGGCCCGTCAGATGCACATTTGCAGAGTTGTTCGTTCGTTCCCCTCCGCCTTCGCATCCTCGTCTTTATCCCCTCTGCGGCAGCGGAGTGCGCCCACCGCAGAGCACTCGCAGGCGGCGCCAGGGGCGGATCCCACCCATCGCGCCCCCGCGCCGGACCCCGAAGGGGATATCGGCGACTACAAAGGGTATGGTTACGCCGGGGTGTGGTTTGCGATCGGCACTGTCGGGGCCTGGGGGCACGACACCGTCCCCGTCGGGCCTCCTCGGGGCGCGGCGGAGAGCTCTGTCGAGGTCCTCGCCCGCCCCTAAGGACGCCAGTTGCAAACTACACCCTTTGCTAACCACACCCTTCGGAGTCGCTGAATTGAGAGGAGGGGGGCGGGGCTGGGGCGCGGGCAGGACGGAGGCGGAGGAGGAGGGGAGGACGAGGGGGGGGCGGCATGACGGGGAGCAGCAGGAAGGAGATGGTGGAGTGGAGTGGAGGGAGAGGGAGGAGAGGAGGGAGGAGAGGGGAGGGAGGAGGGGGAGGAGGATGAGGGGGGGAGGTGGAGGATGAAGAAGACAAGTGTAAACTCAAGACTCGTCAACAATGTTGCAATAAACCATCCCTCTGAGCTCGTTCCTCATAGGTCCTATAAGAATTTATTTTCACTGCGGGGGGAGTGCCCCGTTGGAATACAACCTTCTGGAAATCTTTAACCATGACAAATCACCATTCGCAGGAGTTCAACGCCGTGAATCAACGCTATTGTTGCGTCCTGGGGATCCAGAATCGTGCCAGAACACCATTGCTGGGACTCAACACCGCTCGTGACTGTCTCGTCTCGTCCTGACGATCCGAAATCCGGCCAAAACACAATTTCTGGGACGTCAGCCATAAGAATCCTTGACACTGCTGTTAACTGTTAATACGACTGTGCGCGGCGCTAAGGCGACAGCCACAATTTTTCACGCTTCGCATATCCCCACCAGCCTTCGGCCAATTATCTACGGCCTGTGCCCCAGCCGTTTATCCCGCTTCTTGACATTTGTCCTGGAGCCGCCAACCAAAAATATCCCCACCAGCCATTCTGTTCGGCGCGCGGTCGTACCGTTAGCGCTCGCGATCAAAAAAGTACCCCCACCAGCCCATTCAGAAACCCTGCCCTTCAGAGCTGACGGGAAAAGGGACGAAGAGACACATCTAGGGAACAAAGCGAGCAAGGGGGTTGACTTGGAAGGCCTCTTCGGGCCATCCCTGGGTGCCGTGTGGGGGCGAGGGGACGAGGAGGAGGAGGAGGAGGAGGAGGAGGAGGAGGAGGACGAGGAGGACGAGGAGGACGAGGACGCGGATGAGGACGAGGACGAGGAGGACGAGGACTAGGATGAGGACGACGTGGACGAGGACTCATGGAACCATTTAGAGGTATTGTTGCGGCTGCTGCTGCTGCTGGTGCTCTCTGGGAGTGTGGGGGGCCCTCTTGGAACACTCTGGGTAACCCTG
Organism: Prorocentrum cordatum; assembly: GCA_963575745.1. Classification (NCBI taxonomy): domain Eukaryota; class Dinophyceae; order Prorocentrales; family Prorocentraceae; genus Prorocentrum; species Prorocentrum cordatum. The sequence goes on along the minus strand of CAUYUJ010006225.1, from coordinate 71,922 downwards.
GAAGGCTTCTTGGGATCATCTTGGAGGCCATCGATTACAAGATGGGGGGGTCCCCAACTCAGCTCCCCTCATCAGGGGCCGGCAAACCGCTTCTTGGGGCTCTTTTGGGGTGCTCTTGGGCGCTCTTGGCGCGGTCTTGGGGCCGTTTGGAGCATCTTGGGAGCCATCTTGAGCCAGCTTGGGCTATCTGAGCCATCTTGGAGGTCGTCTTGGGCTCTCTCAGACCGCCTGGGGGCCTCTTGGGGGCCTCTCGGGTGCCTCTTGGGGCCCTCTTGGGACCCTCTTGGAGCCCTCTTGGGGCTCTCTTGGGGCTCTCTTGGGAGCCCTGGGGCGCCTCTTGGGGCCATCTTCGAGGCTATCGATCAAAGGAGGGAGGGTCCCGATCGAGGCCCTCCCCTCGGGGGCCACGATCCTCGTGAGGGGTGTCAAGAATTGGCCCTCCCAGGGGCCAGTCTTGGACGCTCCAACGTTTCGCAGCAGCCCCTCCCGTCCAGGTCCAGGGGAGGGGTTAATTAGGGGGAGGGGTAAACCCCTCCCCGAAGGGGAAGAAGGATTTTTGGAAGGGGAAAGAAAGTAATCGTTAGACCACCTGCGCCCAGAGGGGTGGTGGAATTTGAAAAGGAACCGCCCTCCATCCGTGAAGCTCTTGTAACTTTTACGACGAATTTGCACTACGCTAGGGCGAGAACCACATTTTGAAAACCATCCGTCTTCCATCTGCGAAACTCTTGCAAATATTTACGACGATGTGCGCGGCGCTAATGCGAGAGCCACATGTTGAAAACCACCAGCCTTCCGTGAATCTCTTGCCGACTTCAAGTTTCAGTGTCATCAATGGAGAGGAAGTCCCAGGCGAAACGCCCAGCCCGCCGATAGGGAGGAGTTATCTGTAAGGAGGAGGGATGGAGGTGGAGGGTGGAAGGAGGAGGCACCGGGCTCAATATTGGACGAGCTCTCTCTCTCCCTCTTGTCGGGCGCGGATGGGAGGAGGAGGAGGAGGAGGAGGAGGAGGAGGAGGAGGAAGAGGAGGAGGAGGAGGAGGAGGAGGAGGAGAGGGAGGAGGAGGCAGGGAGGAGGAGGCAAGGAGGAGGAGGCAGGGAGGAGGGAGTGGGTGCAGGGTGGCGGGAGGGCTCTGATACTTCGGGGTCGTCGGCCCCTCGCCAGCCGCCCGGGTCGGGTCATGCTCACGCAATGGGGCAGGGAGCCCAGAAGGCGCCGCAGCAGCGCGCGGGGCTGGGGCCGTGCAGAGCGGAGGAGAAGGAGGATGAGGAGGAGGAGGAGGTGGAGGAGGAGGAGGAAGAGGAGGAAGAGGAGGAAGAGGAGGAAGAGGAGGGGGATGGATGGAGGTAGGGAGGGAGGGAGGAGGAGGAGAGAGATATCAGGAGAGAAAGAGGAGGGACGAGGAGGAGGTGGAGGGGGCGGGGAGGGCGATGAGGTGCGAGATTCGAGAGTACGGAAGAGCACGAGGGGGTGTGAGACAGGGAGGGAGGAGGGCGCGGCCAGTCGGAGGACGAGGCAGCCTCAAGCCACGGCCCCTCCCACAGATCAATTTGCCTCGCTTAGAAAAGTGCCACATATTCTGGGTGGGGCAATCATCCCCCCCCCTTGGATCCGCCGGGGGGCTCGGCACGTACATGCACGTGCTGCCAGAGCGGGTTGAGGGCGGTTGGATGAGGAGGAGGAGGAGGAGGAAGAGGAGGAGGAGGAGGAGGAGTAGGAGGAGGAGGACAAGTGTAAACCCAAAACTCATCAAAGATGTTGGGATAAACCCTCCCTCCGAGCTCCTTCTTCACAAGCCCCTACAAGGGTTGATTTCCATTGAGGGAACTGCCACGTTGGGAGACAACTCGCTTGAAGACCCTGAAGTGTGCCAAAACACCATTCGCAGGACTCCAACAACACGATTCAACCTGACGGTTGCGTCGTGACGATCCTGAATCGTATCATAACGCCATTTTTAAGACTTCAACACCGCGAATCAACGCAATTACGGCGCCCTTCTAATCCAGAGTCCTTCCAAAACCCCATGTCTGATACGTCGACCATGGAAACCCGTGAAACTCTTACGAATGTTTAGGACGAATGCACGCGGCGTTAAGGCGAGAGCCACATTTTGAAAAGGACCAGCCCTCAATTCGTGAAACTGTTCCAAATGTTTAAGGCGAATGTGCGCGGCGTTAAGGCGAGAGCCACATTTTGAAAATGACCCGCCCTCAATCAGTGAAATATTGCATTTGTTTAAACGAAGGTGCGCGGCGCTCATGCGAGAGCCACGTGTTGAAACGGCTCGCCCTCAATCCGTGAAACTCTGGCAAATCTTTAAGACGAGTGTGCGCGGCGCTCAGGCGAGAACCACATCTTGAAAAGGGCCCGCCCTCGATGCGTGAAGCGCTTGCGATTTGTACAACGAATGTGCGCGGCGCTAAGGCGAGAGCCGCATGTGAAGCTGTTGCCGATTATCAGGCTTCAGGGTCATCGATGGTGAGGAAGTCTCAGGCGACACGCCGGGCCCGCCCTTTCGACGGCCTCGGGGTGCGACAGGGAGGAGTGAAACAGGAACAAGAATCGAAGAGGAGGAGGAGAAGGAGGAGGAGGAGGAGGAGGGAGGGGGGGGGGGGGGGCAAGCTCCGTCGGAAGGCCCCCCCTTTAGAAGTACCCCATTGAGAATAGGGTGCGAGTTGCCTGACAGGGTCCACTTCGATCCAGTCGAGTCGATTCGATGCCGATTTCGGCCAGCCCGATCCGACCCTGTGCCAAAATTCCGACGATCCCATGCGGCCCGATGCCCGCACGGCATGGTTGTGCATCTTGGCGCAGCCGATCCGATTTCAACTCCGTGCCGATACAGACCGATCCGATACAGTGGAGGCCCATGTCAAGAAACACCCTGCTTGCCTCCAGGGTGTCCTGAGTTTCTTGGGTTTCGATGCTTCTGCTATGGAAGGCGTGACGTTCCCACACCAAAAATCAATGGACGTCCTGGGGTCTCAGGGTTGGGTTTCTTGTGGAAGGTTTCTCGTGGACTGGCCTCCACTGTACACACTCTGATTCGAGCCGACTTGCCAATTCGATGTTGATGTGATCATGCCTGAGCATCAACGGGCAGTGCCAGCAGGACAACTTGTTCTTGGTTCGCCGATCTGTTCGACCGAACCCCTTCGGTTGTTTCCATGGCTGTGCCCCTCCCCCGCCCGTCTACGCCCCCTGAGATCCTTCAGTTCAGCGGTCTGGCCCCTGAGCCTCTCCATGGCGACCTGTGGCGACTGGGGAGGCGAGGATTGCTGAACTGATGGATTTCGGTATGCCAGGACACCGAGTTTCTTCAGTTCAGTAATCCCCGCCTCCTGAGCTGAAGGATCTCAGGATGCGCACCATCGCTGCTCCCGGGTCGGGCGTTGCGGCCGCCAGCATGGATCGTGAGCGGAGGGCTGGGGCCTGCAGCCGAGAGCGGTGCCGAGAGCTCCCGAGCGGAGGGCCCCGGAGACCCCCGCCGCAGCGAGCGGCCCCCGCCACGTCTGCACCGTGAGCGGAGGGAGGGGCCTGCAGCCACGAGCGTGGCATCGCTCGGACGCGTGCATGTCTTCCTCGGCGAGGGCCACCGGGCCACGAGCAAAAACACGCCCGAGACCGAGCAAAATGCACGGGGCGTGGACGTCCGATCGCGACGGCGAGAGAGCGGTGCCAGCGGCGAGCGGTGGGAGAGCCGCGCCGTGCCCAGGACAACCCCCGGCAGCTCTGGGACCAGTGCGCCTCCCCGCCGCCCGGGGGCCACCCGAGGGCCACGGGCCAGATCCCCACGGTAAGTGGGCACAGAGCTCGGGGGCGGCAGGGAGGGGGGTGGTAAGAAGGGGGGGGATACCATGGCGTGGGCCATGGTATCTCCCCAGATTTCATTCTACGGGAACAAAGAGTGGCATAAACATAAAAACTCGGAGGTCCGCGCGGATTTCTCGGATCGGCGCTGGACCCCCTCCCTGGCGCGCGGAGCGCGCCAGGGGCGGCGCCGGAGGCGCCGCCGGGGGGCCCCAGCGCCGATCCGAGAAATCCGCGCGGGCCTCCGAGTTTTTATGTTCATGTCACTTTTTGTTCCCCTATTCATGGCGCGTCGTCTTGTTTCAATGCGTCCCCGGCCCCCCCCCCTGGGCCGCGCACATGCCGCAGGCCATGATTTGCGCCCCCTCCCCTCTTGGACGCCCCCCTCTTGGCCGAAGAGTGTCCACGCCCATCGCGCCCAGGCAACGCTACGACGAAGTGCATCCAAAACATCGAGAGCCCCCCTCCCCAAACCACAGTTGGCAGTGGTGCGCGCGAGGCAACGCGGGAGGGACAGAATGTGGACGCTTCATGTTTTGGGCTTGGGTGGGAGGGGGGGCGAGTGCAAGACGTTATTCAATATGGCGTGATACGGCTTTGTGCCATTGGGGCGGACTCTTTTTGTCAGGCCACCGTTCTCTGTCCTCTTCCCTGTCGCCCTCGTTCTTCTCATGTAGGGGTCGTATGGGGAGGCCGAAGGTCGAAGAGCAAAAGACAGCATAGACACCAACTTCGGAGGCCCGCGCGGATCTCTCGGGTCGCCACTGGGACCTCCCTGGCGCGACCCGCTCTGCGGGTGCCGCCACCGCACGGCGGCGAAACCCGAACCCGACCCCCGAGGGTCTGCGGTTTCGGCAACTCGATGGGTGGCGGGGTTGGGGTTCGGAGTGTGTCGAGCACGTGGGGAAGTCCGAAGGCTCACCCCCCGCCTCCCATCGATCCGGGAGACTTGACGCTTGGTGGGGGGTGGGGGTCGGACGTCGCCGCCTGCCCACGTCCTTCCGCCGGCACGGGAGCCCGCCGGCGCTCTGGGGCGCTGAAGCGCAGCGGCGCCGGCACGCTCCAGGCAGGCCCCGTCATGACATGCGGAGCAGTCGGCGTGATGGGTCCTTGCGTGCAGAGGGGCTTGCCGGTGGCCCCTGCCCAGTCGGCGTGCTAAGACGCAGGCACCCTTATCGGGGTCGCCGATAAGCTTCACGGCAGCGTCGACGTCCATAGTCTCATTGTCGGGCGCGGGCTCGATGCTGGGACCCAAGGTAGCATAGATCTCCTTCATCGTGGCTTGGTCGTTCTCGCCGTCTATGGACGTGCCTATGTCGATGCTCTTGCCAACACTTGCCTTGGAAGTGTTTTCGCTCGCCCAGGACGAGGGAGAGGAGGTGAAGGGGACGGATGAGGAGAAGGAGGAGGCGGAGGAGGAGGGGGAGCAGGAGGGACGGAGGAGGAGGAGGAGGAGGCGGAGGAGGAGGAGGCGGAGCAGGAGGAAGGGCAAAGGAGGGGGAGGCCGAGGCGGCAGAGGAGGAGGAGGAGGAGGAGGAGGAGGAGGAGGTGGATGCAGAGGAGGGGGAGAGCGAAGGGGGAGGATGAGGATAATGAGGAGGAGGAGGAGGAGGAGGAGGAGGAGGAGGAGGAGGAGGAGGTTTGGCATGGATTGTTGTGTTGTGCAGCTCGGCATTGCAACAGCGGACGTGCTCATCTGTAGCTTCTATGCATGTGTGTTGCAAAGCCGCGCCGTGCGGACCGCGCAAACGATGTACTGGGTTGTGTATCGGGTTGGTCGCTCCGTTACGGGTCGCTAGAGACATGTTGTATTGCTTTGACGCCTGAGTAAGTTGAGTAGATGTTTGTATCACAAAGCCCGCTCGACGAGTCGGGTGTGGTCGTCACGATATGCACACGACCATTAGACACCAGGGCATACAATCCAAGCAGAGTGTTGATGGTCAATGTGCTACACTATGGCGGGCTCCCAGGGTGAGCTGTAGGACGTGTTACAGTAAGTTGCGGAAACATGTCCGAAACAGTGTGAGCAGTGACGCTCGTCATATATATATATATATATATATATATATATGTGTGTGTGTGTGTGTCACTTCTGCTTGGTTGCTGGAGCTGCCGCTGACCCCTGCCACGCTTCCCTGCCAGTAGTCGCCTTCATCGGTTTGCCAGAATGCCAGCTCTCGGGGCTAACCCCTGGTAGCCCTTGACATTGGCCCGGATTCGTCCGTGCCCTTGGCCCCAAGCTTGGTGTAGCCTTTGCTACTGACGCCAAATAACCCGTGCGTTGAGCCTCAACCCTGAATTTTGCTGGGAGTTCCGGTGCCCGGACAAAAAGTGTCCACACCCATCGCGCTAAGATGATACGACATCGAATTCAGTCGAACAAATATCCGTAGCCCCCGCCCCCCCCAACTCAAAGTTGGCGGGGTTAGCTGCGAGGCAACGCGCGAGGGACAAAATGTGGACACTTCAACTTTGAGTTTGGGGGGGGAGGGGGGCGAGTCAAATGTAGATTGCACTTGTTGTTGCCATCATGTCTGACTGCCTTCTTGCCGTCGGTGTGGACACTTTTTGTCCGGGCACCGTCTGGCCTTTTGGATGAGCCGCCACCGCCCTGCGCGATTCGTGGCGCCCACTCGCCCGCTGCGGTCCAGGTAATGATTGAGCTCGCAGCGCGATGGCCACGGCGGCCCTTCAAGGAATGGCATGCCGTGGGGCCGTCAGGTGTAGGAAGAGGATCAACAAGAATGATATTAAGAAGCAGAATAATACGAAGAAGAAGAATAACGGTAAAACGAACAAGAGGAGAAGGGTACGGAGGTTTGTCGGTGGTCTCTTGGGGCCTTCGTGGGCCTCCTGGGGGCTTGTTAGGGGCTTCTTGGGAGCGTCTTGGGGGTCCATTGAGGCTCTCCTGGGCCATCTGAAGGCGCTCTTGGCAAGTCTGACGCATTCGGAAGCAGTCTTCGGGACTTCTCTGCGTCGTCTTGGGGCATCTTGGGACATCGTGGGGCCCTCTCTGGCCCTCTTGGGGCCTTCTTGATAGCATCTTGCTTGGGCCGTCTTCGGGTCATTTTGGACGCCTCGTAGGCCATCTTGCATGAACAGGCGAGAACGCCAACATATTTTCTGGAGGGCCTCGTGGGGCCCTCTGTGGCGTGTCGGGCGCGTTTTTGGCAGTCTTGAGGCTATCCTGGGTCTCGGGGCCTGGGCAGTCTACCGCCGCCTTGAGCCCATAGTTGGCAGTATTGGAGCTCTCTTGTGCCATGTTGGAGCGCAATACACAGGGGACGCAGTGGGCCATGTTGGGGGTTTCTTGGGCCGTCCAGAGGCTAACTTGCGGCCCCAAGAGCTGGGGGGGAGCCGTCGTGAGGACTGCTGGTGCGGCTACGCGAGCCCCCCCGCCCCCCTCGCTCCTCTCTTTGCCACCTTACCACAGGATACTGGCCTCCATGACGTTGGCTCGCATTCCCACCCCCACCTTACCTTTCTGTTCCGTGCCTTCGGATTTCCTGCATCGGGTTGATATTGTGAGGCCTTTACGGCCAATGCCGCCGACCCAGAAGGACGACGACCACGACGACAACGACAACGACGAGCTGATGATCTTTGCATCGGGTTACTACATAGCTTCGGAACGCTCTCAGAACGTTATCGAACACTCAGAGCTTTCAGGAACGCTCTGATAAGGCCGCGGCGCCCGAGACATCCTTCAGAGCCGCCAGATCTCAGAGATTCTCGATTTGTCCTCACACGATGTTGTCCTCGTCCTAGCTTCGCCTTATACATAGCCTCGGACTGCCACCCCCGCCTTCCTTCCACGAGCGCGTGCCACTCCTCGCAAAGCGCCTACTCGCAAACCTCCGAAAAGCACATGTGCGTGCGCCTCGGCGCAACAGATCGCAGATCCCCCGCGGCGGATCCGGGCCACTTGCGAGCAGTTGCTTTGCGAGCAGCGGAGCGCGCTCGTCCACTCCTCTCCTGTTCCGTGCCCTCGGACTTCCTGCGCGGCCAGGGCGCCCCGTCGCTCCGCTCGGACGCTGGGGGCCTCCGCCAGCACTGGAGCTCCGCGCATCCCCCTGGAGGCCCCTCCCGGCACGAGGCCCGGGCGGGTTGCCTTGGGCACGGAGCTGGAGGAGCAAGCAGTCGAGCCAAAATCTGGGGTGGGGGGTTAGAGAGGAGGAGGAGGAGGAGGAGGAGGAGGAGGAGGAATTGCCTCGGAATTTCTTGACATCCACGGCAGGTGGAAGGATAAGAAGGAGGAGGAGGAGAAGTAGGAGGAGGAGGAGGAGGAGGAATTGCCTCGGAATTGCCTGACACCCACAGCAGGTGGAAGGATAAGGAGGAGGAGGATGATGAGGAGGAGGAGTCAGATAGAAGGAGGAGGAGGGGGAAGAGCAGGAGGAGCAGGAGCTCTCCTGTCCACCATCACACCGCTTTCCTTTCCAGGTTCCTGCTCTACCGCACCGTGCTCGAATCGCGGCTTGCCTTGTCTGCCCGCGCGTGCCCGCGCGGGCTTTCTGACGCTTCAGGCGACGTGCGCGCATTGCAGCGTGCCTAAGAAACGTGGAGGAGAGTAGTCGAGCCCAACGGTATTTAGAGAGCCGTACGGCTGGCGCCGCCGACCCTGACGGGGGACGACGACGACGACGATGACGACGACGACGCTGAGGCCCTTCCCGACAAGGCCCAGGCGAGCTGCCATGTGCTCGAGGAGCATGCAGTCGAACCAAACGGTAGTCGTCTTTTTTTTATTTCGCCGATCGTCGCGCCCGCCCCTTTCCCCTCCATAGACCAGATCTTGTATGCTCTGGGCGGCTGCTTTTTTGGCGACATGTCAGGGCCGCCCCTGCCAATTTTGCGTGCACGACTGCTGGTAAAGAGCATATCGACTCAGCGCCGGCCCAGATCCAGACCCCCCCTCCACCCTTCGGCCAAGTGTCGAAACCCGTGAATCGATATCGTCAACGTCGTCGTTTTGAGATCAATATGTCTTGGGTCATGGGTGGGTGGGACACGTCCAACAGGCTGCGAGTTTTGGCGACATGTCAGGACCCCCCCTCCACCCTTCGGCCAAGCGTCGAAACCCGAACAAAAAGCTTACACGTGGGGGCAGCCGTCAGACCCAGCCTGGGCAGGCCCAGGCGTCAACCGTGCATGCCTTTTTCAGATCTTCTTATATCCTGGCATCGCTCGGACGTGTGCATTTTTTCTCGGCGAGAACCATCGAGGACCATCCTTGATCAGTTTGCGAAAAAACACGCACGAAACCAAAAAAAACACAGGGAATGGACGTCCGAGCGATGTCCAGATATGCGATCCCCTTGGAAGTTTGTTTAGTCTCTATCGGTGGCCAGTTGGGAGGGCTCCAAGAGTGCCTCAAGTTGAGGCACTCTCTGAGCCCGATTGGGGCTCTCTCGGGGCTTTCTGGAGGGCGTTATGGACCCTCTTCGGGTCATCTTGAGAGACATAGATCAGATAATGGCGGGCTTCTCAATCTGAGCCCCCCCCACCGTTGGATTCCAACATACCACTCCTTGAAATGCTCTTGGGGCGCTCTTTAGGTCTTTGGGGCCGAACTAGGGTCGTGATGGCTCCTCCAGGGGCTTTCTTGGGCGATCTTCCAGCCATCCTGAGGCTTCAAAGCCCCATCGGAGGCGGAAAGTTGAGAAGAAACACCTCATGGAGTAACGTTCGGTTTTGGGGAACTTGGGTTTCTCGGCTGTGTCCATGGGAGGCTCAGTGGCCATTTGCAGCCGTCTTTGGGCGCTCTTGGAGGTTGATGGAGGCCATCTTGAGCCATCTGGAGCTATGTTGAACCATTTGGGAGGACATCTTGGGCTAGATGCGGCCATCTTGAAGCAAGCTTGAGCAGTATTGGACGCTGCCATATTTCGCGGGGGGCGTCGTCTTGACCCGGGGGTAGGGGGAGGGGTGGAGAGGGACTTCCCCTAACACGGCCAGCGGACCCCTCCGGTCGACTGGCGGCCACAAAGCGGGCGTGGGGTGGACACCAAGACGGCCCAAGACGCTGCGAAGACAGTTCCGCCAGACAGCAGGACAAGGCACCACCACCCTTGAAGCACGCCAAGACAGCCTTCAGGTCGGCCTAAGATGGCCCCGAGACGCCGCCAAGAGGGCTCCCGAGAAGCCGAATTCTTTCAAACACTCGATGAAGTGAGATATTGGTTGTTTGTTTTCGGCGCCGTTTTGCTCTCGAAGGATTCTTGAGTTTTCAAAATGGCCTCCAGAGGGCCCCTGTAGAATCCCAGCACGGGCCCAAGACGGTCCCATCGGGGCTCCCAGAAGGACTCCGAGAGAGCCCAGGAGGGCTCCCAAACTTCCAAATCTCGATGCCAACAGGGTCTAGCGTCCTGGGCGCCTCACATGCCCCATGAGGCTCCAGAACCTACCAAGAGGCCCTCCGAGAAGCCGCCAGGAGGCTTCGCTGGGCGAGGAGGGGGAGGGTAGTTTGAATAACGATCGAGCAAAACAGCCTACGCCCAACGGGCCGTTGGAGCTCAAGACGCTGGTGAATACCTGATGATCTGGGCCGCAATTGTGGGCATCTCTTTACACGGCTGTTGCCCACCATTGCAGTGTCCATGTCGATCCGATCGATCCGATTCGATACTGATTTCGCCCAGCTCGATCCGATTCGATTTCGACTCTGTACGCACGCTTTGATTCGATCCGATTTCAAGATCCGACGCTGACAATTTAAAGCGAGCCCCGTTGTGAATACGACGTGTTCGTTTCAACCTTATCGCCGCCTTCCTTTGCCAGCCAAGGTACGACGCGGACAAGTCAGGCGTTCTCGACAAGATGGAGCCTGCGCCTCGGTTGGGCCCGGACCGATCATCTCGCCTTGCCTTGCGCGGGTATGTTCTTATTGTGCCCGGCGATTGGCCAGTCGTGTCCGCTGGAATGTCTTGCCTCCCATATTTTTGGCAGCCCGTGGACTCGGGTCCAGGCCCGATGCGCGTCAATTCGGATCTCATTCCTTCTTCCTCCTCCTCCTCCTCCTCCTCCTCCTCCTCCGGGTTACACGCAAGGCTGGCGAATGGGGTGGGTGTGTGGCCTGCGCGGCCAAGAGAGTGCATAGAAGGGGATGACGAGGAGGAGAAGGAGGAGGAGAGGGAGAAGGAGGTTGTTGAGGAGGAGGAGGAGGAGGAGGACGACGACGACGACGATGGGGAGGAGGAGGAGGATGAGTTTACTGGATGCCATATCCTGTGAGGGTGTGGCGGAAGGGGGAAAGGCACCGGTATCGGAGGCGGACGGGTCATTTGCTTCATGTGGGCCAAGCCAGCCGCGAGGTGGATAGCAGAAGGGAGATCGAGTGTGCGTTTCAGTGTGAGTCGATCTGTTTCGGCAGCGAGGGCGAGGGTCGGAGCAGGTCCTCCGAGGGAGGGATCCCTTTACAGTGGCGACCCATGCCAAGAAACACCCTGCTTGCCTCCAGGGTGCCCTGGGTTTCGATGGTTTTGCTATTGAAAGCGTGACGTTCCCACACCAAAAATCAGTGGACGTCCTGGAGTCTCAGGGCTGGGTTTCTCGTGGAAGGTTTCTTGTGGACTGGCCTCCACTGTACAAGTCGGGGAGGGGGAAGCACAGGGCTCGAGCGGTCAGGTCTGGGGTCGTGGCCCCCGTGTGTCAAAGAACTGGAGACGCGGATCAAGGCGCGTGGATTAGCGGTGGATCCCGTTTGCCTGGCGTGGTCTTGCAAGGCCGGGGTGTTCGACGTTTTGGTTTGATCTTCTCTTCTTCGGCTGGGGGCTGTTTCGTCTGGCTCACAGTCGGGCGCTGCTTCCTGCTCCACAGTCAGGAGTGCGCGCGGGGCACAGGGGGAACGCTGAGGGCTCTCGGGTGTGGGGATCGTGGCCTCTTCTCTCCCCAGAAAGGGTTGCTCCTTCTTAGCAGCCCAGTAAAATGTTCGGCCCAGCCGGCCTTGTGAGACCGCGCCCGCCTCCCGCTTCCTCACGTGATCGCTGCGCTCCGTCGCCAAATGGGGCGGCTCTGGCCTCATTTCTCGGGGGTGCCTTCCCCGATCCGTGGCTCTGGCGCCTGTTCGCCAGAGCCGCAGATCCCCAACCCATGATGGCGCGCGTCCGAGTGAGGGGGTCCGCCGGGAGCCACGGCTGGGAGGCGCTTTGAAAGGGGGCAGAATGTTGGTGCTCCTAGTCCTGCCTCCACTTCCCCGACCGCCCGGGGTTGTTAATGTCTTCAGCCTTGTGGAGGACGATCAATGGAGAGGAAGCATGCTGCCAAATAATTGCCAGATGTCTAGAACAAGTTTTAAGCATGTTCTGAACATGTAAACCATGTTTCAAACATGTTCAGAACATCTGTCAAACATGTTAAACACACTTTAAATTCAATGATAGGAGTGTTAGGGTGTCCACTGTCATGGCATCCGCAACCTCAGCCTTCCTACTTCAAGAGTCGAGTGGTTTTCCCTCTTCCCTCCTCTTCAGGGGGTGGGCGGAGACCCAATCTACTTCCAACGCCTTCCTACTTCCTACCTCATGTTTCTACCCACTGCTTCCGACCGAAGGGTGCTGAAACAGAATCTGGTCAGCGTGATGCCCAGGAGGCCCGAGTACTGCATTGACTCATTGTGGCCCTGAGACGGCATTTCCACAGCTAATCGGTCAGGCCATTGTTCTGGCGATCGCAAACATGGATCAAGAGGGCGTGGATTAGCGACGGGTCCCGTTTCTATTGGAAACCGCGCATTTCCGTTGCCGAACGAGGCGGCACCGGCCGCATTTTGAGGAGGGCACCTACCCCGATCCATGGATTTGGCGACCGCGCGCCAAATCCATGGATCGCTAATCCATGCTTGCGCGCCCCCGAATTGTTCGATCGGTTCTGGCGGCACCCGAGCAGCTCCCTCGGAGCCCAGCGCTGACCCGGCTGAAACTTTCGCGTTCAAACGGACAGTCCTCGTGCCGCTGCTACCGCAGCACCGCCCATGTGCTTGCAGCACGTTTTCTGCTGCCGTGGCAGTGCGGAGGCGGGAGGAGGAAGAGGAGGGATGAGGGGCAGGGGGGAGGGGGGAGGGATGAGGAAGAGGAGGGATGAGGAAGAGGAGGGATGAGGAGCAAGGGGGAGGGGGGGATGAGGAAGAGGAGGGATGAGGAGCAGGGGGAGGGGGGGAGGAGGAAGAGGCGGACCTGAACAAACCCGTTATGCACGGACTATGCTGCAACACAACCTCCAGTCCCGAGCCCCTTTTTATCAGAAGACAGTGCGAGCATTCTCTTTCAATACGGGAAGCCCCGTTGAGAGACTGGGGCCCCTACGGGCTTACCAGTCGGGTGGCATCCTCGTGTTCCAAAGGAACCGCCCCCCAGTCTTCCTCTCGGGGCCGTCCAGGGGGCGAGTGAGGACCAGGGTCGGAGTGTATCATGGCTGGGGCCATGATATCTGCCCAGATTTCATGGCCCATCATGTTATTTCAGTATACGGTCCCTTGGCGCCCCCTAGGGGCCGCGCACATGCCTCAGGCCATGATTTACGAACCCCCCTGTTGGACGCCCCCTCCTGGACGCCCCCATCCTCCCGAGATGACAGGGAGAGCCTCGGGGAGGACGATGAAGCTGGTGGAAAGTCCAGCGAGAGCTCCGCTTTGAAAACAAACAGTCCCTCGTCGATGTAAGTGCTTCGCACTTGTGCAGCCTGGTTACAGAGTGGAGAGGTCCCAGGCGTGAGCACCATTTTGAACATGAGCCGAATATATCCGTGACTACCCGTGCAGCTGTTACACAGTTGCTAACTTCTGGCTATCATATTCAAGCAAGTTTCAAACGAGGTCCATATCTTCAAAAAGTACCCGCCATCCATCGCTGGAGCAGCTAGCTGGAAGCTTTCAAGACGAGAGTGTGCGACGCTCACGCGAGAGCCACATTTTGAAAACGGCCCGCCTTCCATTCTGGGAGTGGTTGCGCACGCTTAATATGTGCGTGCACGGCGCTCACGCAAGTGTCAGATTGAGCCCCCTCGTTCAGGATTTTGAGTGATGAGAAATGCCCGAGGCGAGATGCCGATGCGTGTACGGTGGTGCGGCGGCGAGGAGCTATATCTTGCAGGGAAGAGGCCCAGAGGATCCAAAATCTTCAACTTGCGGAGGGTGGACCTCCGTACGGTCGGACGGATGTATAAGATCGAGGTCGGATCGGGGAGGGTACCCTAACGTTCTCCGTGGTTGTTGGAGGTTCTCGTGCATATTTGGGGAGGGTAGCTTCGGTGTGATGTTATGGTTTGGGGTGTTTGGGCTGGCGGAGGGTCTCAGGTTCTTGAAGGATATGTTTTCTGTCCTAGGTCCGACCGTACCTTGCAGGGAAGAGGCCCAGAGGATCCAAAACCTTCAATGCGGAGTGCCGACTTTCATAATGGGTGTGTTTGTTCCTCCCTTCTGCAGGCCTCTTCTCCCCAAAACTGGAGGCTATCCTTCCAGAATATGAGGTGTTCGATCCCTGGAAGAAGTGGAGAGATCACCCCTCCAGTCTGCAGTGGGTTGACAAAATATCGCAAGTTATCTGAGCGTTCTGAGTTATCTGAGCCTTCTGAGTTCTGATGTCATCGATCTCTGAGGAACTCCCCTCCAGATTTCAATGTTCCCTTGCATTATTTTGTCCACCCGGACTTGGGGTGCCTGCTTGATGCCAACATTGACATGTAGGGGGCGGGGATTGTTCGTCGAGCCGGCGTCGCAATGTAGGTACATCCGCACGCGGCCAGCAGCAACTTGCAGAATTCCGTTGTCCCACTGATGGAAGTACAGACTAGTATGTGATTCGAAGTGCACGGGCATCTAACAATCATGCACCTCGTCAGCACCAGTTCCCTTCTCTACCAGACAGCCGGCAACATGCCAATCTGCACTATTCTTGGCCACGGCGCCACGTGGTGGAGCTTCAAAGTAGAATATTTGGGCCCTCGGGGAATGCGTTCGTGTCCTCTGATTGTATTTCCTGGTCTTTGCGAGGCAGCCCACACGGCAGCCAGCGAGGCAGCCATCAAGGCATCCAACGAGGCATCAAACAAGGCAGCCAACAGGGCAGCCAACAGGGCAGCCGACGAGGCCAACAAGGCCGCCAACGAGGCAGCCAACAAGGAAGCTAGCAAGGCAGCCAACGAAGCAGCAAACAAGGCAATCAAGCGCGCCAACGAAGCAGCCAACGAGGCAGCCAACGAGGCAGCCAACAATGCCGCCAACAAGGCAGCCAACGAGGCAGCCAACGAGGCAGCCAACGAGGCAGCCAACGAGGCAGCCAACAAGACAGCCAACGAGACAGCCAACAAGCAGCGAACGAGAAAGCCAACAAGGCAGCCAATAAGGTAGCCGACGAAGCAGCCCACGAGGTAGCCAGCAAGGCTGACAAGTTGTCAGTCAGCGATGCAGCCGACGAGGCAACCAACAAGGCTGTCAATAAGGCAACCAATAAGGCAGCTGACAATGCAGCCAACTTGAATCAGATTTCATTGATCTCTGAGGAGGAACTCCCCCCCCAGATTTCAATGTTGGCTTGCATTATTTTGTCCACCCGGACTTGGAGTGCTCGCTTGATGTCAACATTGACATGTAGGGGGCGGGGATTGTTCGTCGAGGCGGCGTCGCAATGTAGGTGCATCCGCAAGCCGCCAGGAGCAACCGGTAAAAAGTCGTCGTCCCACTGCCCCCCTTGGTTTTTCGGCTGTATAAGACCTCCTGCAATCGAAGCATTTGAAGGCGGTCCGCATGGGTGGCTCCTGACAGGCGGCAAGCAACGCGGACCTCCCGTAATTCCAGGTTCAATTACGTGTGGTCCGCATCGGCCACCAGGGACGGCTTCGGCAGGAGGCTGATTTGGTTGATTTGCAGGGGGTCTTATCCGGCGGTTTCACAGGGTCGGTTTCCCCCCCATCCCCCTCTTCACCCACCCGGCGTGTCATTTTGTGTCGTGTCGAGTGGCGGCGTCCTCGCCGCCTGCGTTCAATGTTGAGCGCTGGCGGCGGCCCAGAATCGTTCGATGTTGAACGATCTGACGTTTCGGAAACGGCCGATCGTTGAAGGTCCAACGATCCCCGCGGTGTCAGAAACCAACGCCGAAGTCGGCACGAAACAAACTTGCCGTGCCCCGCACCGCTCTAGCCCCCCTCACAGTCCTCGCGCCGTCCTCAATTGCGGTTCGAGATCTTCGACGTCTTCGAAGAGGGGCCCTCGCAGCCAGAGAGCCACGGGGCCAGCGCGGCACCCCACAACAGGACAACACGCGCACACCGCGCGTGCCTAAAGGCGCGACGCGAATCTGCCGTGCATGGGCGCCTGGGGCCCACGGCCTCGGCAGCTCTGGCAGCAGGCCCTCGGCCGACCCGGGCGGGCAGCCGGGGCCGAGGCTGCGGCAGATGCTGCGCGCGCTCTGGGGCCGCCACCAGATCAAGAAGGAGATGGCGCCCGCCTCGGGGACTGCCGAGCCACGGCTGCCGGAGGCGTTTGTTCTTCCCTCGTCCGGTTCCTCCTCCTCCCTCCCTCGTCCTCCCTCCATCCTCCTCCTCCACCTCCTCCTCATGCTTTCTTCTTCCCCTCATCCCGGCGCTCAGCGCGGTGGAGCCCCCCTCCACTCAGTGTGATGCCAGCGGTTTTCGTGATGAACCCTCTCGGGGCGCAGGTAGCAGGGGTCAGCCCTGGCGGGGGTCAGCCAGTAGCTTCTGGCCCCCCTGGCCGATTCCTGGCGGGGGCCACGTCACGTGGAGCAGACCACCCGCCATCCGCTCCCTCCACCAACCCGGGTTTGGGAACCACCTCGTGGCCGGCCAGGGTTCCCGAGGCGGCCTTGGTTGGCCCGGGCCAGCCCATCCCGAGCCTTCTGGAAAGGTTCGGGGGGCGGGGGGGAGGTGTCTTGGCGCGGCCTTGGCTGACCCAGATTCGCGCTGACTATGGCCAGCCCGTCCTCGAGCCTCGCTTCTGGAATGACTCGGGGGGCGGGGGGGGGTGGCATCGTGCACCGCAGATCAGATTGGCCTGCAAATGCGTGGTGGTTGTATACAACTTGGGGTCCTCGCGGTATGGATCGACGCGAGGGGACACGTCAGGAAAATGTAGGAAAAGGGCGATGATGAATGGAGCAATTCAGCCGCCTGCGCTCAAACACCTGGTCCACCGCCGTAGCCAGCACGAGTTGACAATAGAAGCAGGGAGACGACAGGCCGACTTTCTGCTGCAAGACCACGTCCAGAGTGGAGAACTGGCTTGTGCAAAATCGAAGCCTCCATGTTACGCAATGGTTTTTCGACCGTCTGGGAGGATGAAGTGGAGAGAGTTCCGGCCAGGCCAATAGAGACGTTGCCCCTCCAGATGGATATGTTGCTGTCGCCGCTATTTTACGCGAGGGGCCTAGGTGTCGGCGGGTTTCTTCGCCGCCGTTTCTTGATACTGATTCTTATTCGTTTACCTGGTCGAGTGTCGCATTAGATTTTGAGGCGCGGGGTCGCGCAGGTTCCTTTCCTGACAGCTTTTGAATCATGTGAGTGCACGTCACCTGTCTTGCAATACTATAGTCGTCGCCATTTCGCCCCCCCCCTGGTGTTGGGCTGATTGCCCGCCGTTTTCCCGGTGCCACCTCAAGTCGTCTCCATCATTCGTCGTCGTGTTCCTTGATCCATTTCCTGGTTCCGTGGGTTTCCCGTGGTCGTCTCAGGTCTTTTGCTCTTAGGACTTTTATGTGTAGAGTCCTGGGGTGCTTAGGAAACTTCTGCGCGGGAACAAGCAGCTGCGCGCTGCGACGGAGAGCGGGATTAGATGTGGGAGATGTGGCTCTAATGGGGAGAATATGCATTGCAGCGGAGGAGGGGAAGGGGGTGATGAGGAGGGGGACTGGAGGCGAGGAGGGGCGTGCAGAGATGGGAAGATGGGGCTGAAGAGGGAGGCGAAGGGGGGTTCCAGGGAATCCCATATCCAATATCTGCATGTCGTTACTTGCGCCACGGGTCAAATCTTATTTGTATAGTTTTGGGCCCTCCATGGGGCTGGAAGAAAGGAGGGGGAAGTGGTGGAGAGGAGTGGGGATTTGAGTGGAGCGAAGTGAAGGAATACCAGAGGCGGAGGGCGGTTGAAGGCGAGGTGAGAGGAGCGGAGGAAATGAGAACCTCTTCCTCCGCTCCCAGAGAGCCGCTTCCTTGCATCTCAGGAGAGGAGGGGGTCGGAGGTCGGAGGGGACTGACGTGGCGGGGAGGGACAGATGGAGAGCAATCGGAGGCAAGATCCTCCCCACCGATCCCCCTCCGCCTCCACCTCCCCCCTCCCTCGTCTTGAACAGGAGCAGCTTGAGGATCCCGTCTTCCCCAGTTGGGGTTTGCCTCCGGGGCTGTTATGTGTTTGTGGAAGGAACCGGTGGGGGCGACGCGTTAATCTCAGAGGTGGGCCCCCGAGCTTCCTGGGGCAACCCCGTTGCCCAGTTGCCCAGCGTTCTTTAAGATTGCCAGGGGAGGCCTGGTTCCGGAATGTTACAAGCATTGCCAAGCAACGCCAAGCAATGCCAAGAAACGCGA
Source organism: Prorocentrum cordatum (assembly GCA_963575745.1). NCBI lineage: Eukaryota > Dinophyceae > Prorocentrales > Prorocentraceae > Prorocentrum > Prorocentrum cordatum. The sequence continues at coordinate 53,577 of CAUYUJ010006225.1, read as the reverse complement.
AGCAACGCCAAGAAAGTCCAAGCAACGCATGGCAATGCCAATCAGCGCCAAGCAATGCAAAGCAACGCACAGCAAAGCACTGCCAGGCAACGATTTCAAGCAATGCCAAACCTTGTTTTTCGTTGCTGAGAACTGCTTTGAGCCGCGTTGGGCTTTGTTCTGAAATGACACCCTTGCGGCGGAATGCTCTAAGCAGCTTGACACAGTCACACGATAGGAGGTCACGATGGGCCTCCGACTTGGGGGGCCCAGACTCCCTCACTGGGCGTGAGAATATGTGTGTATTCTCCTATCAGTGTTTGCACTGAAGGGGTCCTAGCGGATCTCGAAGGCTTTGGCGAAAGTAGGCGGCCGATTTCCGTAGGCGGCCAGGTTCCCGGGTTCTTGGTTCCCGCTTCCCCTGTTCTCGGTTGCTGGTTCCGGGCCATGGTGGGCGGCGCTGTTCCCGCGTTTCCGGGTTCCCGGGTTCTTGGTCGATCTTCTTATCGATCGGTCTCACCATCGATCTCATTACCCACTTCTTTATCGATCTAACTATCGACCTCACTTTTGATATCACTATCGATCTCACAATCAATCTCACTACAGATCGCACTAGCGATCTCACGATATCGACTTCACTATCGCTCTCACGATCGACCTTTTCTATCGTCCTCGCTATCGATCCCACTGTCGATCTCACGATCGATGTCACTATCGATCTCAATATACATATCACTAATTTTCAAACAATCCACAGACTGGGATTGTGCTCTGGTGTGTTATATATTCATATATGTATACATGCTCCTATTCATATTTTTTGATAGGGCCGGGGACGCCGGCGCGCTCCCGAAACGACCCCAGAGAGCTTCAATACGGTCCACGACGACCCCCAAGAAGCCTTCATACCCCCGAAGATCGCTCCGAAACGTCCCAAGAGGCCTCCAAGAGCATTCCCAAGAAAACCCCAAGATGCAACAGTCATTGATTTTCTGTGGGTTTTTGGTGAATTTCGTGGTTCTCCTCTGATCGGCTTCCCGACGCTCCAAGACGGCGGTCTTCTGGGCGTCCGAAGCCGCCTGGGAGGCTCCAAAATCGCCCCACAACCATCCGAAAGGGCTTCAGACAGTCCAAGAGAGCCCCAAAACGGCACAACAGTGGTCCAAGATGGCCCTGAGAAAGCCCCATGGCGGCCCAAGATGGCCCCGAGATACCCTCCGAAGCATTCGAAATCGTGACCCGGTCGTTCAGGAAGACCGCGGTTGGAGGCAGGGTGGCCCGAGGAAGCCCGTAGAGGTTACAAGAACACGCTCAGGAGGGTTCCAGAAGTTTCTAAGAAAACCTGACAAATTTCTGCGAGGCCCCCAGAGGCTCACCAAGGAGGAGCCTCCACAAAAAGAGCTGCGAAAGATGGAGAACATGCGCAGGGTACCGCGAGAATGAGGAAACATAAGCATGGAGGAATGAACAAGAAATTCATTACTATAACGGCGATGCCGGAAAAGGCAACAAGGAGTTATCGCTAAATTGTAGGCTCGATTTTACTGCCATTCCGCCTGCATATCAAAATGCAAGGACCAAGGTGCATGGCGCGAAGCGCCAATGCAGTCTTGTGTATATATATATATATATATATATATATATATATATATATATAGAATCGAACGTATATGTTTGCATCATATAGAGACATCATGGAGATCCTGGACTCGGGGCCCTGGGCAAGGACCTCCCTTGAACAAGGGACCCCCTCTCTGCCTCTGACGGCTTCCCCGGGAGGCCCCCGGGGGTCCGAGACCGTCCGAAGGCGTTCCAAGAGCGCCCAGTATGGCCTTTGACTTCCAGGCAGCCTAAGAGGCCTCCAGGACGTTCCGAGAGTGCTCCAAGACACCCTAAGATGGCTTCACAGGCTGCGGAGGCGTCCCAAGGGGCCCTCCAAGAGGGCCCCAGGAGGCCCACGTCGCCCCATAGCCTGAGGGAAACGTACATGTGTAGCATGTTTTGACATGTCCACCCGGGACCCTCTGGACCCCCCGGATCCGTGGCCCTGGGGACACCTTGGACACCCCTGCAGGAGGCCCTCAAGGCGTTTCAGCGTTCCTGGAAGCCCTTGCTGGGCCTAGGCAACGGGCCCAAATTGGTCAGGAGGGCGGCCGCCCCCGAGGGCTCCAAGAGGCCCCAGACACCCACCAGACGCCCGATGACGACCCAAAGAAGACCCCCAAGAGGCATCCAAAGCGCAGAAAAACACTATTTTTTTAAGGTTTTTGAATGATTTTGGGAATGCCCTGTTCTTCGGTCTTCTGGACGTCCGAGACTGCCTGGGAGGCTCGAAAATTGTCCCAAAACCATCCGGAAGGGCTTCCAGGCAGTCCAGAGAGCCCCAAGACAGCACAAGAGGGTTCCAAGATGGCCTGAGAGAGCACCATGACGGCCCAAGATGGCCCCAAGACACCCTCCGAAGCATTCGAAATCGTGACCCGGTCGTTCAGGGAGACCGCAGTTGGAGGCAGGGTGGCCCGAGGAAGCCCCCAGATGCCCCCAGAAGACGCTCAGGAGGCCTCCAGAAGGCTTTAAGAATGCCTGACAATTTTTTGTTAGGCCCCCAGAGGCTCTCTAATGAGGAGCCTCCGCATAAATAGCTGAGGATAATGGGGAAGAATTCGCAGGGTAGAGCGATAATGAGATAAAAGAAACATGGAGTCAGGGTAACGGAAAAAACATTATTATTATTATTATAATGGCGATGCCGGAAAAAACAACAGTCTGTTTGACCTTCTTGCCATTCCGCCTGCATGCCAAGCTTCAAGGACCAAGGTGCATGGCGCGAAGCGCCAATGCAGTCTTGTGTGTCTACATAGATCTATGGTCCAGGGTCTCAGCCTCCTCCCCCTTCATGCTGATGCCATCGCCCTCCCCCCCCCCCGCGCGATGGGCCCCCCCGCCTGTGGGCGTGGTGTGGTGGGGTCTTCCCCTGTGGGCGTGCGGTGGTGAGTATGAGGTCTGGCCCTACCCCCCCCCTGTGAGTGCGGGGTGGTGGGTGATAGTGGTGGTGGTGGTGGTGGTGGTGGTGGTGGTGGTCGGACCCTCATTAGTAGGATGCGGAGGAGGAGGAGGAGGAGGAGGAGGAGGAAAAGGAACTGAAGCTCCAGGCTGCAGCCCCAAGTTAGCGCAGCGTCGAAAAATGGAAGAGGAGCATGAGGAGGTGGAGGAGGAGGACGAGGAGGAGGAGAAGGAGGAAGAGGAAGTCACGCTCCAAGCTGCAGCCCTAAGTTTGCGCCGTGTCAAAAAGAGGGGGAGGAACATGAGGAGGAGGAGGAGGAGGAGGACGACGACGACGACGACGACATCAGCGTCAGCATCGGCATCGGCATCGGCACATGCATCGCCGTCCTAGGCATGTCGCAATATTGGAGAGAGCGTGATCCACCGCCGCTTTACTGTGGAAAATTGCCAACCTTTTCCTCCGGAACCCGGGGGTCTCCCCCCCCCCCCTCCGAAAATCCCCCCCCCCCTCCCCGACCCCTCCCCCCCCTCTCCTCCCGGCAAAACCCCCCCCTCCCCCCCCCCCTCCCCCCCCCCCCTCCCCCTCGAAAACCGGGGGGGGTCACTACCGGTTCGAACCCCTCCCCCCCCCCCCCCCCGGATCTGGAAAACCGGGGGGGGGTCACTACCACCCCCCCCCCCCCCCCCCCCTCGAAAACCGGAGGGGGTCACTACCGGTTGGAACCCCTCCCCCCCCCCCCCCCCCTCGAAAACCGGAGGGGGGTCACTACCGGTTCGACCCCCCCCCCCCACGCACCGCCAGCAAACGACTCCCGGTCCCTACCACCGCTCGCATCACATCCCCCACTGTTGTTCCCAGCACCACTGTCCTCACCACCACTGTCCCCACTGGTTCCACCACCGTCCCTATTGTCCCCACCAATGCCCCCACCACTGTCGCACTGTCCCCACTGTTCCCACAACTGTTCCCACCACGGTTCCACTCTCCCCACTGTCTCCACGGACCCAACCACTGCCTATCCCCATTGTCCCCACTGTCCCACTGACTCCTCCGCTGTCCCACTGAGCTGTCCCACTGTTTCCACCACTGTCCCCACTGTCCCCACCACTGTCCCCACTGTACCTCTGTCCCATTGTCCCACCGCCGTCCTCGCCACCGCCTTTACCAGTGTCTCCACCACCATTGTACCCTCCACTGTCCCAGTGTTTCCACCTCATTCCCACTGTCCCCACACCACTGTCCCCACCACCACCGTTCCCACCACTGTCCACTGTCCCCCCTGTTCCCACCATTGTCCCCACCACTGTCCCCACCACTACCGTCCCCACCACTGTCCCACTGTCCCCCCACTGTCCCCACCACTGTCCCGCTGTCCCCTCACCACTGTCCCCACCAACACCGTCCCCACCACTGTCCGCACCCCCACTCGGTTTTCGAGGGGGGGGGGGGGGTTCGAACCGGTAGTGACCCCCCCCCCTTTTCATGATGAACTGGGGGGGGGGGGGGGAGGGGTTCGAACCGGTAGTGACCCCCCCCCCGGTTTTCCGGAGGGGGGGGGGGGGGAGGGGTTCGAACCGGTAGTGACCCCCCCCGGTTTTCCGCCAGCAGCGGTAGAACACGCTCTTTCCAATATTGCTACATTTGACGGAGGGGAGGTGCCAATCTGTAATCGTGCATATCAGCCGTAATCAGATTGGGCTGGCCTCTTCCGATGGTGTTGCGGTGCTTCAGGGAGTCGGAGCGGACGGTGTCTTCGTCATCGTCGTCGTCGTCGTCGTCGTTGTCGTCGTCGTAACCCCCTATTCCCATCTCGGGGGGGGAGGGGCGTGGGCCCGGAGCCCAGGATCATGAGAATTTTGGCCTTCGACCCATCCCGCAACTGGTTGTGGGCATGCACCTACTGGATGTTCGTTGGGATTTTGTGGGCGGCTTCCTCGGGCGACTCATTGTCTTGGGGCCTCTTTCAGGCATCTTGGGAGCCTCTTGGGGCCTCTTGGGGCAGAAGGCTCAGGTTTTCTGTTCGCATTCCCTCTCCTGGGCCCATTTTGGGGCTGTCCTTGGGCCCTCTTGCACATTTTTGGGCGTCGTTCGGGCCGTCTTGGGGCCCTCTTGGGCCGTTTGGGATCCTTCTTGGAGGTGTCTTCGGCCGTACTGGGTCGATCTTGGGGGCCTCTACGGCCGTCTGGGAGCGTCGGGAGGCCGAAACGGCGAGAACGCCGAAATCCTTCAAACACCCAGGAAAAAAACAATGATTTGGGCCTCTTGGGGCCCGCTTGGGCGGCCTCTCGGAGGCCCGTTGGGGCGTTTTGGGGGCCTCTTGGGCCGTCTGGGGGGCCATCTTGAGCGCCTTGCAGCGAACGTTCGGCGATTCGGGGCTCTCTTGAACCGTGTTGGGGGCCTCTTTCGGGCAGAAAAACGCATGCGGGGACTCTTGGCAAAGCCCAGGGGAACCGCGCCGTGCCCCAGGAGATTTGGCACGTGGGGTTCCGAACCCCTTCAAGATTCCTTAGAGTCAGGACTGAGGCTTAGAGGTTTGGGCTCAGGACCTGAGGACACGCGCACTTCTTGCGCAGCGGCACGGTGTCGGATATATGCATTTACGTGTACAGATCTACATTGCATATATCTATAGATTTATATATCTATCTATCTATCTATCTATCTATCTATCTATCTATATATATATATCTATATATATGTATCTAACTATCTATCTATCTATCTATCTATCTATCTATCTATCTATCTATCTATATGTCTGTCTGTCTGTCTGTCTGTCTATATATCTATCTATATATCTGTCGATCTATCTATCTATCTATCTATATGCACACTAATGAATAGACAACGAGCTATATATATGTATATATTTATATGCATATATATGTGTATATATCTGTAGATATCACCACTCCAGACAAGTTGTTTAAGGAAATCGCTTTAAGCACGTATTCGGATGGTCTCCATTTTTCCACAACTTCCCGGGCAGCAAGTGTGAACCTTGACGGGCGATCAACAGCCTGAAATTGATTTGCGAATTCTTGCCATGGCATCTTGGATTATTCGGCAGGGCATGGCCACGGTAAAACCCAACTGGCTGTAGACAGGGCCGCAGGGCCACACAGCAGCCCACTTGGCCACACTACAACCCCGCTCGCAGAGGAACAGGAGACGGGCGGGAGGGGGAAGGAGGCAGAGGGAGCCGGGGGGTCCGGGGTGGGGAGCAGGGGGCAAGACGAGGATGAGCGATGGGTGGGCTCCAGGAGAGGTGGGGAACAGAGGGCACGAAGGAAGGAGGGGAAGGAGGGCTCAGCCCAGCAGGAGCTGTCCCCCGACGTGCTGGACAGGATAATTCAGGCGCCTCGCAAGATGCCGCCCCGCGCGGGGGGGCCCTCCGTTGGGAGGCGGACGCGCCGCGCCAGCAGCGTCCTGCTCCCCCCCCTCTTCCCTCCTTGGAGCGCAGGAGGCACTCTCAGGGGCGCCTTCTTCGGGGACCCCACAGGGGATCGGGCCCCGATCTATTCACCTTTGGAGGCTATGCTGGTGGTGGCATAAGGATCCTCGTGAGGTCCCATGCGCCACCCACCGGCTTGCCTTTTTGTACGAGCACGCAACCTTGCGAAGCCGAGCGTCGCATCATCACCTGCTTTCTCTTTATCGCCGTCGCGTTTCGCGTCCGATTTGCGTCAGTTCGGCGGCGAAATCCAGACCCTACCCTCGCCGATCAACGATTACGGCAGCTCGATGGGCGGCGGGGGTCAGGCTCGGAATGATTCATCGAAGAGAGAGAGAGAGAGAGAGAGAGAGAGAGAGACAAAGCTGAGTGCAAAGCACATGAGCACATGTGGCGAAATCCGAACCGTACCCCTGCCTCCCATCGACTCAGTAGAATCCATGGCTGGTGGGTGTACAGTCGGGGCGCATTGGCAGGTCGACCCTGCAAAAACAAGGGTACTCCTTGTGTCCTGTCCATCCCTTCTCATGTCCTCTGCGTGTTCGGACTAAGGGTACCCTTGTTAGAGGCCATGTTACCGTCGGAAGAGTCTCGTGTCCTGTCGCGAGTCCTCTCGTCTGCGCCCCGACTCCAGGGGTCGGATGTCGCCACTTACCTGAGCTCTCCCCTTCTGACCCTCTCGGGCTCCGGGGCTGCGGACTCGGCGCGCGCGCGGCCAGTCTGCTCCCGTGCTCGACCAGGGCGCAGCTGTCCGCCAGGAGCCCAGCGGGCGACCCCAGCAGTCCTGCATGCGGGCTTGTCCGCTTGCCAGGCGCTGCTGCAGCGGCTGGGGGAAACATCTAAGCAACACTCCCCCCTCCCCTACAATTCAAAGTTGGCACGTTTACGCACTACCGCTCGGACACTCAAAGATCCGAAACTAACATTGCATTTGGGGGAGGGAGGAGGGGGGAGGGGAGTCCAAACCATCTGTTACGCGTGAGTGGTTCTTCGTTAATTGTTTCAAACACTTGAATCCGACGCTTTTATGAGGACCTTTTTGGGCTCATGAGGGGCTCCAGTTTTCGGAACTCATATTTCGGCACGGTACCTTTTTTCCACTGGCAAGTGGGGACGATAGGTTCGGGCAGGCCTTCATAGTTTTGCGCCTTCTGGCGGCTCGGGATTTTGGACGAGTGGCTTCTCTCGTGCACCCGGCAAGGATCTGGACCACAACGGCGACGGACAGATCATCCGGCAAGAGTTTGTGGACTTTGGCGCCCTCGATTCGCAGATATATAGCATCGCAGAGAGCTTCGCGGGTATCAACAGCTCCAGCGTGGTCCATGCACAACACATGCTTGTTGATTTGTTTTGTGGGTGTGGTCCATGCACAACACATGCGTGGTCCATGCACAACACATGCTCGTTTGTGCTGCGGACGTCGCCCCAGCGGAGACAAGCGACAGCACTGGATGCGAGGGTTCTCACGTTGATGCTGAAATCGATGATGTTGTTGACACGGATCGAAGGGGAAAAAACGGCATAAACATAAACTTCCGGTGTTCCGCGCGAACTTTCTTGGATCTGTGCTGGGACCCCCTGGCGGCGCCTCCGACGCCGCTCCTGGCGCGCTCCGTGCGCCAGGGAGGGGGGTCAGCGTAGATCTACGAAATCCGCGCGGACCATCAAATGGAGGCGATGATGATAGAGCTGACAGTGGCGACAGTGCCCTCGATGTCGACGATATACTTGTGCCTGGGGAGAGTATGCCCCAGCACGGCGCTGGGCCACCACTCACATGTCGTGGCATCGCTGCTGGGCCGTAGAGCCAGGAATCTCTCGGTCTCCTCGACCGCAGCCTGAGGCGTTCAGAGGAGGAAGAGGGGAGGGGGTTGGTGGTCGAGGGAACGGAGGAAGAGAGAAGGGAGGAGTTTACATCTCTTCCAATGGAGTCGGGATTATGTTGGCCTTCCAGACCGCGGCCTGATGTGCTCAGAGGAGGAAAAGGGAAGGGCGTGGGGGGAGGGGGGACGGAACGAGGGAACGGAGGAGGAGGGGAGAGGAGGTTTTTTTTTCTCTTCCAGTCTGCGGGGGGGCCCCTGATCGGCGGTGGAGTGAGGGCGGGCGCGACCGGCAGGACCTCTACGAGCAGGTCTGGGACATCATCGCTTCAGAATTCGGCAGCGCCTTCTCTGAGCTCATGCTCTTCTTCACTGCCTTATGACATCCCACCTTCCTGCCTTTCCTCCCGTCATCTTAAGATGTATTTGTCGCCGTCGCTGGCCTAGGCCTCACTCAGTCTCTTCACGGCGCCTCGTTCGTGTTCGGCGCATTACCCCCTCATCCATCTTGCTCCTTCATTTGCCCGTGGAAGGAATCCTCCCTCCTCCCCTGGACGGTCGTCCCCTCCCTCCCCCCTCCCCCACCTTTCCTCCCCTGCCCCCTCCCTCACTCTTCGTTCTAATCCTCCCTTATTTCCCCTCTCCTCCTTTCTGCTTGTCCTTCTCGCCCTCGTCTCCGAGACCATGGAGGGTGAGGGTAGACGGAACTTTTGAAGAGTAGGGGAGGATACCATCATCATATTTGCGTGGGGGTGGGATGGTCTCTCTCTCTCTCTCTCTCTCTCTCCGTCTCTGTCTCTTTGTCCTCTTGGGTGGCGGTACCCTGCCCCCTTCTGGCTTCGGGCCTCTCTGGGTGAGGGAGGCGCCTGTGCCCGTTTCACCCCGCGCCCGCCAAGGACGGAGGCGCCGTCGACCTTCCGTCCACTGCTTCCGTGGCCGCCGCCTCAGGCCAGCCCGCCAGCTCTGGTCCTCCATGGGCCCTGAGCTCCTGCACCGATCCCCTCGCCGAGCCCCAGCTTGCCCTTCTTGTTCCTCCTGGGGCTCAGGCTGAGCCGCCAGTCTCATCTCGTGCGTGAGGGCGTCCCAGGCACCCTGTCCCTCGTCTCAGGCACCCTGTCCCTCGTGGATGATGTTCCTCGGGATCCCCGTCCAGCCGTGACACTGGCTACGGCCGCTCCCCGTCCGCCATGGATGGAGAAGCCGCCGACCTCTCTTTCGGCTCCACGCCGCTTCCTTCAGTCACCGCCTCCGCCGCCAGGGCACCGCACCATGCCATCCACCAGCTCTTGCTGCGCACGCCGCTGCGTGTAGCGGCGAGTCGAGCTAGGCAACGGGCCACCCTAGCGCGTTTCACCACAAACTTGCGCCTTGCCATGGCGACGCTGCCCCGCTGGCAGCGCTTCGCCGAACACCCTCCGCATGGGGTGGTGCCGTGCAGGGGGACCGCCAGGACTGGGGAGGCGTCACGCCACGGCGTCCTCCAGCCCTTGGTTCCCTTGGTATCGCTCGGACGTGTGCACTTTTTCTCGGCGGGGACTATTAAGGAGCATCCCAGATCATCCTGCGAAAAACCACGCACGAAACCGAAAAAAAGCACAGGGAATGGGCGTCCGAGCGACGGGGAGGTCCCCTTTCTCGTGAGTCACCCCAGTGGCCGCGCGCCGCGCGCCGCTAGGGGCCGCTCTGCCTTTCGAGCTTGTCGTGCGCCTAGGCGCGCGCCAGGGGCCGCCTCAATGCAGCAGTCCCTCCTGAATTTCGTGGTGCGCCGGCCCCGAGCGCGGGGAGCTCGCGCGGCTGGCCGCACGGCGCCCGGACCCGCGTGGTTCGAAGGCGTGCCGTCTCTCTGTCTCTTTCTCTCTTTCTGTCTTTCTATCCCTTCTTCTGTCAATCTCCCTTTCTCTCCTTCTCTTTCTCCCTCTTTGTTTCTCTCACTGAGCGCGACCCCCTCCCAGGGGGTACGCCCCGCGCGGTGCCTTCCATCCCAAGAGGTGCCCCGCTTCTGTTCCGACTGTCTGTGCACCAGTTAGGTGCATGTTCGCGGCGCGCCCCCCACCCCAGGGGGTGCGCGAGCTTCCTGCCCCCCAGACGCGCCATCCTCCCCAGGTGGTGCGCCTGGCCGCTGCGGGCGTGCCCCAGCTTCTTCCCACCTCTGTGTGCACCTGTCGGGTGCGTCCCCGCGGGCGCGTCGTCCACCCCCAGCGATGCGTCCCGCCTGGCTCCGGCGTGTCACCTCCCGGGTGAGGCGCCTGTGCCCGCCCGCCGCCCGGTGGCCAACATTTGTCCGCGGCCGCAGACGCGTTGCGCGCCGTCCGGCCAGGACGAGGCGCCCCCCCTCGCTGGAGGAGGAGGAGGAGGAGGAGGAGGAGCGCCACGATGGTCTCGGTCCTGGCGACGAACCAGCTCCAAGCTCGAAAGAGGACGGACGGACGAGGACGAGGCTCGCCCTCGTGCTGGAGCAGCTCGTCCGACGAGCTGCTCCAGCAGCCGCTGGTGCCTCCGCCGGGCCAGCGCCCAGGCGCCTCCAGCTCCTCGGCGCCCGCGGCGTCCGCGGGCTTGGCAGGCCCGGCCCCCAATGCCGCGCGCTCGGGTGCCGATGGGGGTCCCTGGTCTTGGGAGGCAAGTTCGTCGGGGGTACGTACGTAGAGGGTCGGAGGCGACGATGGGGGCGAGTAGCCCAGGGGCGGGCATTGCACGTATTCACCGGGGGAGGCGCGCCAAATGCATGGATCATCGGCGTCCTTGACTCCATGTCTTGCTCTCCCCTAGGCTATTCGCCCCCATCGTCGCCCCCGAGAGGGGGGATTATCCCAGGCACGAACCCAGCTGGATGCATACGTTTCCTTCTTTCTGGGTCCCTTGCAACCCCACCCCCTCCAACCATCGATTCCCCTGAGCCGATGGGAGGCGGGGGTAGGGTTCGGATTCCGCCGCGTGGTTTACGGATTCCAAACCCTACCCCAGCCGCACATCGAGCTGCCCGAATCGTTGATCGGCGAGGGTAGGGTTCGGATTTCGCCGCCGTCTCTGTCCGCGCACCTTTCGTGCACCGTATGGGGCCCTGAGGGTGCCCTCTGGGGCCCACAAAAGGCACGGGCGGTGCACGTTTCCTCGCCCCTACATCTACAGTGGGGGCCCATGCCAACAAACACCCTGCTCGCCTCCAGGGTGCCCTGGGTTTCTTGGGTTTCGATGGTTTTGCGATGGAGAGCGCGGCGCTCCCACACCAAAATTCAATGGGCGTCCTGGGGTACCAGGGTTGGGTTTCTTGTGGAAGGTTTCTAATGACTGGCCTCCGTTGCATCGCCCCCACATGTCGGCGGCGAGCGAGGGGGGGAAGCGAGAAGAGGCGGGCCTTCTCAGAAGGCTCGGAAGTCCCCCGGCCTTCTGAGAAGTTTTTTAGCTTTCCCCGAAGATACAGAAAACTTCTCAGAAGGCGTGAGGGCTTCTGAGAAGTCCCGCCGCCTTCTGAGAAGGCATTCTCCTTCGCACTTCCCCCCCTCGCTTGCCGCCGAACATGAGGCAACGCCCAGCAAGTATCTAGGCATCCCGAATGGAGTCGGAGTAGATGGGGTCGGAGGATCGCGCCGCATCGCCGATGCCTCGCTGACGCATCGGCGATGCGGCTCGACGTGGAGCCCGACTTGCTCCGCGCCGACGTCGCCGATGCATCGGCGATGCATCGGCGATGCGGCGCAATCCTCCGACCCCATCTGCGCGGACCCCATCTAGGAGGCCTCTAAACTAGTACCGCCCCCGCCCCCGTCACCAGAGGAAGTTATGACGCATCCGGCAGCAGGGCGGTACATCGTTGTCGATACATCGGCGCTCCGAAATTTTCTTCCGTTTTGCGAAGCACGGCTCTGTGCGGATGCAGCGCAGCCGCATGATTGCAAGGTCGCTGAAATAAGGAAATCATGCACCAGCCTCGGGGACCTGGGCAGAATCCGCGTTCGAGCGCGAGCGTGACAAATTTGGCGCGCGTTCCAGACCACGGGAAGCAGAGCACGGGATCCGCCGACAAAGTGTTTTTTCAGAAAGCTTGCAACGTGAGGCTCATTTTCGGGTCCGTCGAACAGGACCCAAAAGTATTTGTTGGCACGCCATGCAAGTGGGCCTCTTTTTGGCTGGCCAGTCAACCTTTCGGGACGTCTTGGGGGCAAACCCGATAGTAGGCTTTTCCAGAGGAAGCTCCGTGTGGTTTGCTCATTTTCGGGTCCATACGCCGTTTGGTATTTCTATTTTTTCAAATCGGCAACCGAGCCCGATGTTGGCCATGAGGGCGGGGGGCCGGGGCTCAACGTTACCAGGCCCCTTTGCGGCCACACTGGGGGGGGCGCCGGTTTCGCCCCAGCCGCCGCCGCTACCCTCGCTTCCCAAGCGGCTCCCGCCGGCCATCTTCGATCTCGCGCCGGCCTACATGACGATTCGGGGAATCTTTCTGATCGGCGCAGCATTGCCAGGCGGGCGCCGCCGAGGATGATGTTTTTTTCTTGTGCGAACGTTCAGCGCTGGGGTACCACATGCTTCTCAGTGTCAGACCTGTGTAGATGCGTAAGTGTATTCGCTGAGCGTTACGTTGCCGCTGAGGCTCGAAATCTAGTAGAAGTCTTTCGACACGTCCGAGAGGCAGGCAGGAAACTGACCCTGGACCTCTCGCACCCGAAGCGGGAATCATGCCATTACACCTAGCGGCCAGCTGGAATGTGTCTGCTTGCGTCCTCCGCATTTGGCGCTTGGCAACATGTCCGTCCAGGACCTAGGACCCATTCGCGACCACAGCGAGAATCAGCCAAGCACTTCCGCAGGCCGAAAGTTTTTTCCTCTTGAGCTCGAAGGGCCACGCGTGTGCCCGCGGTGACGCTCGAGCTTACCATTATCGTGGGGGACATGAGTGGATGTTTGCCCGCTGTGGCGGTCGAGCCACCCAAAGTTGTGGAGGGAGTTATGGGAGTGGGCGGGGCCCACAATGACAATCGAGCTTTCGAGAGCCCGCAGTGACGCTCGAGTTGGTGGTGGTGGTGGTAGTGGTGGTGGTGGTGGTGGTGGTGGTGGTGGTGGTGGTGATGGAAATGATGATGATGATGATGATGATGATGATGATGATGATGATGATGATGATGATGATGATGATGATGATGATGATGATGATGATGATGATGATGATGATGATGATGATGATGATGATGATGATGATGATGTGAGGAAATTCAATCCCCAGCTAATTATAGCATTATGCTTAAGGCGCAGTACCCCGTGGATCCAATTGCTCCTGGGTCCAGGATGTTAGCTGTTACCAGTGTAAACGCATTACAACCAAAAACAATCCGTTGTTTTTCTCTCACACACAGGAAATTGGATCCGCCAAGCGCAGAGATAGGATCCACGAAACTATCGCACACCAGTAAAAGGATCCAATTGGACCCGTTGGGTTTTACATGCTGTGACGGCAGGAGGAAAAAAACCTTCCTGGGGATGTAGGCAGCTCGAGCCCCAGGCCAGTCGTAGCGCGTCGCAGGGGCTTCTGGGATGGATGGGCGCGCCCTGCCAACTTGCGCACGTCGGGAGCCGGGCGGGGGTCACGAGCACGGGAGGCCAGCATGATGCCGCTGCACTGCGTGTGGCACATGCGCGACGGCAGAAAGCAGGGTCGACTGTGCCGACATGTGCGCGCAAGCCGCCAGCAGAAGGGCGCGCGTACGCGCCCGCACCTCCAGTGTGGCGTGCCGCGCTGGCGGCCCGCGTAAGCCGCGGCGTAGGGTCGCTGTGCCGTCTCGCGCGAGACCCGATACTTCTCGTTGCTCACGTGCATTTCCCCTGCCAGCGGAGCCGTGGTTCGCAAAACGGGATAAGGTTTCGCAGCGCCGATGTGTCGACAGCGATGTACCGCCCTGCTGCCGGATGCGTCATAACTTCCTCTGGTGACGGGGGCGGGGGGGGCGGTATTAGTTTAGAGGCCTCCTAGATGGGGTCCGCGCAGATGGGGTCGGAGGATTACGCCGCATCGCTGATGCATCGCCGATGCATCGGAGACGTCGGCGCGGAGCAAATCGGGCTCCACGTCGAGCCGCATCGCCGATGCGTCAGCGAGGCATGCATTTCCCCTGCCAGCGGAGCATCCAGAGCAGCGCACTGGCAGGAGGGCCCTGCCTGCGTCGGGCTGTCTAGGGTGCCAGTCCTGCGGTGGCTGTGCAAAGTGCGCAATCGTAGCTTGCTACTTCTTTGACTTCCTCGCATCTCCGGTGCCAGAGCCGCGTTGGGGCTTCGGGTGTTGGTCCCAAAACAGTCAGGTGACCGTGCCATCAGGCGAGTCAAGGTCTAGGTCTCCCAGATGGGGTCGGAGTAGATGGGGTCGGAGGATCGCGCCGTATCGCCGATACATCGGCAATGCGGCTCGATGTGGAGCCCGACTTGCTCCACGCGGACGTCGCCGATGCATCGCCGACGTCGCCGATGCATCGTCTATGCATCGGCGATGCATCAGCGATGTAGTGGCGATGCGGCGCGATCCTCCGGCCCCATCTACTCGGACCCCATCTAGGAGGCGTCTTGGGTGATTTGGAGGGGGCGGGTAGTTTTGGGTTTGGTCGTTCTTCGAGCATACCTCGAGCCCCTGGGGCCTACAGGGTCCCACAACCGTCGGGCGACGGGCCGCTTGGTGAGGTCTTTGGGTAATTATTCGAGGTCATGGGTCGGTCTGTCATCAGACGGTTTGGAGACCCCAGCGCTTTGGACCTCGTTCTGAGGTAAATCGCCCCAGAGCGTTGCGGAGCGTTCCAGAACACTTTGGAACCGCTGCTGCGCCAGATACGTCATCCAGACCCGCGGGCTTTCATAGATCCCGAATTACCCATTGCTCGTTGGAAGTCTGTTTTTAGGGGTCTGCCCTTCTATTCCAATGTACTTCTTAGGCGCCTTCCTGTTTCAAAGTATCTAATGGTCTTCGTCCCAGCCCGCCACAGTGCCTGTAGCAAAGGCGGAACGAAGGCAGAACGAGGGAAAACGAAAACACAACCAAAACGGAAAACACGGTTTAGCTCGCGCTTTGCGCTCCAGTCTTCCACATTTTCCCATACCTCGAGCTTATGGCATGGCAGCAGGTCCATCTCCGATCCAGCCCTCCCGGACACTGAGCTTGTCGAAGGCCCTTGGGGCGCTCACCGTTCCAGCGGACGTTCGCCGCATTGGAGATGATAGCCAGCGGCATGCGGTCCGTCTGGCCACCCGGGTCGCGGGCATAGGCCCGTCGGAGGTCTCTTGGATGCCGCTCGGCGGTCGGTCCATCTTGCATCTGAAATTTCCACCCCCACTTGCTCCACCTCTACATCATGATCACCATATGCAGATGTTTGTGTCGTCCTGGTCTGTTCCGTTTCTTGGCCGTTCGGGCTCCGCTCCAATGAAAGCACAAGCGAATTCATCGGCCGCTTCATGTTTGGGCTGCGATCGCTGCTGGCGCCGCCCGCCTGGGCAGCTGGGCGGTCTCGGAGTCTGGCTGGGACTAATTACCTGCATGGCACGCTCGGCAACGAGAACGACTGCGCGTTCGCGCTGCAGCTGATCGGATCGCTCCGCTGGAGCGCTCTGGTGCTCGCGGTCGTGTGCGCATCGCTTGGTTTCTTCCTCGGTGGGTATGCCTTTCAGCGTCAGAGCGGGGCAGCGGTTCGAGATCCAGTGGCGCGCTGGGGAGTCATTCCAGACCAGAGTGTACGGAGGCGGAATGCATGGGCGTGACGGGCGTGGCGGCGTCGGACGGGGTTTCGGAGGCTGGTCGCTTGTGGTACATGGCGACGCCCGATGGGGATGCATACGTGCACCAGCACAGCTGACGGACCAGGCGTTGCGGCTCGTCTTGCCACACAACATGACCTATGAAGGGCAGGTGGCGTATTGCGAGGGCGCCAACCCAATTGGCTTAGCGGTCGACGGGCGCGACTGGCAGATGACCGTCGCGGAGTTATGTTTGCAGATGCACTTTGTTTCGGGGCGGTCGCGCGACGAAGTAATCGAGGACGGCCTGACAGCGCTCTCGCTGGGGAGGCAGAACCTTAGGAGGAGAGACTGTCGCCGCCAGCATATTCAGGTGATCGCAAACATGGATCAAGTGGGCGTGGATTTGGCGACCGCGCGCCAAATCCATGAATCGCTAATCCATGCCGCTAATCGTCAATCCATGTTTGCGCGCCCCGACTCACGCGACACCCTCCGCATCAGGCTCGGGTTCGATGGAAATTCCGAGTGAGTGGGCGCACGGGCGCGGGAAGCTGCCCGACCCCGCGCCCTCGGAATGGAGCCTCGCCGCCAGCGACGGGCACGGCAAGGGCAGCGCTGGCGACAAGGATTCCGATGTGTTCGTGATTTGCTTGGGGTTCCGCTTGAGCAAAGCAGATGCCCGCAGTATGCTGTTGCGCGCCCTCCCGCCCGACGGTGGGGACGAGCTGGGCGCCCGTGGGCTGGCGCTCCGCATCTCCGCGCACAGGATGCTCCTGGGCGCGCGGGAGGCCGTCTCCGATCTCACGGAGACCCAGTGGGATTTCTTCCCCGTCAGCGGGCCAGGGACGGTCACGTGGGTGTGCGGGTTCATCCGCGAGAACGGCGTGACTTTCCGTTCGCGGCACGTGAAGCTCAAGGCCGAGACGAGGCTCGCGAGTTCTGACCAGGACGCGTCGGTCTATGAGCTGTGCTGCCGCAGCATGCACCTTGTGCTCACCTACGACCAGCTGAGCCGATATTGACAGGTTGTAGGAGCAGCTTGCGGCTGCATCGAAGGCTGGCCCGGAAGGGCGAGGCCGCGGTGGCGCCGCCAGCGGGGAGGGTTGCGACAGCTCCTCCCGATGGCTCCTGCTGGGCTCCTCCCGATAGTGGTCCAGCGGGGCGTCCTGCCGATCCCGCTGGACGATGACTGCGCGCTTCGAGCGGCGCGACCATTCTGCGCGTTTATCAAATTCTCGTGAGCGACGGAGCCGGGGCCGTCAACAGCTGACCGTCGAGCTGTGGCCTTGCGGGGCGGCGTCGGCGCTCAACTTCCTGCGTGGGCGGGTGGGTGGCGGCAGTTTCGGTGAGCTCTCGGCAGGTCAGCTCGCTGGCGCCGGCTCGCCGCGCGACTGCGCCTCGCCGTTCGGCGCGCCAAGCATATGCCCCGCGCCAGCTTATCTAGAGCTGCGCGGTTGCGCGCCCGGGCGCGACCAGTCCCCAGCGAAGGCAGTTGCGTTCACCGGAGGAAGCCCCGCGGTCCTTTCGGATCCGGGGGTGCGCGAGCCAGTCCAGATGTTTTCGGAGTCCGTGCATGATCTGCGGCAGAACTGGGAGAGACATCCTTCGCGCCCTCGCGGTGGGCGGCATTCCGGTGCATCTTCGAACTTCGACGCCCGGTCGAAGGTTTCGCCGAGACTCTGCGCCAAGTGCGTGCGCGACTTGTTCAAAGCGGGCATGGTCTATTTCACCGCAGAGCGAAAACGCGCGTTGGCGCCGTTCTTCGCCCCCGAGCGGGACGGCAGCGGCAGGGGGCGCGCGGTTCTAGATGCGCAGGGGCAATCGCATGTTCTTCGGCCCTGATGTCGCCGAGCTGCCGGCGGCGGGTAGCCAGCAGAGTCCCCGAGCGCGCCTTGACAGCCATCTGCATTTAGGCCAGCGCGATATCGAGGCCGCGTTATTTTCTTTCTTTGGCCCCGCCAGGACTTGGCGAGCTGATGCTTCTTCTTGGCGTAGTTCGAGGCGCCCTTGCTGACGCGCTTCCCTTTGGCGGTCTCAGTCGCATGTTACCTGCAGATGTTCACCGCGCTTCAAAGTGCTGCCATCGGGGTGGGGCTGGAGTTCCCCCGTTGCGCCAGCGCGCCGTTGAGGGGGTGCTCGGGGCGATCGGCTTGTCACGCTTTGATGGCCCCAGGCTGGCGCGCGACAGGGCGGCGACCAGCCCGTCGCTGCCGCCCGCGTCGACGGCGTCGCGATCATCGGGTCGAAGAGCGACGAGGTGGTCGCGCAGCTGGAGTCTTTGCACGGAGCCTTCAATAACGCGGGCCTCAAGTGCAAGAATGTGGAGATTCCTTCTCGCGAGCAGAAGTTCGCGCGCCTGGTCTTCGACAGAGAGCGCGGGTGCATCTCGCTCGGGCGATCGTGGAGGTGTAAGATCCGCCAGGATGTTCTATGTCAGGCTTGGCAGCGGTTCGCCTCGGGTTCGGAGTTGGCGAGTCGTCGGCCACTTCCGCTGGGCGGCGCTTCTGCGGCGGCCGCTCCTCCGCATCTTCCAGTCGACCTACCGCTTCATAGAGAAAGTTGGCGACAGCCGCTGGCGCTTGCGGCCCGAGCTGGCCCGCGAGCCGCGCGTCGCTGCTGCTTTTGCGCCGTTTGCCCATTGCGGCGCGAAGCGCCCCGTCGACGGCGCGGTTTACCCCGCAGACGCCAGCGCGGGCGACCGCGACCCACGCGGGGGCTTGTTCGGCGGCGACGGGGCGACGAAGCGCAGGGTCGACGAGGGCCTGGCGCTGGACGCCGCTCGCGTTCGCGAGCGCTGGCGGCGCGGCGTCAAGGGCGCGATCGACGCTCGGGATTTCGCGCTCGCAACCCCCAGGGCGACGCGAGCTCCGCGCGGACCCGTCCTTAGCGTGATTTCGAGACCGTCGGCTCGGACATCGCCCTCCCCTTGGGCTCGCGGCAGAACGCGAGCTTCGGGCGCTGGGCCCGCCCTGGGAACATCCCGAGGCTGGAGGGGCGCGCCCTGCCCTTCGGCGCCCGCCACAAGATGCGAGCTTCACGCGCTCGGGGGCCGTTGCATCTCATGTCGAATGCCATGAGAAAGGCCGATCCGCATTGCCGTCGACAAGTCAGACCTGTCGTGGCCAGGGCGCGGGGATATTATCCCGCGCTGAGCTCTGCTGCTGCTGCGGCCGATCGAGGGCGCTGCGCAGAGCTAGACGCTGGCCCGCGACGAGGGGGCGCCACTGCGCGGCGACGCTTCAAGCGTCGCCGCGCCAAGCCTTGGCGCGGCGGCTGGGGCCCACTTCCCGGGGCAGGTTCGCGCGGCCCGGCCAGCTGGCGAGCCCCTCTGGTCAGCCAACGCCGCGAAGTTGAACGGCGAGTTCGGCTGCCGCCTGTCGCCGTTACCCGGGGCGCCCGATATGGCGCCCAGCTACGGCACTCTGCAGCCTCGCGCGCGGCCGCCGTGGAGCGCATGGGCCTGAAGGAGTTGCGGGCGCGGCTGCGCCACGCTGGCGCCCAGAGTGCGGCCGGGCACTCCAGGCGCGCGCGCTACCTCGCCGGGCTCGAGAAGGTGGACGAGCGCGTCGCGGCTTGGTCCGAGGTGGTAGAGAGCCGGATCGGGCGCATCTTCGGCGAGCAGGTGGCCCCGCCGATGCCTAGCTTTCTCGGCAAGAGCGACCCGAAGTTCATGCAGCTTTGCGTGGGCTCGCCATGACTTGCCCGCATTTGCCGCCAGGCGCTTGGGCAAGCGCTGGTCGAGGTCGGCTTCGGGGCTGGAGAGATAGCGAAATCCAATGATGTCAGCGGCGCTTGGGCACAGCATGTGGATGTGTGGTTCGCTTCTGGCTGGCGCCATCGTTTTCCGCCGTCTTGCGGGCTGGATATCGTCCCGTTGCGTTCGTGGGGTCGTTTGATTTGACCGAGGTTCGGTGAGAGTGAGTCCAGCAATTCGCTTGCCAGTCCAATCCACAAATGCCTGAACATATGTGGTCCGTGTGTGGTTGTTTTCCCGTCTGACAGTGCTCGCGCCCATTCCGCTGCTTGTTCACAACATACACGTTCTTTGTTTCAGCTTCGCTGAAGATAGAGCCTTGCCATCGGGGGGATCACAGACCTATGCAGATGTTTGTGTCATCCTGGTCTGCTCCGTTTTTTGGCCGCTCGGGCTCCGCTCCAATTCAAGCGCGCCCGCCCTCGTGCCACCTTGTGTCGTTATTAATATTCAAAGGGGTCGTTGTGCAGCGGTCGAGGCGCCTCTCTACTGAAAAGAAATTCGAATTTGTTGACAACAGAAACGTTCTCTTTGGTTCAGGTGCGTTGAAGATAGAGTCTGGCCATCGTCGTGATCACATACTTCATCATCAGGTTCATAATCATTATCAGCATCGCCATCAGCATCAGCATCCGCACCATCATCATGCACTTTCTCGTCGGGGCTGGTTTTCAGGCTCAGGAAAGGCTCCTGCCGCGTGGCCCCTGCGCGCGGTGCGCCCGCGCGGACGCGCCGTCGTTTTGGACTCCAAGACCTCCTATGATAGATGGTTGCGGCTTCAGAATGGAGGAGGTCAGTCTCGATAGTGGAGACCGCAACCCTGGGTCACCCGCAGGGGCGCGAAAATATTAGTCAAGCTGCGTCAGATCGTGGGCAGATTTCCAAAGATACCTTCCTTCAGGGCGAGGGCGCGTATATAACCAGGCGTCGCACACCGCTGGTCGCGATGCGCAAAGTTAGGTGACCCAGAACCCTTCTTCTGGGAGGCTTTGGACTCTCTGGGGTGTCTGGGCTTTTGCCTGGGCCCCGCGCTTCAGCGTCATGGGCACGGAAACCGCGGCCGCCGACCAGCGCTGGGCCCAGCAGGTGGGGCTCACGGGGCCTAGCGGTTCGCAGGATCGGGAGGAAGCGAGTGGGGGGAACGAGGAGATTGGGGAGGATGAGGGCTGGGCGGGCTGGGCTAGTCCCGGGGCGTAGGGTAGTCATGGAATATTGCTGTGTCACCGCGATGTTGGAGATGGTCAGGCGGTGGCAATTGGCGATTGGTTGCCCAGACCGTCGCGCCAGCCTTTCCAGGAAACGGATGGTGATGATGAGGGGGGAAGAGGTACGAAGAGGAGCAACAGAAGCAGGGACACTGGTGGCACAGGATGGTCAGGACGTGGAGGAGGAGGAGGAGGAGGAGGAGCTAGAGCAGGAGCAGGAGCGGGAACAGGAGCAGCAGGGGTCCAGCGGACGGCCTCCATGCGGCTGGCAGTGAGGCCGTCCGCTGTTGCCAGTTGGACGTGAGCCCTCCAGCAGATCGCTCCGCGTCTGTCTGCGAAATCTGTCAACTTGGGCAAGCACGCGTCTTACCTGGGTGGAACGGCTTGGCCCAGAGGCCTCAGCCGTGTGAAAGTTAGCAGTCGGGGCACCCGGATCGGTTGCAAGCTGCGCGATTGAAACAACCGCTCCAGCTAGGAGGAGGGTGAGAGGGGGAGGAAGGAGAGAAGAGGGAGTGTGCATGGAGGAGGAGGAGATAGGAGGAGGAGGAGGAGGAGGAGGCTGGAGGGGTCTGGAGCGGAGATGCGATTCTCTGTCCTCTTTCGTAATGATCGCAGATTGCGTAATGATTGGATCCGCTGCCAGGACGGAACAACGTCTCGATGTGAAACGTTCTTCCCGATTTGTCTTGTGCTTTCGATGAAGCTCACGGAGCCACGCACTACATGAACTCGTTCTCGTACCGGCCCCCCGGTTCTCACAGCTATCCATGCAAATCGGGGGGTCGTAATTTTTTCGAACTCTAGTTTGGGAACAGGTGTTTCGCTTGAATGGCGACCCTCAGGCAAATAATATGCTTCTCTTAATGGGACGAACATGTAGGAGGGACAGCCAGGTGGCTGTCATGCCTGCAAGACCTGCAGGTCGGACTCGTCGAAAGTGATCTTTGGATAGACGATGGCCCTCATCGTGGTGATCCTGCCTTGGGGCGGTCATAGCGGCCACGTTCCTTATGTCAGATATAGTCGACCCGCGTAGAAAGGATGAGCGACTTTCCAAGTGTACCCTTGCGTCCTTTCCCGTGGGCCCATCCTTGGCCGTTTTCGCTGGCCGCGCCCCGCTCGCAAAGTGTCGACATGGCCTTCCAAGGCCCTTGCATCCTTATCATGCGTCCCTATGATACGGGTTGGCTGTATTCCATGAAGAGCTTGAAGGTGCCCCTTTGGTGAGGCCGTCTACTATCATCACCTTCGTCTGTAAGTGAATGAAGGGACGGATGCGACCAGACAAACGTTCTTCCTGCCACGAGCTGCGAGACATTCTTACAGTCGGTGCAATGGTCGGTCCCGACCCGACAGAGATTCTTGCCGCATAGATCTCCATCATGTCGATGGGCTTGTGTTACTTCCTGTCTGAAGAGATGAGTTCACTCAGCCGTACGGCTATGCACTGCACAAATTGGTCCGCCTTGTAGTTGGCATTCGTTTCCGCGTGCCAGACGGAGTGATCGTGTTGCTGCTGGGCTTTTCCGATGACAAGAACATCAAGGTTTGTGACAACCACCGTCAATATTGCGCCCGTCATCTGGATGCAAATCGTTCGTCATGCTTGCTCATCCTCACGTCAGACATGTGATCCTCCAGGAGACACACCGCGCTGTCTTTCTGGTGATCTGATGCCGTTGTGTTGCCATGGTTTTCGCCATCAAGTGATACCAACCTCACAGGGTATGCCAGAAGAGTGAAGTGCAGGCTGGCCATCTGTTTGTTCTTCTGCGCCCTGTCGATGATGAGGATAGATTGCTTGAGTTGTTCGATGGTAGACTTCCGCACCTGTTGCTGCTGAGGCTGAACCACGCCATAGTGTGTGTGCGGATGCGGTTCTTCTGGGTCGATCGGCGGGGAGGAGGCCACGGCGCACATCAGCCAGGTTAGCACACGCAGGGGTGTACCGCCTCCCGAGCGTAGCGCAGAGTGAATACTCGCGATACCCAGGCCGAAGGGGGGGGGGGAGGGCGAAGGGAGTGGGGAAGAGGGAGGATCTGGGGGATGGGGAGGGGAGGGGAGGGGAGGGGAGGGAGGACAGAGGACGGAGGCGATGAGGAGGAGGAGGAAGAGGAGGAGGAGGAGGAGGAGGAGGAGGAGGAGGAGGAGGAGGAGGAGGGCGAGAGGGGGGAGAAGGGACGCCGGGATGCAGGGGTGCATGGAGTGCATGGGATGGGAGCTGTGCCGGCCAAGGCGGCGTGGCGTCGCAGAGGCTGCGGCGGCGTGTGGGAGGGGAGCCGCCGTTCTTCCTCCTCATGTTCCTCCTGATCCCTCCTTCCCTTCTTCATCTCTCCTTGTCTACAGTCGGCCCAGATTAGTAGGTCGACCCTGCCAAATCAAGGGTACCCTTGTGTCCTGTGTCTCGCGACCCATGCTTCGTAAATTCCTGTTGCGATGTGGCCCTCGAAAGGGTCTTGTGTCCTCTCTTGTGTCCTCTCCAAACAAGCCCGACTGTACAACTATTCGATCAGAGTGCTGCTAGTTTCCTCTCTCCCCCCATGACAACGCCCCACCCTTTACCCACCCCTCCCGCAGAATGGTGTTTTCCAGACGCCCACACGCGATGCCAGCAGTTGAGAATTCACACATGCTTTTTCGATCGGGGGGTCTTCAGCCCTTCAAAACGATGCTCTCGTTGCATCGCTGGTCACATTCATGATCGGTGCTTTGCTCCCGTCGTTTAGAATGGCGCTTTCGCCCTAGCGCGGGCAACATTGCTGGATCCGATTTCTTTGTCGTTGCCGTCCTTCAGGTCCCTCCGCCTCCCTTGCTCCTCCTGCTCCTATTTTTGTTCCTGCTCCTGATCATCCCGTTGTCGTTGCTTCCTTGTTAGACTTAGGGTCGGCAGCCACGTCACGTATCGGTAGGCTGCGAGCGCGGGGAGGAAGATGATGGGGGAGGGGGAGGATGGGGAGGATGAGGAAAAGGAAGAGGAGGATGAGGAGGACGACGACGACGAGACGAAGGAGGAGGAGGAGGAGGAGAAGGAGGAGGAGGAGGAGGAAGAGGAGGAGGAGGAGGGGAAAACAGAAGGACGGAGGAGGAGGAGAAGAGGAGGAGGGGAGTGAGGAGCAAAGAGGGGGCAGGAGGACGAGACGAATGTCAGGAGGGGGGAGGAGGACGGGGAGGAGGGATGGGGGTGGGGGGGGGCCGCTGCGCATACGCGGGCTCCCCCGCCAGAGGCCTGCGTCCGCAGGCCGCGCGAGCCGGCTCTACAGCCTTCCCGCTTCCTTCTTCCCTTTCTTCTTCCATGCCCCTCCTTTGAGCACAGTCAGAACTCACAGATAGGATGCACGGATGTCCTTGGGGTACCCTTGCGTCCTTGCTTCTGCGGCCCGTCCTTTGCAGTTTTCATTGGCCAGCCCTTCAGGGTGTTGGCAGTCCGCCGCCCAACAAGTGCTAATTTCGGCGTCCACGACCCTTGCGTCTTTACCGCCCGTCTTTACCAGAGATTTCGACTGTAGTGCCGACAGTCAGAGAGCGCCTTCCTCTGCAGGACGACAAAAAAGACGTCCAGGTGGTCAAGCGCCTCGCCAGTTGAGCCGACGAAGATGTGCAAGGTCCTATTTTTCGCTAATGTCCGGAATTTGGGCTTGACGCTGGGTGGGGTTCAGCTTGTCCGAACAGGCTGGTTGCGCCCCTTGACGTCAGTGTAGGGTGTTCTGCAGACCTGACCCCCCAGTCCTACTCAACCCATCCTCTCTCTCCCTCTCTCTCTCTCTCTCTCTCGCTCTCAAGACCATACGTGCCGAGCACCAATGGCAGGAACTCCCACCACACACCAGGCACGGTGGCCTCCTGGAGGAGGATCCCACCCTGCCTGGCTTTCAGGCCACCCTGGCCGAGGACGAGCTCCCACAGCCTGTCCCCACACAGACCCAGGGGAACGCCGACGACGACGACGACGACGACGACGACGACGACGACGGCGACGACGACGACGGCGACGGCGACGGCGACGACGACGACGACGACGACGACGACTACCAAGAACACACCGATACGGCACCCGATGGGTCTACGCCGCCACCGACGGTGCATGCTCCAACCAGGCCCACCCCCTCCTGGCCAGGGCGGGCTTCAGGGTGTGCTACGGGCCGGACCACCAGTTCAACCACTCCGCACGACTGCACGGCCTCGCACAATCCGCGCAACGCGCCGAAGCTCTCGCCATGCTGCACCCCGTGGCCGCTGCGTACACATCTTCGTGGACAATTTAGCTGTGGTAGACGGGTTCGACGACTTCCTCCAGGGTAAACCGCCTCAGCGCGTCGGACCGCAATCGGGCCTCTGGCACAAGATCCACAGGGTGGTTCAAGCCAAACCCGATCTTTGCAAAATCCAGGAAGTCGAAAGCCACCTCGGAAAGCAAGGTATTCATGACGGCTGCATCACGCCCATCGCGGGAAATTTCAACCGACATGCCGACGAACTCGCCTCCGCAGAGGCTAGGCTACACAACATACCATAAGATGTCGCCGACGCTGTCAGATGGTGCCGCAAGTTCGCCGCGCTCTCACATACTACGGCCGTAGCCATGTATGATCAACGGCACTGCACGCTCCCTCTTTCCCACAGGCATGCGGGATTTTCCAGGACGGAGCTTTCCAAAATGGAACTATACCCGTTCATCACCAGTCTCGGAGGACAAAGTACTGGCGCACAAGGGGGACCACCTCCCGCGGCGGAACCACCAGGTCCCGACTTTCCAATGACTTCGACGACCTTTGGCTCCAGCACACGGACGATTTCGCCGCTGACGACCTTGACCCCTTGGTCTTGGGGCCTTATTCAAGGGTGAAGGCGACTGCGTTCATCCACCACAGAGACGTTGCTCTGAAAACGTCCACAAAACGTCCACACGGCCGACAGACATACCGATAAAAGTGGTGCCGCCCCGCCAAATCCAGGAGAGGACCTGCGCATGATAGGTCAGGGAAGGGCCAGCACCACCATCCCAACCCGCTGGGCGGGTCAGCGCTACTGCGCATCCGCCCTCCCAACGCAGCGCTCCCTGCCACCAGGCCCCCCTCCGCTCCACCAGGGAACGGGGACCAAGGGCCGCATACCACCCAGCAGGATGTTGGAAACCGAATGACCGCGGAGCATCGTACCTCACTGCAACCAGTCTCCAGCGATAACTCTTATTGCCAGGGTCCAAGTACTTTATTTGTGCGCCAACCAGGTGGTGTTTCCCTTCAGCAGATACAGGAACAGTCAGCACTGTCGATAGACAGGTTCCATCGTGCACAAGGGGCCTGGGCGCTTACACAGCGGGCTTTCAGCCCTAATGCGACCAGAGGGAACACCCTCCATGGGTTATCTCCAGACCGTCTTCGACTTCCAGAGGGCGCGCACCAGTGCTAGCTTCCTTCCACGCGGCGAGAACAGTTGGCACATGTTCCGTTGTCTGCCTCTTCAGGGCCGCTGCGGGGGCTGCCCCAGTGCGGCGTTTCTTCATGCAGGGCGCCGGGGCGTGCATGGCAGCCCACGCTTGAAGCTGGTGCCTCCCTGCGCACGGTGGCGCAGACGGGCCCCCGTGGGGTTTGAGCACCACCCTGGTTTAGCAAGCGGCGCCCTCCGCTTTGTGAGGCGGGCCCGCCCAGGGGCCTGGACAGTGTTGCCGCCCGATGTGGTGCGCCCTCCCCCTTCTTCTCTCCCCTCCCCCTTCTCCTCTCCCCTCCCCCTTCTCCTCTCCCCTCCCCCTTCTCCTCTCCCCTCCCCTCCTCCCCCCTCTCACCTCTCCCCCCCTTCCTCTCCTCCCCTCCCCCCTTCCTCTCCTCCCCTCCCCCCACTGCACTCCTTCCACCCCCCCTTCCTCTCCCCTCCTGCCCCCCCCCCTTTGTTGCCGTGAGCTCTCCCTCCCCGCCCCCGCCTTCCATTCTGCGGGCGAGGCGGGCGCAAGCCGGGCGACGTCCCGAGAAGGCCGGCGGGCCCCGACCGCCGCGGCGGGGGGCGGGAGGCCAGAGGGGGAGAGGGCGTGGGGGGAGAAGTGGGCCGGCGGTGGGGAAGGCGAAGGCAGTCGGGAGCCTTGAGACGGGGGTGGATGCAAACGGGGGTCAGCCAGAGCGCCCGATCTTGCAGGATCCTGCAGGACCAGGGTCGCACTGACCCGGGTCTGGGCGCAGGATCCTGCAGCATCCTCCAGGATCCTTCGCATCGACCCGGGTTTGGGTGCAGGATCTTGCAGGATTCTGCAAGGCCTGGCTGACCCGGGTCTGGATGGACCCGGGTCAGATGATCCCTGAGGCAGTCGGGGAAATTTTGGGCATGCATGGAGGCGCGTGCATCAGCGACGGGTCCCGTTCCCGTACAGAATCGGCACCATCTGTCGCCAGGCCAGGCGGCACGGGCCTCGTGTTTCGGGGGTGCAACCCGCAATCCGGGTTGGCGTGCGCGGCGGAGGGAAAGGGGGGGCAGAGTGGAAAGGTGGGGCGGGAAGGGAGGGCAGGGGGGGAGGGGGGAGGAGGGAGGGAGGGAGAGAGGGAAGGGACGAGCAGGGAAGGGAAGCGTCGGGAAGGGAAGGGTGGGGACCGAAATCGAACCGAAATCGAATCGAAGGGTCGGCGGATTTTTGGAAGGTTCTTGGAAGGTTTGGAAGGTTTTCGGAAAAAACCTGACAACATTGTCCTCCCTCCCCCCCCCCCGGAGCCCAGGAAAAACCTTCCAAAAACCTTCCGCAGGAAGAATCCAGGAGCGGTTCTGCGAGTTGCCGCACCGGTCTCGTGGCTAGGGTGGGATGGGAGGGCAGGAGAGGGCGACACAGGTAGGGCGTGAAGTGTTAATCCTTGCCAGTTTCCCCAGCAGCTCATGTGAATCGTTTCTCCTACCATCTTTTCCTGGCGGTGCACATTTGGAATTGGTGTGCAGTGGGACCAAGTTCGTAGCGGTTGCCATGATGAACGCCAATTCGCTCAGAGGGAACCCGTTGGGCCGTGCGCGACAAGTTGTTACGCCAGCGGCTTTCGGCCCATCCCACCACAGTGTATCTGGGTCGCGGGTCAATGGCGCAGTGGGAACGACTGAAGGCCACAACCGATCCCCGTTCATGTTCTTGAGCAGCTCGCATGGAGGGCTCCTAGACACATGTTTGGGATGCTGCAGGCTCCAGGGACGTGCGCCTTTCTGGAGTCTCGTGGGGGCCTCACGGTGGCCACTCGGCTGCCTCGTGCGGTCCTCTCGGGCGAGCGCCTATTGAGGAGCTTTGGGATGGGGTCTGCGAGGTCTCTTGGAGGTCTTGGAGCCATTTGGAGGGTAGATCCCCAGCCGTTCTCTTGAGACCCATTCGCGCACATACACTTTCGGGCCCCGCTTGGGGCCGTCGTGGAGGCGTCTTGGGTCTCTCCTTCCTGCTCCTTGCTGCTTCTTGTGTCTTCCTCATCATGCCCCTCCCTCCTGCTGCTCATCCCCTCCCCTGAAGCTTGCTTCCGCCCCTTCTTCTGTAGCCCTCTAGAACCCCTGCTGCCCCCAGAGCTCCATGCATTGAGCTCCCTCAGATCCCCTAAAACACCCGGCCTTAGGCCACATCTGCCCATTAGGATACGCCCCCAGAGATCTCGAAGGGCTTGTAGGTGCCGACGCACTCCCGGGATCCTTACCG